>OZ038457.1:20699177-20721850 GCA_964036195.1 Sphaerolaimus hirsutus
TGGTGATCATCTGAGATCATGTTGTATTGCAGTGATTTTAATGTTGTTTTGAAATGTGCAGTAAATTATTATGTCAATTAAATTTTATTTGTGTTTCATTACTTATCTGTTGTGGACATATTCCCTGTGTTCAACAGCAGTGTGAATGAAAAACGCCTCCTGTATTAACCTGTATTGACCAACCGTAGAGGCAGAATGATGAATTTGGTAGTGAGAGTAGTGACAGTAATGGCAATATGAACTAGGCTTATGATATCATAGCTAATGTTGGTTAGTGCTGGCACATTGCCAACACTGGTGGCTTACACTAGCCAAAGTTTCATGATCACAACTTAAAGCAGCGTTGCGCTAGAGCACCATTTGTACATCAGTACAAAATGACCGAAATTGTAACCCCCACAGTTCCGCAGTGGGTGGAGCTAGAGGGGCGAAATTTTGGGTGAAAACTCAAAACACCTGATATATTAACGTGTTAAAATTTTATAACCGTAGCTTACCCCTAGCGCGAATGGCGAGCACTGCCCGGGGACTTTTCAGCCCGACCATGTAGGTATGTTACTGTGTTATTTAGGTAGTGCATACGGATGCTCAATGAATGAACGGTTCACCCTGAGTAAATACAAAATTTTGAAGTTTCAGAAATCTTTTAATCTAGAAATCTTCAAATTTTAAGATACCGTATATACTCGGAATACCCCCGTGGGGGTTTATTATTTCACCAGCAAAATTTGAGGGGGTGTAGTTGCAATGCAAATTAGCAAAAATAAATACATAATGTACATTGTATACATGATGTACATCATTCCGGATGGGGGCTATATCGTGTGGGGGGAGGGTTATTATTTCCCCAGCCCACTTTGAGCGGGGGTTAATTCGAGCGAGGTAATTCAAGGGGGGTAATTCAATGTAATACGGTAACTAGAAATGTATTAATTCATTTGCTATCGACCTCCGCTTTCTACAAAATATTGTCACCGAGGATCCGCAGGCACTTATTGAGATATTAAAAACTTTAGCAAATTTGCAAATTTCTAGAGATAATTCGAAAAATAAGAAAATAATAGTTTTCTTAAGTTGCGAGACATTTCATCTGCTACAGTTAAACTATGGGATAGAGGGGTAGGTACGTGTTGTTTTTTGCTGACGCTAACTGTTATTTTTAACGGAATCATACACAACGAAATGACTGAAAAACGTTGAAATATGAAAAAAAATAATAAAACACTAAAATGAGTTTGAGTAATTGAGGCATCTAGTTCCGAATGTCGGTATCTCCATCATTTTGGGTTTTTCCAAAATTGCATTTGAAAATTCAAAGTTGGCCCGAGCGGGCAACTTTAAAGTGACAAGTCTTGCCCAAGACTTTTTGAAAAGCTTATGGAATTGTCTACATTTTCCATATTTTCGACCCTGCGGCCGACGTATATAGCTGGAGTTTTGATGATTTGATTGACAGCAGGTCAGCAGATTCAGTGGAGATACCCTGTTTCGAGTGATTTTTTTCAAAAAAATCACTCGAAACAGGGTATCTCCATTTAGTCCATAGGATTGACTGGGCGGTGGTGGTGCTCCCTTTTGGAGTCAATGGTGCCACTCCTTCAGAATGGCCCCACTTGAGAGTAAATTTTGAGTGGAGATACCCTGTTTCGGACAGAGATTTTTTGGAGATACCCTGTTTCGGACAAAGATTTTTTTGGAGATACCCTGTTTCGGATGATTTTTTTCAAACGCTGAATGGGAATTCTATACCGTAATTCGGATGATTTTTTCTGTTTTGTATGGGAATTTGGACTGATTGCTTCAAATCTATACCGTAATTCGGATGATTTTTTCCGTTGGTGGAGATACCCTGTTTCGAGTGAAATTTTTGGTGGCTCTTTTTGGAGATACCCTGTTTCGAGTGAATTTTTTCGAATTTGAGGGTGGAGATACCCTGTTTCGGTTGATTTTTTTTGTTTTTTTTCTAAAAATCGGCATATATATATCTCGGGAACGGTATAAGATATTGAGAAAATTCGTTTGCTATCATGAAGAAATAAGTGCACGTATCACAGATCCGCACTTAACTCATTTTTTTCCACTTTGGTCTTTACCGACATTCGGAACTAGATGCCTCAATTGTTGTTGGTACGGTCGTCATTTTCGAAAGTCACGCACAACGATGGGAAGTGAAATTGAAAAGCACAACACAGTACAAGTAAAAATTGATTGTCAGCAATAGCTTAGTCAGTCGCCTGCGCACTTATAAAAAAATAGCACCGGGTGGGAATTTGACTACATAAATAAATCTATCCTGATAAATCAATAAATCTCACAAAAAAACCCAACCACCAAAATAAAACCTTGGCCGCTTGTCACGCGTCAAAAAGCTGCGCGACAAACTTGAGCACCACCGACGCGCCGCTGGCCAACTGGGCGCACTCGGGCACGTCGCAGCGGCTGGAATCGAGCGCCAGCGTGCGTGTTATGGGACCTCTGCGATTGGGGAGTGGAAAATTAGAGACGTGGTGACTGATGATAAATAGATGATAGGGGACATTGCCGGGGGGAATAGTCCCGCACCCTGTAAAGTGTTGAAGTCAAGTGTGAAATTTCATCCAAAATAAAAAAGAACACAGTTTTACTGAACACTTTGCATGACAATTGACAAATTTGGATGACACTTGACACTTAAAATTACACTTTATATGGCGCGGGACTGCCACCAGCAGCGGCAAAAATTCTATAAGTGTAAATGATAAGTCATCTAAATATGCGGCGAGTGACATTTCAGAAAGAAGAAGACTGTTTTGTGGTAAGACGCCACAGCTTAGCGAATAAACATAAAATAAAACGCCAGCTGCCATAAGCACGCCAAAAACACAAAAAAACCACCCCACAGACTTATGCGCGGCGGTGGTGGCGAGCAGCTGCTGCAGCGGCACGGCGACGCCGGCCAAACGGACGTCGGGCGAGTACACCCGCTCGGCCAGCAGGTCCACCTCCAGCTGCCCGTCGTCGGCGCGCAGCCAGAACTGCGTCGAGCAGCCCGTCGTGCCGCCGCGGCGACTGTCCAGGTCGGCCACTGAACGCTGCAAGTTTTGGGGTGTGGATGTCTACTGTTCTTCTATTGTGGATGTCTGTCTACTGAGAGCTGCTTGGGTAGAGGTAATGGCGGGTCAGGCCTATTATGCATGTAAACCCATTACGCATCTACATCCATTATAGACACATTATACCCGCAGGGGTAAGAAAGGGGGCGGGCAGAGTTGTTAAAATACCGGTATTTTTGAAAAGTGTAAGTGTAAGTGTAAATACACTTTTCAAATTTTGAGTATGGATACAAAAAGTGTAAGGTATTTTAAAAATACCTAGGAAAGTGTAAAAAAAGTGTAAGTGTAAAAAAATTTTTTTAGGAAGAGCTCTCACTGTTGAGCAGTAGAAAACATCACTGTTTCCACCTTTAGATCAATTTATTTGTCATTTTCATGCGTTATTTCACATTTTACTGGCTTTTATGAAACATTTCAGACTGTAACAAATACTGTGGTGGTATGAAGTTCCCTAATAATGCCACTTTTTCAGTGTTGATATTTTACTGATTAAGTAATGCGATACACACTGTTTAAATGCAAGAATTGACATGCAGCAAATGTCAATGCAAAAGTTGAGTCTTTGTGTCCAGCTGGTGAATTTCCATTGATCTAGTCATTTTTACAAACATATGATGAAACTGTAGAATACCATGAGTACTGATCAAAGGTTGGAGATCAAAGGCCAGTTTGTACATTTGCCATATTTTCTACATTCAATGCATAACTGCATGTGTGCAGTTATTTTTTGTACATGACCCTATTTTATGCTTTTTCAAAAGCATAAAACAGGGCTATCTGAAAGAAAAAAATACACTTTCTGTACCCGGGTATTTTGCTCAGGAAAGTGTAAAAAAAGTGTATGGGTATTTGATGAAAGTGTAAGTGTAAGTGTAAATATAAATACCCATTTACCCGGGTATTTCGGGTAAGTGTAAATACACTTTCGCAACTCTGGGGGCGGGTTCCCCAACCCAAACTGCCCAGCAATCTATCTATACCAGAGGCCAATTAATTGGTTACTTTTCCCTGAACAGAACCCTCCCCCAAGCAAATTGACTGGCTATCTAGCTATCAGGATCGCTTTTGAGCAATTTTACCCTAATTTTCACCCGAAGTCGCTAATTTTCATACTTGTTATAGATTTTCACCTGGGTCATGTGTTTTATTGCATATTTTCAGCATGTCTGGTATAGTTAAATTCGTTCTGGTTCTAGATGTAAATATAATGGGTTTACATGGGTAAAATGTCTCTATGTCACAATCGAATCGTCTTACCCCACGCACATAAAATTGCCTGCCCACGGTCATTTTACACGCTACAGACGCGGGCACAACTGAGTCGCTGTGCACGGGCGTTCTGGCGCCGAAATGCGTTTCCAATGTCTGCCGATCCACATGTCTAACGGCCACCAGTTCAACGAGCAGCATGGGGGCAGTCCCAGACCCTGTAAAAGACCATGTAAAATATCAAAAGTCGTGTAAAAGCTAGTGATGTAAAGGTACCGGGGCACCGGTGCCCCGGTGCTGGGCACCGAAGGGCACCAGCACCGGTGCTGGTGCGGTGCCATTGCAATCTTCAGGGGTGCCATGCCGGTGCCATTTTTTTGGTAGGGACCCATTTCGGCCGCGCCATCTCGGCCGTGGACATTTCGGCCGCGCCGATTCGGCCGGAGTGTCCACGGCCGAGATGGCGCGGCCGAAACTGGTGTCAACCCATTTTTTTCAGAATAGCACCGGTGCCAGTGCGGTGCGGTGCCATTTTTCCCGGTGCCTTTAACATCACTAGTAAAAGCACAGAAAAATGTAAAATGTCATGCAATTTGTCAAATGCCATTTTATACTTTTGACACTTTGCATGACACTTGACATTTTACAGGGCATTTTACATGAGTTTTGACATTTTACAGGGTCTTTTACAGGGTCTGGGATTGGCACCTGGCAGTGCCGCCCGGCGGCACGGCCGCGTCGCTGTTGGACACCGTGCTCGCTAGATGCGCGCCAGCCGCCGCCCCGGCGGCAGCGATAGCCGGCTGCAGTTGTTTGAGCCACATCGTGCGCGAGTTTTTGCTCGGCGCTTTGAGAACGATCGTTTCGAACCCTGAAAACGGGAGTGATGTGTAGGTTTTAGTTGAATGGGGCCAATAACTGAAAACTGTAAATACGTTGAAAATTAAAAAAGACCAGTATAGAAGGCGATCAGCTTTTCCATCTCGTCCTCGGGCATGCCGGTATGTTGCGGCGCCGGTACGAGTTTCACAAATGACAACATTATAGGCATCTGCGTGAAAATAAAACATAAACACTTACACAACCATAAAATGCAAATTAAAAAGCCCCCTCAAACCTTATACAAAACCAATGTTAGCCTGCAAGTGGGCGTGACCTTGAACGACTCTGGATGGTCCAACTGCGCCGCGTCGCTTTTAGCCGCCGCATCAATTTCGGTCAACATGAGCATGTCGTTGAACAGCAGGCCGACCTGGGGGCAGTCTCAGACCCTGTAAAATGCCCTGTAAAATGTCAAATGTCACGCGATGTGTCAAAAGTCATGTAAAATGCCCTGTAAAATGGCAAACCTGCGTTTGCCATTTTACAGAAGATTTTACATGACATTCGACACTTTGCGTGACATTTCACATTTTACAGGGCACTTAACAGGATCCGAAAACGCCACCAGCAGCCTATTACTCTTCGCCTTGTACAGCACGCCAGAGTGCAGGAACTTCCTGGCGCCCATCAAGTTGGTCACGGAGCCGAACACGAGCGTGGGCTTGATCGAGGTGCGCTTCACGTGCACCTCGCACCACTGGAGCAGCTGCGACGTGTGCACGTTGGCCACCGCCTCGTTCACGTCGCGGACTAGACGTTTTAGTGTGTCGTGGGAGGAGCGGAGAGCCTGTGTGGGTGTGAAGGAGATTTGATGGTGTTTAGTGGGATCAGTGCTTTGGCATGTGCAAAACCACATTGGCGGGCAGGTTTAACTTTATCGCGTATTTTACCTATAATTATGCAAGATATAAAAAGATTTGACATTTTACAGGGCATTTTACATGACTTGTTAACAGTTTGAGTGAAATTTGACATTTTAAATGGTCTGGGGATGGCACCGTATCATAAATACAGGGATACGAGCTTGCGTGCGCATTTACCTACTATTAAAAATAAAATCAGGATCAAACCTAGGGTTGGAAAAAAAACACGTTTTTTTTAACTCGATGTTTAAAAAAAAACAACGTTTTTTTTAATAAAAAACGTTTTTTTTTTAAAAGCTCCCAGATATAACCTTGTGTCAACTCTGTGATGTTATATATGACCATATAATGTCTGTGGAGCCATGGGATAGCATTATAAGTGGTGATTTGTGTCAAAAATATCCATTTTTCGTCGACATATCGTTCGTATATCGCCTTATAGTCTAATGTTCGTGACTTCAGGTCAAGTTTAGCACGGAATAGTGATCAAACAAGGTTATAAAACGAGGTTGTTACTTTGGGAGTGAAGTTACACACTGTGGAGGTACATGGAAGCACATTACCTCAATATTATATACTACAGCAACATATGACGGCTTATTCACCCATGGTAGCATATATAAATGGATACTTTGATACTAAAAATGCCACAAAACCAATGAAAACAACCACCAATGTCAATTTGTGTGTGAAATTGCGCGCTTGCGCGCAAAAATTTTGCAAAATATCTAGTGCTTAGTACTAAAAATTTCGGTCGATGTTTTTTTATAAAAAAAACAACAAAACCCTAATCAAACCTACCTTCATATCTTGACTACCCTCCTCCGTATACTTCATAATCTGCTCCAAAATCAGAGGATATTTAGTCACCCTATTCATGGGCAGCAGCAAAAAATAGCCCAGCTGCAAACCCCTGGCCCTTTTCGACCGGGCCGAACAAGCGATCAAACATTGAGCGAATGCTGGGGAATCCCGTTCCAAAACAGCCACGCGGCTTAGCGCTACGGAATGGCGTCGGGCGTAGGTCACGTAGGCGGAGTAGAGGGTGGATAGACACTCGCCTGGGGGGATGGATTTAAAATGTGAAACAGGCTTTATTTTGAGTTTTATTCGGTTGGGTTAGGTGCAAGTATTTAGATATTCCATGCCGAAATTTTTTTCAGAAGTTTTTTTTCATCGACCTGCTGGCCCAACTCGCTGTAGTTTACGCTTAAATTTCCGGGAGGAGCACAGCTAGAGTTTCAAAAATCTCTGGGGATTCATATATTATTCAATAAAATCAAATCTTATTTTTTCACATTTGTTAAGAAAATTGTAACAAATAAAAAATCATTAAAATTTAAAAAATCAAAAATATCTATATCATCATATAAAATTTTAATATCATTTTTTTTAAACCATTTATATTTTTAATATTTTCTCTACATTGTTTTCAGAGATTTAATACTCATTTGATTTCCGGCGTTTTGGAGTTATATTCCGCTGCCTTGATATTCAGAGTGGGCTTCTGTCGAAGATTTTGCATAATTTTTTTTTGGCCCATTTACATATTAAGCTTGACGGGTTTGGTGCTGCACACACTAGTTTACTAACGGTAAACTGAGAATTTGGTCAACTCATTTCTCAGCTACCGAGCGCATCTCAGTTTACCGAAATGAGCTGACTGTCAACTAGGTGACGGAAATGAAAAACATCCCCGATTGGATTTTTATTATCGTCAACTACGCAATTTCCCAAATTGCGGCTAAGACGTTTACATTTGGGCCCTGGACCAATTTCTCTTACCCCAGGGCCATTAAAAAATTTCTGCGGGATATAACTCAGTGGAATCGATTTTCCATGACTTTCTGAGATTATTTTCTCCTGAAAAATGCCCATTTTTGGAATACTCAGCACAACCAAACACTAATACTCAACATCACCCCAACCAACCCTCCAAAGCCCTGCCAATAGTCTCCCTACTGCCAGCCTGCATCCGTGCAATCATGTCCCTAGACGCTCTGCACAGTTCATCCCAATTTGCGAACACCACTGCGCAGTCGGACTTGGACAGGGTGCCCGATGCGAGGAGAGGCTGCCTGAAGTCCTCCAGGACCATATTCAAGTCGTCCAGGTAGTTGTGCTCGGTGGAGAGGAGCTCCTTGGAGGTGGGGGGGGGGTGATAGCGATGGTTGTGGATTAAGCGGCACGAGCGGCGCGATCAACTAGAGCGAGACACACACCTAGATTTGGGCGGTCGGCGCCGTGCCACAGAACTTGATTGGGGATAATTTTACATCAAAGAACAAAACCCCGCGAGGTACATTAGCATCAATTTATACATCATGTACATTGCATATGTACATTATTCGATGATGTACATTATTCCAGACGGGGGTATTTCGACGGGGGGTGGGGTATTTTTCCTCAGCTCGCTCAGACCTGGGGGTATTTCGAGGGGAGTTAATTCAAGGGGGACACATCGAGGAAATACGGTATATAGGGACATATTTATCTACACAGACTAGTATGTGTGGTTGCAATGTAATTTGGCAGCAATTAATATTTACATCATGTACAGTTCATACACGATGTACATCATTCAAAACGGGGGATATTTCGAGGGGGTATGTAAATATTACTTCCACAAGTCGCTCGGAGCTTGGGGTATTTCGAGGGGGGTAATACGAGGGGCGGTTAATTCGAGGCGATACGGTATACGATCGCAAAATCCGCGCAACATCAGAAACGCACATCGGCGGCCCTTTTCCTCTTGCTCTCCCTGGCTTCATTGCCAATCGAATTGGTCGACGGGGATGCGGCTAATTGGGACGCTTTTCTTGGCGTCGTCGCTGGCGCCGCTGAAGTCACCGCTGCCGCCGAGCTGCGGCGGTTTGCTAGTTGTTACGCGGCAGTTAGTGTTCCAAAAATCAAGGGCAATTAAAAAATATTACTCATAAAAATAATCTCATAAGAAGTTAAATATATTTCATTTACATTTTATCAGTGTTATTTCAGAGAGATTTAATCGGATTTTTTTAGTTATTTTCTGAAATTATATTAAAAAATATTTTCTGAAAATCACCCATTTTTGGAACGCTAGTGGCAGTGCGGCGCGGCACAAGAGGATGCAACGGACGTGGGCGAGTGGCACGCGGATAATTGCAATTTTGGGGTACATTGGGCTAGTTTGCAGATTTTTTAATTGCTCGTTGCGTTCGTTTGCATAATTGGCGTCTTTTTATCGAACCCTGCACACCTTAAGCTCCGCCCATGTCCGTTCACAAATAATCAAATTACTATAGAAACTGAAACATGAAATGGGCGGAGCTTATGCTGTGCAGGTTCTGCTGTATTTACTCGTTCTAGAACACAAAAACAGAACGATTCACGTTTACGCAACTAAATTCGTTTTCCAAAGTTAAATAGACATTTATTAGTCATCTATGAACGTGTGTGTAAATATGTTAGCTTTTTTTCGATCAGACATGCAGCACTGCAACAGGGGCGGGGAAGGGTAACAAAAGACTTTACAAACACGACAGTAAAAGCTCCGTCCAAGACAAGTTTCTGAATAGCACACGCACTTCATATTTATATAAATGGAGTAAAATTGGATAAAAATAGATGCTACAAATGTATTAAGGTGGGTGACCTAAGTGGTAGTGATGAATATAATGTAATTATGTATGGTTGAAATAATATGATGAGTAGGTGAAGGATATATCACAATGGCACAATATTTGCGGATAACGTGAGAGTAAAATGAATAAGATTTGAAGAGACAAGCATATCCAACGAAATTTCTTTCTTATGTACGCCAAACAGTGTATAGAATTCTGAGAACTTTAAAAAATGCTCAATGAAAATGGTCACACCCACTTCAATGACTTACACCTATTACAGTAAAAAAGTAGAAGATTACCTATAACGAGTGAGAATATGATAGCGAAATTGCACAAAATTGTTTTTAAAGTTAACATCACATTGCTTGGTGAATTCTGAAAGATCCGGCCGGGGCAGTGCGTGACACCAGCTTATGCTACATAAATAAATAAAAAGTTCCCTTTTGCCGCATTATTGAGTTCTACATCCATTCTACATCTACGTTTAAACAGATGCAAAAAATTGCTAGACAGTCGCAGTCTTGAACACTTTTTATCACTTGTTAGCAGGGGTCTCCTAGGGGGGGCTGCCCCCCCCCCAAATCCGCCAGCTATCTATCTATCCCGGAGGCCGCTCAGCTATCTATCTATCTATCCCGAGGCAAATTTTTTGGCTACTACCCCCAAAGACCCCCCCCCCCAAATAGCTCAGCTATCTATCTATCTGGAGTGGTTTTTGAGAAATTTTGCCCCAATTTTCGCTCAAAATCGCCAATTTTCGCACCTTTTTATAGTTTTTCACCTTCAAAATTGCGCTCTCCGGCTATATGCATGGTTATATGCCTGTTTTTAGCCATTTTAAACCTACTTTTGACCACTTTTAACCGATTATTAGCGATTTTTTCCCCTCTCGGCCTTCTATGCACTGAAAAAGCCTATATATTTTGCCCCCGCGAGCCCCCCCCCAGAAAATTTTTTCAGCTATCTATCCCTCCGGAGGAGCGATTTGCTATCTATCCAGCCCCCGCGAAGGCCAAAATCTTGGAGACCCCTGCTTGTTAGATAAATTAAGGGGTATTCAGCTCTAGCGTCCGACTTGCCGCACTGACTCAATCTTTGCGGAAAGCACCATGTATTTTTACATGAAGGTATTTTACATACATGTCAACGCAGATAACGCAGGCTCAGAGTAGCAAGAATCTACAACATTAGAATGTTAAAAAGGTACACGTTTATATACTAAATAAATGTTGCAGTATACAGATTTACATGAGTGAAGCAGTGTCTATCGTGGATGGTATTTAAATATTAATCAAACTCAGATGTCTACATACATACATTTGTAATGCCTGTGAAGTGTCACGCATTTCATGTAAAAACAACGCCATATCACGGAAGTACACATGAGCATTATTTCCAAATTTAGCGATTCTCACACGGTGAAAAAAAGAACCGCAAACTTCAAACGATAAAAAAAACATTTGAAAAAAACTAAAACAATGAAAAAAGCTACAACCGGACAAAATCATCACAAGAATCCAATCCAAAGTCCACGAAAACATGGTCGCATCTAAGCCGGCCCCCATCAAAACTGCGAGTGGACATCCAGCAGTCGCCGCGCCCGCTGCCAAGCATGAATGCACAAACGCGCGCAGATAACACTCAAAGGTGCGCCCTGGACGCGGTGCACTACGCGCGGCACTGGCCGCCCCAGTTTCTGCCGCGCCAAAATCAATGGCCGCGCGTGGGATGGAGGGCGGCGGCTCAAGCCCGAGTTGAGGCTGCAGACAATCCGCTGAGACAAGCACTCGAGTTTTGCCAGCCCCGCTGGACAACACCGCCGCTTGGGCGGCAGTTATATTCAGAGCCGAGCAATGCATGTGCTTGTTTTGGATGTTTTTGCATCATGGTAGATTTAGCAATAACGACGACGCGTGTTTTCGACTGGGAAAATCTTGAGATGATAAATATCAAGCGCTGGCAAGAAACCTGTCATTTAAAAATGTGACCACCCCTCAAACGTATGTTCAAGATGCAATTTTAAGTCTCAAATGGCAGCGTGAGCTCATGCATTGATGCATGTGCTGCATAGTGCATGAGTATAATATGAATATCTTAGTTGAGCAACGACTTATTTAGTGCAGTGCTTCAGTGCTTGAACCATTGAGCTTGCCGCGTTTATAACTTCAGCAATGCTTTTTACTTTAGAGGGAAAGCCACCATGTATGCATGTGTTCGACACAAAAAAGTATGGCTTTACGTTAAGAACTTCCTGTGATGATTGTCAAGTCAAGGATGAAAAATGATGTAAATTTAACACAGAAACTATTTATGGTGATGGAAATTAGCATAAAAGCCTAACAACTTTTTATTAATCCCTAAGCGAAACAGCCGATGTCGACAAAAAGCATTATTGCGAGAAACTGTTAGACAAACATGATTTTACATTATAGAGCTATTTATTTATGATTAAAAAAGCTAACTTCTACTGCACAGGAGTATGAGATAGTTTTGATCATAAGTAAAGTAACACAGAAATTGGGTGGTATTTTTAAATGGTCTGTACCGGAATTACTGGGGCAGTCTTGTAACCATTTAGATTGCTCAATGGGTATTTCACTATAAATACCCATAACTTATGTAAATAAATTGGCTATATGATATTGGAATAATTTTCGCCAAAAATTTAAGTCTGGTGTGAGAAATAACGTGTTTGAGAAAGGATCTACATTAAAGTAATGAAAAGTGTGGGAGAAAACTTTGATATAGTTTTCGGTATAACCCTACACTAGGGTTCAAACGGGATTGACTTTTCGGGATCGGGATCGGGATCGGGATTCACTTTTTGAGATTTCGGGATCGGGATCGGGATCGGGATTGGGGTTTCGGGATCGGGATCGGGATCGGGATTGGTTTTTTGAGATTTCGGGATCGGGATCGGGATCGGGATTGGCCGGGATTGGGGTCACGGGATCGGGATCGGGATTGGGATAGGCATTTTTCCGGGATCGGGATTGGGTTCTAGGGATAGAGATTTTGGCCATTTTTCTGGCATTCACAGTTGTTCATAAAGGTCTCAAAACACTGTTGGATGCCAGAAAAGTGGCATGAAATTGACGCTGGGGGTTTGCATCCACTTTTTTGCATGCAAAAACGTCATTATTTCACTTTTATAATTTCCACTAATTTTTCCGGGATCGGGATCCCGGACTTGGGAGTTTCTCGGGATCGGGATCGGGATTTGAAAACTTTCGGGATCGGGATCGGGATCGGGATTGGTATTTTTGAGATTTCGGGATCGGGATCGGGATCGGGATTGGGGTTTCGGGATCGGGATCGGGATCGGGACTGGTAAATCCCGGAATTTCACGGGATCCGGGATCGGGATCGGGATCCCGTTTGAACCCTACCCTACACCTAAATACATTCGATCAGCCGATGCTGAAGTTTTGTATGCAAATTAAATTAAACACAAATTGCATTAATTAAATTTCAAAACACCTGAGAGAAATACTTGAAAAACATTCAGCCCCGCTCCGACAGCAATTCCGAAACAGATCAATCAAAAACGTCTGACAATGTTATAATATAATGCCTAGAAACCATAGTGTAGTCAAATAAAGGTCGTATCATCGAAAAAGCGCCTTTCATATGACAAACAGAAAAAATTGCACCAACACACTCAAAAAGAAAAAAAAGAAAAAAACCTCCACAACCTACCTGGCACCCTGTCCTTCAGGTTGAACATAATTACTAGGGAAAAGGCCCTGTTTCTCCGGATTCTGAACCATCCTTCCAGTCCACCAATCGGGGTCGCGTTTCTCGACGACAATGATTTTCGCGCCGGCGACCAGCTGCAGTTCGTCGTCGTGCTGCGGCGCGTAGTCGTACAGGGCGACGACTATGGGCGACGCGACTGCAGCTGCAGTTGCAGCGGTGGCGGCAGCGACGGCAGGTTGGGAAGAGTCAGGCGGTTTGGATGGGGATTGGGGTGCTGATGTTTCCGAGCCGTTCTGCGGATGGGTGGCGGGGCTGTGTCGATCTTACAAGGATCGCATTTTAATATTAAAAAAACAATAAACTAATTTTTTTTGACTGCTAATGCATGTATTTATCTTGAGCAAACACAGTGATGGTTACGGTAGCACCCAGAGACCACACGCCATAACCAAAATTCAATTAAAAAAACAGAAAAACCTCAAAAAAATCCCTCAACATCAACCCCAAAACCTCACACCTACCATCTGAACATAATTTCCTGGAAACCAGCCAGAAACACCTGGCCTCCCCTCCACTTCCCCCTCATACCACCCAGTGGGCGACTTTGCTCGAATTTTAACCAAATCGCCCTGCTGCAGCGACAGTTGATTCGAGCCGCCGGCGGTGAACGGCGCGATGGCCGTGCCCACTTCAACTTGGGATTGTGATGTGATGGAAGTGGTGTCGTTTTGAACTGTCGCGCTGGGGGAGGCCACCTCCTGTGGGAAAAGTGGCGGGAGTAAGTAATGCGGCAAAGTTTGCCGGGTGTTAGGGTTACATTTATAGTTAGAGAGTATACTCCGCGGACAGCACAGTATACATGTCCACATACTTATGTCTTACATGCTGACGCACCAACACGATACTTATGCACGCAGTGTCACAAAAAAATTATACAAGAAAAAGGCGGAGTCTTATATAACCAACGTATGTTTTCGTGCCTGAAACCATTTATTTGAATAATTTTATGTTGATTAATGATGATGAGTTGAATGAGGTTGAATAATGAGTTGAATTAATGATAACGTCATAAACGAGTGTCTACTTCAGAAAAATGAACAGCATGCGGTTGGCGGAGTATTTTTTAAAGAAAAATAATCACCCTTACCTCATCCGGAGCGACATAAGTGGCTGGAAAAATGCCAGTCCGGCCATCTAATTCGCCCGTCCACCAATCGCCGTCGAATCCGGTCACCCAGATTCTGTCGGCGGCGTTGAAGCGCAGGTCGCCGGACTCGGGCGCGGCGAACGGATAGATGGCGCGGTACCAGGCGCCGCCGCTGCTGCCGCTGCTGGTGGTCGTGTTCGCGCCCGCCGGCGTGTCGGGCTTGGTGCCGTTGGCTGCGGCGCGAATTTGAATTTTAAAATTGAATTTTTGACGTGATTTCTATGTAGGTAATTATATATTTAAATATGAAGTCATAATTGTGAATCTGAACCAATAATTAATACATAATTTCAAGAAGTGTGGAAATTCGTCAAAAATGAGTAAAAAAATACAACGTGACAGTGTTACTTCCACAGCCAAAAACAAACAAAAATGTCAACTGAGACTCACTAGTTTGTTGAACCTCCTCCACAACCTTCACATAACTCTTCGGAAACCAGCCGTCAACTCCATTCAGTTCCCCTCTCCACCACATTTCCTGCCTTTCCAACACGCGCACGCGCTCGTTTTTCTGCAGCGACAAATGCGTATCTTTTTTCGCTTTGTAGGGATACTGCGCCACCGCGTAGACTATGCTGGTGGTATAGTTTTGCGATTCTGATTGGTTCGCGTTCGGAGCGCTGTCGAGTTCGCCTTCGTCTGAAAAAGTGGGATGAGTTTGTTTTTAAAAAAGTTATAGGGTGTGGGTAGGGTTCAAACGCAGGGACGTATCCAGGATTTTTGAGCGGGGGGGGGCTGCTTGTTTACGGAGGCCGGCGAAGGGGGGGGGCTCAGCCCCCCCCTAAAATTTTAGCTACATAGTGGCGGAATGGCGCCATGGTGCTGGCGCCATTAGTAGGCGCCACGCCATGGCGCCATTGGCGTTGGCGTCAGCGCCATGGAATGCTGTATATGTATGTAAATATACATACAAAACAGCAAAAAAACCCAACATTGAGTGTATTTATAATGATTTGTGGCCACATGGAGCAAATCCGATGATAATACTTTATGTCTGGTGAAGAATGCGCGCTTGCGCGCAAATTTTTTTACGCTGACGTTGAAAAAGTCGCATTTTCCGGTCACTTTTTGGTCTCGCCCCGGGAGGGGGGGGGGCTGCAGCCCCCCCCGCCCCCCCCCCTGGATACGGCCCTGTTCAAACGGGATTCAATTAATTTTCGCGATTTAATGATCCCGATCCAGAGCTCTAATCCCGACTCCGAAATTTGAATACCGTATTGGCTCGTTTTGAGTGCCATGCTTGAATCGAGTGCCATGCTAGAATACAGTGCCAGGGTAACTGCCTTATGAAACAATACAGTGCCATGCTTGAATTGAGTGCCCCCCACACTGAAGTAATAGAAGCAATCATGACGCGGGAAACGCAGTACGTTTGAAAACGTTACTGCATGCGAGTGGCTTCTGTTCTGTCGCTTCTGTTGTTAAAAAATGTCCAGTCGTTGTTGTATCTAATTGACGCAGCTGTTGCAATTACAACAGAATTACGCAGCTGGAATCGATATACGTACCAAAATATGTATATTGATGTCTATAATGGAATTGAAATTCCTTACCAAATAATACAGTACCATGCTCGAATTGAGTGCCACTGTAAGGACGTTGTGAAAAAATACAGTGCCCGGGGTTCAAAACAAGCCAATGCGGTATGTTAATGCCGATCCTGAAAAAATACTCCAATCCCAAAAAATATCCGAATGAAAACGTGACAAAGGACTTATTTTGAATGGAAATCTCCAGTGCACATTTTATGCCAGTTCTCTCATACCCGAGTGCGTTTTCAGACATTTCAGTGAGAGATTATGAGAAACCCAAATCCGAAATTTTTTGGCCAAAATCCCGATCCCATAAATTCGAAATGCCAATCCCGATCCCGAGACCCGAACCCGATCCCGAAAAGTCAATCCCGTGTTGAACCCTTATGCATTGTGAAATAAACGCACGACTGGGCGAGGCGGCAGTCACTTCATTCAGACTTTCGTGGATGCTGGGCAATTTGGTGGGGGACACTGTCGCTGTAGTTTCTGGGGCAAATGCACTCGCTACTTGCTCTTTCTGGCCGCTCTCGTCTACAGGGGGGATTGAAAAATTGAAATCACGTAGACAAAATGTGATGGCTGACAAAATGTGCCTCATACACTAGTTTGCACCGTGATTTCGGTGACAACTGAAAAGGTGACATCCAGTGCACAATTATTGTATGCTGTGTTTTAGTTTACAAATTTTCAAATGTCAACTTTCACAAATTCAAATTTAAATAAAATTAAATCATTTGAGTTATATTTCCGTTTTCACCAAAGTCACGATGCAAACTAGTGCGCGCAGCGCCAATGGCCCTGCGCACACTAGTTTTCACACGAAATTTCGAAAACTTATAAAGAGATTTGAATGTGTTTGAGTTTTCCACAATGAGTCATTTTTGATCTCCGTCAACTGTAGTTGACGGCCACCTCATCGTGGAAAACTCAAATGCCTTCTAAGCCGATTTATGAGTTTTCGAAATTTCGTGTGAAAACTAGTGTGCGCAGGCACAATCTAACCTATGCACTCCGCGAAAGCGGCCGGAAACCAGCCGACTTTGTCGAAAACTTGCCCCGCCAGCCAGCCCTCTTCGCCCACGGTGTCTCTGCGCGACATTTCACCAATAAAACACTGCAGCTGTCTCGAATTTGGGGCTTGGATTACCCCCCCATCCCAATCGCTCAGCTATCTAGGTAGGTGGAGCGATTTTTGAAGAACTTCACCCTAAAGCGCGCTCAAATTGTCAACACTATGTAAAAAAACATTTGCAAACGACTAAATTTTGACAGTACCGACAATTAAAACAACCAATTATGCAAGACGAATTGAACAACACTACCAATCAGATGAACGGTATCGCAAATTTCCATACCGTTTTATAGATTTTCACTTTCAAAATCAAAGTTTGTGTTGCTTATTGCCTACATTCAACTATTTTTGCTTTTTCTTATTTTGAGTTATTTTTCACTTTTCTGCCTTCTATGCCTTGAAAACGCCGATATATTGAACCCCCGCAACCCCCCAATGTTTCAGCGATCTATCCCTCCGGAGGAGCTATGTGCTACCTATCCTTCCCCTGAAGTTCAAAATTCAGTACCCTGTACACCGAAAACCAAAATACCGATGACCAGGAAAAAAAATCCACCGCGTCAACTCACTTGAACACCAAAACAATATCTCCCGGCTGGAAACTGAGTTCATCCGCATTTCGCGCCACAAATTCATACAGCGCCCGATATCGCGCAGTGTTGCCGCCGGCGCCGGCCGCGGCGGCAGCGCCTTCGGATGCTGATGGAACTGCCCATGTTGTCTCTTGCTGGGATGGAAGAACGTGTACCGTATTTGTGTACCGGTACCGTGTACCGTATTTCCTCGAAATCCCCCCCCCCTCAAAATGGACACTATGAATTTATTAGCCCCCCCCCCTCGAAATACCACACCCCAAATTGACTGTAAACAGAACGTACATGACAAAACATACTGTTTGTGATCCGGATGATGCAGAACAGACGTTAAAAACAATGAGTATGTCACCTAAGAACCTGTTTTACACCATCTATTTACATAAATACTTATGTATGCAAGTCTATAGACTCATGGTGCTTTTTGTTGCATTTTTCGACGTCAGCGTACGTTACAAACAACATTTTAGTACTGGGAGAAAAATTTCTGGCGAAATAATAACCCCCCCCCTCGTTTACCCCCCCCCCCCTCAAAATTCTCACTCTGAAACAATCACCCCCCGGGGGTATTTCGAGAAAAACGGTAGATGGAACATGTACATTGTTAAAACAAGAATGTTTTTAACATATATGATCTTTTAACAGATTTCAATGGTTGGAAAAAATTTGTAAATATTTAGTTAGGTAGCTGGAATAAGAAAATGCTGCACACAAGGGAGGCCGCTGGGAGGCGCTTTTTTCAACCGTTTTTTTAAGTCCCTAGTGCACGCAGACCAGGGTTGGAAATTTCAACATATTTGTATCCAGATTAGCGCTGGAAAAAATCGGTTTTTTAAGCTGCCAGATAAAGAAATCAATTTTTTTAATCAAATTACAAATCAAACAATCGTAGAATACTTTCAACCGCAATTTTGATCAAACAACTTTCCACTTCCAACGTGCAAATACACAGCTCAAAACAGGCACACAACCAAACCCACCTGCCCTCCCCAGCCATCATCAGCACCAAAAGCATCAGCTCCAATTGGCTGCGACGCAAACGGGTCCTCCCCCTCGTTATACGCAGCCGCAAACGGGTCGGCGGCAGTGAAGCCCTCATCCCCCCAAGCGGCACCGGGGAGCAGTCCCAGACTCTGTAAAATTCCCTGGAAGATGGAAAATGTCCCGCAAAGTGTAAAATGTCACGTAAAATGCCCGGTAAAATGGCAAACGTACGTTTGCCATTTTACCGGGCATTTTACGTGACTTTTGACACTTTGCAGGACATTTTCCATCTTCCAGGGCATTTTACAGGGTCCGGGACTGGCACCGGGCTCACTCTCATCCACCGGAGGCGGCACCTCATACAAAGCTCCGCCCACCGCGGTGCTCATTGGATCGAATGAGTTCACTTTGGCTAGGGCTTCGTCGCGCAGCGCGCTGTATTCTGCGAATTGGTCGCGGTTCGTTTGTGCCGCTGAACGCAGTTGCGCGCGCAGGGATGAGAGACGGTCGGAGGGGTCGGCTTCCTGTGGGGGAGTGGGGAATTTTTGTGGGGTTGTGCTGGGAAGAGTGGGAATGATGGTGTATTTTTGTATAGATGGTGCGTTTTCTAGGGAAAATAAATGATTATCAGTGTTCAAGGACGTACGCAGGGGGGGGCGGGGGGGGCGGCCGCCCCCCCCCCGTTCCCGGGCCGGCCATAAAAATTTGCCAAGAATGGCACCATTGTAAAGCGATTTTGTAGGTACTTTGAAAATTTTTTGCGCGCAAGCGCGCAAACCCCACCCCATTGTTTAATGTATATATTCAGGAGGCCAAACAGCATTATAAAAGTGCCCAACGTGGTCATAGTAATTATATATAGGTCTTAATAAATACCTATATAGTATACGTTGGCGCCAGCGCCAACGCCAATAGTGCCATGGCGCTGGCGCCTACAAATGGCGCCAGCGCCATGGCTCTATTCCTTTACAATAGGGCCAAATTTTAGGGGGGGGGGGGGCGCCGCCCCCCCCGTTCGCCGGGCTCCGTATACAATCCGCCCCCCCCCGCTCAAAAATCCTGCGTACGTCCCTGTCAGTGTTCGAGTGTAAGTTGACAGTCAAAACTATTTTCTATCAAAATTAATACCAAGCAATATCGAACCCAAATTTTTTTCCCAAAATAAGTAGGTAGAAATCAAAAGGATGAGATTGGTATTTAAAATTGGATGAGAATGGTATTTAAATATTGAACGACAATAGACAATTACCGCAAATCCTCGAATAAGACTCCATGAAAGTTATGTTTCATCAGAGTTTTTGAGCTGTATTTAACATGGGTAACTTATTCAAGGGGTGGAGTTTTTCTTTTGTCAAAAATTTCAGGAAAACTTCAAATTTATTCATCGTACGAATGCCACTAGCTCGTAGATATTTGGGTCTGTGTGACTAGATCGATCGTTTTTTATTGTTATAGCATGTTGTCCACCCATCACACAGGGGGGAGGGGGCGGGTGGTACTCAACGCAGGGACTTATTCAAGGGGGTCTTATTCGAGGATTAAGGGTAAACCTCAACACAACCCCCGCCCCTCACCAAATGTCTCTCCATCTCCACTTTCATTCTCTCCATCTCATCCCTCATTCTTTGCATATTCTCTTCCCTTTTCTGTTTCTCCGCGGCAATTCGCTGCAAAGCCATGCCCTGAGTAGAATGTGCCGCGGCGTCGGCTTTTTGCCGCTGCAACGCTACGCGCGCTGTGGCCGCTTTGTTTAATTGCTCCTGTGTGGTTTGAGGTGTCTTTTGAGTTTGAGGTTTTGGGGTATGTTGTGTATGGTTGTAATGGGGGATTTGGGAGGTTATTAATAATAATAACTTGTGATCCCCGCGCATACTAGTTCACGGCGGAAATTTCGGAAACTTATAAATAGGGTTGGAAAAAAAAACGTTTTTTTTAACACGATGTTGTTTTTTTTAAACGTTTTTTTTATAAACTTTATAAAAAACGTTTTTTTTAAAAGCTCCCAGATATGACCTTGTGTCAACATATATAGGTATATCAGACAGTGGCAATACTCTGTGATGTTATATATTACCATATAATGGCTGTGGAGCCATGGGATAGCATTATAAGTGGTGATTTGTGTCAAAAATATCCATTTTTCGTCGACATATCATTTGTATATCGCCTTATAGTTGAATGTTCGTGATATCAGGTAAAGTTTGGCACGGAATAGTGATCAAACAAGGTTATAAGAGGAGCTTGTTACTTTGGGAGTGAAGTTACACACTGTGGAGGTACATGGAAGCATATTACCTCAATATTATATAGTACAGCAGCATATGACGGCTTATTAACCCATGGTAGCACATAGAAATGGATACTTTGATACTAAAAATGCCACAAAAACAATGAAAACAACCACCAATGTCAATTTGTGTGTGAAATTGCGCGCTTGCATGCAAAAATTTTGCAAAATACCTAGTGCTTAGTACTAAAAATTTCGGTCGATGTTTTTTTTTTAAAAACATTTCGGACGTCATGTTTTTTTAAAAAAAAAACGTTTTTTTTTTTTAAAACGTTTAAAAAAAAACATCGGCCAACCCTACTTATAAATCAGCTTTGAATGCGTTTGAGTTTACCGGAATAAGAAGTGTGTCTCAGTTAATTGAGTCAGAGGTCGAAAGTCACACATTCAGTTTAACCAAATGTGTTTCAGACACACTTTCAAAATTAAATCCGGTAAATTAGAGCGGCGTTTACACTGCCGACACATTTTTTTGACTCTCACTTTATGAAAATTTAATATATGTTGTCGGACAGCTAATCTCGACTACCCTTTTTTGCCTAGGACGTATGATTGTCTTAGACAAAACGAGTGATTGAGATCTAGGTGTCCGAGTAGAGATGGAAAAAAGCGCTTTTTTAACGGCCCCGCTTTTTTTTAAAAAAAACGCGCTTTTTTAGCTTTTTTTCAAAAAATGTTGAGACGTTCCCTAAAAACCTCCCAAATATGGTTCTGTATCAATATATACAGGTATATCAGACAAGTGGCAGTACTTGTGATGATATATAGCCATATAATGGCTGTGTAGTCATTGGATAACATGATCAGTGGTGATTTCTGCCAAAAAAATTACTTTTTTTATGTTGACTCGTTTTGTATATCGCAATTCGCAGTTTGTGAATGGTTTCATGACTTCGAGTGAAGTTAGGCATGAAATAGTGCTTATAAATAAGGCTATAAGAGAAGGCTAATACATTGAGACTCATGTTCCCCACTGTTGAAGTATTTGGGAGCACATTGGCTGAATAGTCTATACTACACTAACATATCACAACTTATTATTACATCAGTAAAAAAATGGCTAAAGCCAAACAAAAAGTGGACGCTGCCTCCACAGCAAATAGACATGAAGTGTGTCTCTCAAATGGACATGAAGTGCGTCTCTCAAATGGACATTAATATATATTGGATGCACAAAAGAAATGTATCATTGCTTAGAAAATGGCATACACTTTACTGATAACACACTTTACTGTGGTTACATATCCCACCTGAATAAAGAAACTATTTGTATTACATCACAAGAGTTACATGTATTGACTGTTAAATGCACAAAAGCAATATATCATTACATCTGCATTGTGAGAAATGTCTCACATTGAACCCAGACTTTATTTATTCAATAGTTTTCAAGGCAGATTACAGTGTTAGAAGTACACATCCATGTAAAGAAAGTTTCACACCCTTCAACTATCTGAGACAAAAAGGAAAAAAATTCACTCAAGTTTATCACAGCTGCGTGAGCTGTGCTATGTGTGTTTAAAACCAAAAAGCTCACGCTGCTATGATAAACTTGAGTGAATTTTTTTCCTTTTTGTCTCAGATAGTTGAAGGGTGTGAAACTTTTTTTACATGGATGTGTACTTCTAACACTGTAATCTGCCTT
>OZ038457.1:20722050-21079903 GCA_964036195.1 Sphaerolaimus hirsutus
TGCATCGAAAACTTAACATATGCCTCGAAAAATTGATTTGATTTATAATTAACACACCCCAAAATTCTGTGCGGGTTGCCCAAAAAGTGCAAAAACATCCATTTTGATCTTTTGCAACATTGCCTGCTATAACTATCAAACATTGCAATTAGCAAAAAGTACATCCAACCTGGATCATGTTCTCCGCCCGTTGACTCAGTGACTCGACTTCGTCATCACCAATACCATCCTCTCGGTAATCTTCAAAATCCATGTCAATCTTCTTAACCAGCGCCTGCAGCTTCTCCCGTGTGGCAGCTTGGCTGGTGAAATCGTCATCATCGTCCTTGTCCTCGTCAGCGATCCAGTGGTCGCGCATACATCGCACGCGGGCGATGATCGGCTGTCCGTGCGCAGTGCCAATCACGCCAGAACTATAACAAAATCAGTGATGGAAAAATGCGGGAAATGTATCATGGCTACCGTATTTCCTTGATATACTCCCCTCGTTAAACCCGCCCCCCTCAAAAATCTTACTCGAGCGGACTGAACTTGAAAATCTATCATGCGATGTGTGGTACAGCGATTCCTATGAATAAACATTCATTCACGCCCTAGCCTACACTAATTTGGCAGTCTTTCTGTAGGTGGAATTAAATCTGGCCCCTGGGGGTATTTCGAGGAAATACTGTACATGGGGAGTCTCATTCCAAAAACGCATATATCCACAATTTTCAATTTTTCAAAATCGCACTTTAAAGTTTGGCGATGGCCCGATGGCGCTATGTTTGGGCGACAACACTTGCCTTGAACTTTTCAGATAGATCCGACATTTCTCTACCATTTTTGTAACCACAAATTTTGTTGGCTGGGAAATATTTAGGGAGTTATGTGAGATTTTGTAAATCACCCAAAATTGGGAACAAATCTGAACATTTGAAATTAAATGTTGAATAACTTCGTAACGGTCATCGTAGGCAAAAACCAATAACACGACTGCAAAACCCGTGTCTAAAAGTACCTCTACCTAAATTTTCAGATCAAAATATACACGCATATTTGTTTATAGTGCAAAACAGATTTGGAAATTCACGTTTGCATATTTGGAAATGAAACTTTATTTTGTATGGGAATTCCGGCCTCTCCGGCCGTGCATTTTTGGAAATGATTTTTTGGATATGTGCATTTTCGATATGAAACTCCGGCGGTCTGAGATGGATTTATGCATTTTTGATGTGAAAGTCCTGTTTTTCATAGGGGACTGGTCATGGATATGTGAACTTTCGATGTGAAAATTTGCGATTTTTTTGAAAATTGGTACCACTGTATCTCGGGAACGAGATGGACTATAACGCTGATTTTTTTTCTAAAATGTGAAAAACTACACGTGGAGACCAAATCCACGCTTAACTCGATTTTTCTGGATTTGGCGCTTGTGAACTTTTGGAATGGAACTCCCCACATGTGCCAGAGTTTATATGCCTACCAGCTTACGGTGGCAAAACCTCCAAAAAAGAGTATTTTTTCCAAATGAATTTTGGAAGTTTTACTCAAATTAATTTTCTAATTGAATATTCAAGTATTTTCAGGCAATTTTCAATTTTTTGGAGAAATGTTGAATTTGAAGCTTTGAATGTATTCCTACCTGGGGGTCCCCTCTGACACTTTCTGAGTGATAGGAGTCCCCCTGGTGACGTGGTCGCGGTCGATGAGGAGCAGCAACAAACCTTCGCCCTCCGGGACACCGGAGTGGTCCTGGACACCGGGGCGCTCAAAAATCATGGTCTCATATTCGACCTCGAGCAACAGCAATCGGCGGTTCGCAACAAACGAGCAGTGCGATGACACGAGCATCTAAAAAGGGAATTCAGGGGTGCAGTGCAGTGCTATAAGTGCAGTAGAACTGATGTTTGCTCCGATCTATATGTCTTACTTTTAGTGTGTTAAATTCAGTCCTTTTTATGCAAATTTAGCGAATTTAGAAAGTCTAGCAAAATATTCACACCCGACTTGGTGATCCCATACCCAAACATGATCAACCGAGAAACTCACTTTTAGATAAGTTTTGAAGGCGAGGTTGTTCTGCTATACAAGGTAGGTCGATCTGCTGCGGTAATACAAACACTGTAACGAGTTATGATTGATGCAAACCCAAAAATTCACAACAATATTAATATACATGCATGGCTGTACAGATATCTGTAACTGAATGACACTGCAGTGAATGTTCAATTTAATTTTCAATTTCTATTTATTTGACAAACCGAGCCAACAAAAAGCCGAGCCTTAAAAGGTGCACAAAGCACACAGCTACCGTGGAGACAAAAACAGCCAGTATACCATAATGCCAGTCATAACATAATGACAAACAGCCATAATGCAATGCAATAAAAATACAATACAATAAAAAACAATTACAAGCAACTCCACGCGTAATCAGAAAAAATGCATCAGAAATGGTGATGTGAAAACGTAACCCCCACTGTAAAGTTTGATATGAAAATTGACGCCAAATAGTTGACACCAAAAATTCGCTAGTCCCCCCAATCGAGTGTAAATATTAGCTAACAGCCTAAAAAGCAATCCCAACCCCCCACTGCAAAATGGCGCCAAGCGCCAGAATCTTTGCTTTTTTCAATTGCGCGGAATATTATTACAATGGCGCCAGAGCCATGGCGCTTTTACATCACTAATCAGAAAGATGCATCACTACAAATAACACAACAAATTAAAAACCAAATTGGAATTGCATCTCGTTGGAAGTGTGCCAATAATAATAAAGGCATGCTTGTAAAAAGATTAAAAATATTGCTGTTGTGGATGTGTTACCTGAGGTATAACATCATTACATGAATGAATTTTGTCACCTTTTTTGACAATCGCATGCGTTACACATTGTTGGCACGCTTCCAGCAGGAACCACGCGTGCAAGGTGTAAAGTAACTGGAGTAGGGTAGTGTAGGGTTCAAACGGGATTGACTTTTTGGGATCGGGATTGAGGTGTTGGGATTGGGACCACAAAATCCTGAAATTTCGCGGGATTCGGGATCGGGATCCTGTTTGAACCCTAACTATGTGGACATTCAGTGTTCAACGAAAAAATTTCCAAGAAAAATATTCAACAAATTCAACAATTTTTACCAAAGTTTCTTAACAACTTATTTATCAATTTCGAAGTTCTAAACAACAATACTCATTCGATGCATCGCGCGGACACTAACACGAAATAACTCGACGTGATGACGCACAGTCGAATATTCAGAATGTCACCCTCCTCATCAGTACTCACGACTTCAGAGTCAGACTCTGTCTCTGAGTCGTCGGACTCCGAGTCGGTGGACATGTACGTTTCCTCAAAAGAACGAGGGGGCCAGCGACGGCGATGTTTCTTCGGACTGCGCTTCTTTGGACTGGGCTTCTTGGCACTGCGCTTGCGCGGACTTTTCTTGGTGCGTTTGGTTCGCTTGTTCTGTGTTCCGGGAGGAGCTATTATTAAAGTAAACTTACCGTATATCCTCGAATAAGTCCCCTGGGGTGTTATTTTCATCAGAAGTTTTTGAGAGGGGAGTTATTTGAGAGGGGGGACGCTCAATTACTGTCAATAATAATATTTTGCCCACCTTCATAAGGCACTTCTCCTCCAGAATAGTCACTACCTTGGCGCCGCGCATATACTTGGGCATCTCGCTCTTTGCGCCGCTGCTGCTCCGTGCACTGTTGCCGCTGGTGCTCCTCTGCATGCTCAGCGTGGAGCTGCTCCTCTGCGCGCTCGGCATGGAGATGCTCCTCTGCATGCTCAGCCTGGGGCTGCTCCTCTGCGCGCTCAGCGTCGAGCTGCCTCCCTGCGCGGCAGTGCTAGTTTGTAATGTGTACAAAGCTAGATGATAGAGTTACGTTAGGGAAGGGTTTATGTGTATTTGGACCCACACACGCTAGTTGACATTGCAAATTTGTGTCAACTCAATGTCAACTAAATAACACAAAAATAATTTTAAAAGCAGCACACTTAACAGAATCAATGAAAATTAAGTGCCATTATGTATGTAATATTCTATATGCTCTATCAGATAGGAATGTTGAAATGACAAAATTCACAAAAGGTTAGTTGACAAATTGGTTGCATCAACTGCTAGATCACGTATGGATATTTTATAAAAATGAATTACCAAAATTCAGCAGGTTCCTGTAAAATTGAGATATTTTAAAAATCAAAGAAAACGCCTGTCAAGTTTGACAGGGGATCAAATAGTGAATTTCGTCATTTAGTTATAAAATGAACATCATGTTGAACAACCTTGCAAATCGTGTCGATATGAAATTCGTCGATTGAGTCGCTTCTGACTCGCAACATTAAAATTACGGGTTTCTTTCCCAGTATAATTTTGGTAAAAGCATGAAAACCACGTGTTCACGAATTGCAACTAATTAATTAACTCCTGCCAAATTGGCTGGAGGTCAAATATTGAATTTTACAATCATAGATAATCCAAAATAATCCAATCATGCAAAGTATACCAAGTTGATTACTCTTGGCTTGTGGCATGAAACTTACGGTTTTCCGATTTTTGAAGAAGTCTGCAAAAGACATATAAACCTATTTTTGACGAGTTACCGCTAATCACACCTGCCAAATTGACAGGTGGTCAGATAAATTAGTCTTGCGAATTTATCACAGAATGATCCAACCTCGCGAATATACCTAAGCTAATAATGTCGATTAGCCCCCCCTAACTTGCAACATGAAACTTGCGGCAAGTGGACAATGGAATTTGTAAATCACTCCGTCTCTAACAAGTGATCATGCGATCATCGAATAAAATACATTTTGATTGATTAAGGTATTTTTAACACCAATCCTTGCTTGATAAGAATCCTTGCTTGAGTTAGCGTACGAGTTATCAACTGCCCTCTAACTTACTACACTTATATAAAAAACTGAGTTCAAGATTTCAGAGCTATAAAAATTAGGATCTAAAATACGTGCGAAACATTTGATTGAATCCAAATGACACAGCACATACTCGGCGAACATGATACTCTGCCCCCGCACTCATTTATGTCTCACGTTGAAAGCGTGCCAATGATGATCAAGCATGCAATTTTTGTATAAAGATTTAAAACATCATTGTTGTGAATAAGTTCACATATAAGCGTCATAACAGCGATGACTTTTTCAACTTTTTTCTGAAAAACGCATGCAGTCACTTTACACGCTGCACGCGTGGTTTCCACTGGAAGCGTGCCAACGATTCTATTGCGCATGTAATATTCATAAAACGTTGAAAAAAGTCATATCAGTTATTACGCTATACGTTTATATATTCAGAACAATGATTTTTTCGTCTTTTATAACAAAATCGCACGCTTTATCATCTTTGGCACGCTTCCAACGTGAGACATAAATAAGCGCAAGGGCAGAGTATCATGTCCGCCGAGTATAAATACAAAATAATTGATATATATATATATATATATATATATCGGAAAAAATTTCGTCAATTGGATTGTAAACGAGTTGACTTCCATGTCACATAATTGTATTTACCCATAAAAGAATACTCGACAAAATTTGGGAATGCTTATTTGTTGACGAATAAAAAGTGAAAAGACAAGTGACTAGGTAAATCCTGTAAAAATGTAACCTGGCTCATGGGCTGTTGACTCGGTAAAGTGGCCTTGTCATCAAGAATCCATCTGTTACGCATAAAGCGTACCTTCACACGGATCGGACGGCCATCCGACGTCCCAATGACGCCATGCCTGTATTCAAAATGCTCATGCCAAAAATTAGCACACAAAACGCCACAAAACTAGGGTTCAAACGGGATCCCAATCCAGACTTTAACCTCCCGAGCATTTGTGCGATTTTGTGGTCCCGACCCCTATCCCAAAACATTTGAAAACTTAATGCTACGATGTCTACAATAATTTTATGCTATCCAAAAAAATTTCCCAGTTTTTCAAATATTGATAACACATGCATGCATGCACAATGGGTTTAACATGCGTAATGGCGCATGTCAAACCAACAATCAAGTCGGAAGGAAAAAATACCCATACTCACGTATCCTCAAACTCAGACACTTGGAGGGTGACGGGCGGCTCTGTGGTGACGGAGTCGGCGAGGACATGTAATTCCATCATACCTTCGTCATCCGGCACCCCCTTCAGTGGCGGTTTAGAGGTGTACATGGCACCCATGTAGTGGACCTCAACAATCACGAGGCGCCTGTTGACAACGAAGCAGCAACGTTCGAGCCCCATCTGAGGCGGGGGTGGGTGGTTAGCGGTTTATTCGCAGCGGGGTGGGGTTAGTGGAAACGAGCATGTGCCTCTGTGCATGGTTACCCGGCGAGCATTTTTTGCTGCCCGGTGTGCATGGTTGCCCGGTGTGCATGGCGGCCGCCCCTCCATGCACACCGGACCCCCATGCACACCGGACATGCACGCCGGGTAGGGAACATGGAGGTCGGCTGCGGAAATACATCATGTGAGCAGGGCGGCAAACACAAAAGATATCGTACGCAATCCTATTGTTTGCCTTTGTGTTCGCCGCCGGCATTTGAGGTCATAGGTGGGCATACCGGACAGCAGCATATTGAAAAAGCAAAATTTCAGTCACGAAGTAGTGTATGCCGGGAGGGGGGGGGGTAAATGAGCAAGAGAAATGAAAAAAATGCTGAATAATGTAGAGTGGCGTACTGCGCGCCACTTTTAAACACATTTTCGCGTTGTGCTATGCACGCATTGCAGAATGCAAATGCATGCACTTCATGTGGCGTATTGCCAGCGCGGAGTAATTATAAAATAAGTGTGTTCGCAGTTCGCAGTTCGCGGTTGGCGCGTGGCGTAATGTCATAAATAGGTGACTCATTGGTGTCGTAACGTTTGTTGTGCTTTCTTTTGTGTCATGGGTAGGGTTCAAAGGGATTGACTTTTCGGAATTGGGACCACAAAATCCCGAAACTTCTCATTTCACTTCAATTGGAAAGTTGGAATTGGAAGTTAAGGGCTCATATTTATGACCTAAAAAATTTATGAGTGGGCCACTGGGATAGATATTTAGATAGCTGGCGGATTTGGGGGGGGGGGTAACCCCCTCCCAACCACCCCCCCCCACCTACTAAACCCCTGGCCCACGTACCAACATGAAACTCACCTTTCTAGGTTCCTGATGTCCGTTCCTCAGGTCTAGATATGGCAAAACTAAGAACCCTGCGATTGCGAACCAAAAAGCTGAAAGTAAACAAAAAATCCCAAAGAAAAGTAAATATCAGGATATATGTGACAAGGGTTACAGTACAGGGGAAAATACATTTCAATTTTAAGTTTTATTATTCTTTACGAAACCCATACAATTGCCGTGCACAAAAATTACTTGACACGATAACACTTTAAAGTGTAACTTGAACACACGTAGAATACAAAATACACTGAATACTGTAAAAACTGTACCGAATGCGGCGAATGCTAGGTCGCACCATTTACCATGTAAATACTATCAAAAGCGCACAAACATGACAAAATGCCATTTTTTTAAGTACCGTAATTCCTCAATTAAGTCCCCAGTTGGAATTTTTTTCTCAGAATTTTTGAGGGGACTTATTAGAGGATTTACGGTAGTACATTTTAAGAAAAAGGTACACATAAAACCTAATAAACACATACCGTAATTTCTTGAATAATCCCCTGGGGGGTTACCCAAAAGTTTGGGCTACTATCCCCTAACCCCCCCCCCCAAATCGCCCAGCTATCTGCCTATCTGGAGCGATTTTTGAGAAACTATACCCCTGGGAAATTCAAGATACCCCTGGGGGTAACTATTCGAGGGGAAAAGTAGTATTTCCTCACTTGTCCATTCAAGCAAATACGGTAGATAGGTGACATAGAACATCAGATACAACTACACAAAAAAGCCAAACTTTTAGACGTGAGCAATCAAACTCAAACACAACATATCAGAAAAATCCCTGCAAAATCTGCAAAGTTCATTGCATTAACTAGGTACTCAAAAATCGAGATTTGATAGAAAACCGGCAAAATCTGACAAATTGACTGAAAAATACTGAAATTTCTCGAAATTTCTGCGTTTGAACCTTACAAAAAAACCTTACTCCGTGCAGCGGCCGGAAATTATCACGAAAGTGTCCCCCACGGTCATCAAGTGAATGGTCATATAAAGGTAGTCATCATCATCCTCCCCCTCAGAAATAGGGCCCTCAGAGGACACGGTGTCATCGTCATCCCCGTCGAAGTCGAGCAAGGTCCGTCTGGCCGAGCTGCTGCATGCAGAACGGCGGCGGCGGTCGCGCCAAAAACGCTTGTTGCGCCGGCCGGCCTTCTTCGAGCCCTTGCGTTTCTTGTTCGGCTGCGTGTACAGAAAGGATGAAAGAGTACCCCCTTGTAATTAGGGTTCAAACGTTGGTGTGCCTCTCTGCATGTTAAGTTTAATGCATGCATGCAATGGAATCAAATATAAATATCAAATTTATCATTCGATTTGGATTGTCAAGTTCTAGCTGGCTTCTCACATTTTCGTGAAAGCTGAACCAGTTTTTATCATGTTACAAGCTAAATTTAGATGAGTCCTTAAACACTAGCGAAGTGCCGTGTACTTACTGTTGCATTACGACGGTAATCGCGACGTCCATTATTTGAGACACTTGCCATCCGGCAGGTGTTATGCTATCGTTGAAGTTTTAAGGCCATTTATTATTTCTATTAGAATTTCCTGATGTAAAGCCAGTCTGCATGTAGCACTGGTCCGCATGTAAGCCTGCTCTGCATGTAAATGCATGCTACATGCGGACCGGGCGGGGGATTAGCGGCGCCGGTTCACATGGTGCCTTGTGGGGGGGGGGGGGGGGGCGTGCATGTGGAACGGGCGGGGGAATAGCGGCGCCGGTTGACAACACAGTACTGACAACGCCGCTAATCCCCCGCCTGATCCGCATGTAAGCCCGGTCCGCATGTAGCATGCATTTACATGAAAGGCAGGTTTACATGCGGACCAGGCGGGCTTACCTGGGGGCAGTCCCAAGCCCTGTAAAGTGTAAAGTAAAGTGTCAAATGTAAAGTCAAATGCAAAGTCAAGTGTCAATCAAAACAAAAAAGAAAAAGATTTTATTAGTGAACTTTGCATGACAATTGACACTTTACTTTGCATTTGACTTTACATTTGACACTTTACTTTACATTTGACACTTTACTTTACACTTTACAGGGCTTGGGATTGGCACCAGTGCTACATGCAGATGTTTTGGTTGTGGGAGTTATTCAAGGGAGAGTTACTTTTCCTCACCTCGCCAACGGGGAGTTATTCAAGGGGGGAGTAATTTTAGGTGGGATTTTATTCGAGGATTTACGGTCACTTTGATCACCCCAAGGTAAATACATGAAATGGGCATTAAATTGAATTAAAAAAATTATTAGCATACTCACCTTCACAACACACCTTTCACCGCCAATCACTTTGATCACCCCGCCGTTGTGGTTCACCGGCTGCTGGTTGCCAGAGTCCTGCGTGGGGGGGGGGGGTTGAGCAAATCCTGGATGCACAAGTAAACCCGGCCTGATGCCCTGCAAGGAGCACACTTTAGGGCTCGAACTGGACTCAAGTCGCGACTTGAGCAAAAACAGGGTACTGACTCGACTCGTCTGACTCGACTGGAAAAATATGGCCCAAACTCGAGACTCGAGGTTTTTGCCCGACTTGACTGGTATTGGATTGAATGGTGTTAAAACTAAAGTTTAATGCATGCATGCATGCAATGGAATCAAATATTAATATAGAATTTATCGAATGCTTCTCACATTTTCGTGAAAGCTGAACCCGTTTTTATCATGTTACAAGCTAAATTTAGATGAGTCCTTAAACACTACCTAACTTTGGCTGTTGCATTACGACAGTAATCGCAACGTCCATTATTTGAGACACTTGCCATCCGGCAGGTGTTATGCCACGGTTGAAGTTTTTCAAGGCGATTTATTATTTCTATTAGAATTTCCTGATGTAAAGCCGGTCTGCATGTAAGCCCGTCTGGTCCGCATGTAAGCCTGCTCTGCATGTAAATGCATGCTACATGCGGACCAGGCTTACATGCGGATCAGGCGGGGGATTAGCGGCGCCAGTACTGTGTTATCAAATGGAGCCGCTATTCCCCCGCCCGTTCCACATGCACGCCCCCCCCCTACTGAAATGAGTTATTCTTAATTCCCATCAACTGCAGTTGACCAAAACATCATTATGGTAAATTCAAATGTGTTCAAAATTTGTGGTTGCGGGGTTCAAATGTGTTCAAAACAGCCGTCCGGTGCACAAGTAAATGCCCTGCACAGTGCACAAGTACCGGCAGTAAAAGGTTGTGGAAATGAACCGCCTATTTACCACGCCCACACCCTTTAGACATATTTAGAATTATTTACCTACTAAAATTCTGGTTGATTCAATCTATGAGCATTCCACACATAGCAATATATAAAATCGACTTATCAAAATTCAGTAGATTTTTACAGGATGATAAAAATTATCTGAGATCCTAAAGAGAGTGTACCTGCCAAATAGCAGGCAATCAAATATTCCCAGATATGGTTAGAGGAACCGCAGAATGGACCTCTTCGAGAGTGCCCAAGAAGTGAAAGCCCACCTAGTTAATTCTAGCTTATCACATGAAAATTTCGCCTCGGGCTACATATATAGCTGAGCGGCCCCCGTAAACAAGCAGCCCCCCCACTCAAAAATACTGGATAGCCTGCAATTGAGGCGTCTAATTCTAAAAGTCGACAAGTCCACAAAATGGGATTTTGAGTAAATGGACTTATCACATTTCTTGCGTTTTTTCCCATAAAAAAGGCTACGGAAGGTGGACTTATCGACTTTTAGTTCCCTTATTCCGGGACTCCAATCCCGATCCAATCCGTGCCGTGACTAAACTAACTTCGGTTTGATCGGCTACTAGCAAGGGGTCATCATCGATGTTCTCCTGATCCACATTCATGTCAGAGAGCGCATCCTCCTGGTCACCGCCATTGTTATTTTCGGGCTCGTCCGGTATCCATCTGTTGCGCATGAAGTACGCTCTGATAACGAGGGGGTAGCCGTGCGCGCTTCCAATCACAGCCGTACTGTAAAAAGAGAAACAGATTGAAACAATATCAGATCCTGACGAGAAAAGTTGACGAGCCAGAGTTAGCGCTGAGCCGGTGCCCAAGTAAACCCGTTGCACAAGTATGGGGGCGATACTTACCCTGTAAAATGTCAAATGGCAAATGGCATGCAAAGTGTCAAAAGTCATGGAAAATACCCTGTAAAATGTGAAATGGCATGCGAAGTGTCAAAAGTCATGGAAAATACCCTGTGAAATGTGAAATGGCATGCGAAGTGTCAAAAGACATGGAAAATACCCTGTAAAATGTGAAATGACATGCGAAGTGTCAAAAGTCACAGAAAATGCCGTGTAAAATGTCAAATGTCATGCAATGCAAAGTGTCAAAAGTCATGGAAAATGCCCTGTAAAACGACCCGGAATTGGACTTGACATTTTTTAGGTCATAAATATGAGCCCTAAACTTCCAATTCCCAATTCCAACTTTCCAATCGAAGTGAAATGAGAAGTTTCGGGATTTTGTGGTCCCGATTCCGAAAAGTCAATCCCTTTGAACCCTACCCTACCCTACCGACACAAAATAAAGCACAACAAACGTTACGACACCCTCCGCCAGCTCCATCGTTACACCAAGAGGGTAATCCATTACCACACTATCGCGCTCAATAAAAACGAGCATCAAGCCCTCCCCCTCCGGCACACCCGCTGGATCTTGAGTTTGGTCCAAAATGTTTGAGCTGTATTCCAATTCAGCAATGACCAGGCGTCTGTTCTTGACAAAAGAGAAGCGGGCGTAAGGCATCTGGAAAGAGGCAGTGGCGCGTTCCACATCTTGATTAAAATGCACAAACAAATACTGTATATCCTTGGACAAGTCCCCCGCGGAGTTATTTTTTCATGAGAAGTTTGTGAGGGGGATTCGAGAGGGGGACTTATTCGGTGACATACGGTAATTGAGAATGTAACGGGAAAATACAGGGGTGGGCATTTTCAGTTGCCGCTGGAGCTATCAAAATGAAATTTTAACACAATAGACTCCATAGGACACCCATTCTGAAGTTTGCAACCCAAAAGGCCACATTTTGGGTGAGTTGTGGAACACACAGTTTTTAGTGTAATTTTGTGACTTGGCGTCACCCATAGGATAAATCGAGGGTGCCATTTTAGGGGGGGGGGGGTCACCGGTCCTGGTGTCGTCCCATTCTGTCGTACATTGGCCGATTTTGATGGCCTTTGAGTTTGGGGTTTGGGATTGGGGCTACGACCAAATTCTTTTTTTATCTTGAATAGTTCCCCAGTCCCGAGATAAGCCCACCCCTGTATATAAACTCACTTTTCAGTGGTTTGCAGAGGTCAGGTGGTACTATGTGGCAAAAACGACGAACCCTGCTAGCACTGGAAACTGCGAGAGCTGATAGTAAACCGAGAAGACTAACAAAATGAGAAATAGGCTAAATAAATATGTGGGTATCAGTGACCGTATGTTGTTACATACATAAATACATAAAATATAAAATTACAAAATAACTTTGTTTTCTTTTATTTTATACAACAACCACAAAGGACACAATGCATAGACAAAAATCACACACAAAATGACACTTAGTGAAAAAATAACTCGAACACACTAGAAAATACTTTTTAAAAAGAGGTGCTGTGCTCATTTTTGCCCGGTGCTCATCGCACGATGAGCACCGGGCAGGGTGCGTCCATGCAATGTAATGTAAATATGAGGGCACGATGAGCACCGAGCAAAAATGAGCACCGGGCACCGCACGATGAGCACCGGGCAAACATGAGCATGGCGTAAACTTTTAACTTTTAAACTTTTAGGAAGCACTTTTAAAAAGGTTTTAAACAACGTTGCACATAGAAACGTTGAAAAAAACCAACAACTTAATCTGACGAGGAAACACAAAACATCATGTCAAGCAGGGACGTAGCCAAGATTTTTGAGCAGATTGTATACATAAATATTTCGGAGGCACAATTTCTGGCACATTTTTTGGTCAGCCCTGGGATGGGGGGGGGGGTGGGGTGGCCGCCCCCCCTGGCTACGTCCTTGATGTCAAGTCAAGACTATGTGAAACAAACTATTTTTCAAACAACAAAAACACAAAACTCAAAACACAGAGCGTGCACACATTATCACAAATGTCTCCGACGTGATCAGGAACACCCGCACGCGCAGCGTGTCATCCACATCAGGAAGATCGACTTCAGGTTCTTGGTTCTGTTGGGGATCAAATCCATTCAAGACGTTGCGCATGTAGCTAGGTTTCAAACGGGATCCCGATCCTGATCCCAGATCCCGTGAGATTCCGGGATTTAGCAGTCCCGATCCCGATCCCGAAACCCCAATCCCGATCCCGATCCCGATCCCGAAATCCAAAAATACCAATCCCGATCCCGATCCCGAAAACTTTCAAATCCCGATCCCGAGAATCTCCCAAGTCCGGGATCCCGATCCCGGAAAAAATAGTGGAAATTATAAAAAGTGAAAAAATGACATTTTTGCATGCAAAAATGTGAACACAAACCCCCAGCGTCCATTTTATGTCACTTTTCTGGCATCCAACAGTGTTTTGAGACCTTTATGAACAACTGTGAATGCCAGAACAGTGATAAAAATCTCTATCCCTAGACCCCAATCACGATCCCGAAAAAATGACAATCCCAATCCCGATCCCGATCCCGTGACCCCAATCCCGGCCAATCCCAATCCCGATCCCGAAATCTCAAAATACCAATCCCGATCCCGATCCCGATCCCGAAACCCCAATCCCGATCCCGATCCCGAAATCTCAAAAAGTGAATCCCGATCCCGATCCCGATCCCGAAAAGTCAATCCCGTTTGAACCCTACATGTAGCGCGCACGCACTCTGATCGGTTGGTTGTGCGCAGTACCAATCACTGCAGTTCTGCAAAGTAATATAAAAGTTCAGGACGAGATAGTACACAGCTTTCACAGCGGGCCTTTGCCTCTGTGCATTTTTACCCGCTGTGCATGGTTACCCGGCGTGCATTTTTGTATTGGCTAAGAGGAGGAGAGGGGAATTGAGCTTGAATTTTCTACTAAATCAGCAACTTGCTAATTAAGACTAAATTAAAAATGGTTCTTTGACAATTTCAAACTTGACATCACCAAAATATCTCATATACTCCACATATGCTCATGAGTATTTTCAGCTAACCATTAACATTAAAGGCTATCTACTCATGGTGCATATTCATAATCTAGTTGGACAACGTGTCTAATTCGTTTATCTTCGATATGATCGATTGCTCCAAGTTGAACCCGTAATTCATAGGTTTCAATTACATTTAATCGGCTTATCTCACGACCGTCTCTATCGAATTATGAATACACTCGGACGAATTTCTATTTGTCCTAGCGCTCAATGGATAATATTTCTGTTTGGTCAAGCACAAATTTGGCCACTCTGTGCACAAGTGAAGTGGACAAGTATGGGCACTTTACTTGGGCACCTGTATTTATACTTGCGCACCGACCCATCTGGATGTGCCATCTCGCTATGCCCACACATAATACCCCACAGAAAGCAGAAAAGTGCCACCACTCACTGTTCGACAGACTCGGTCAGTTCCAGGGTGACCGGCGGCCCATTATCTACAAAAATTTCGCTGACGTATAGCCCGATCAACCCCTCATTGCCAGGAACTCCACGTGGATCTCCCTGCTGCTGCACGTTGTCCGGGGTCATGTATTCGACTTCCACGAAAACCATACGGCGGTTGACTTCAAAGGAGCAGCGGGCGCGGGTGAGAGGCATCTGAAAAGTTACATGCCGGGTTTCCGGGGTACACAAGCAATACATATGCTCATACGTTTACTCAATGTATACGCATGATAGAGTTCAGAGTAGGGATGACCAGTGCTTTTGTTCACTCGCTTTTTTTTCAAAAACGCCGTTTTTTTAATAAAAAAAAGCGCAAGGGTCGCAGCGCTTTTTTTTAAAAAGCAGTGGCCTGAAAAGTGCCTGGAAGAGTGCCAAAGTCATGGAAAATGCCCTGTAAACTGTCACGCGAAGTGACAAACGTCATGGAAAACGCCATGTAAAATGTCATGCGAAGTGCGATGTTCAAGTAAACCCGGCCCGCCCCGCCCCAACCGTGCCCAAGTAAGTGTTGCGCAAGTCCCCGGTGCACAAGTCCACATTTTACAAGTGTTACGGGCATTTTACTTGGGCACCGACCCACGCCCGATTAATCCAAGGGGCTGTCTCGGAGAAATACGGTAGAAAATAGGTTAGTCTCACTAGTATCAAAAAAGTTCAGCATGCTTAACAACTCTGATGCACACTCTACTCACTTTTGCAGAGTGCGGCGAATTGGAACCTTTTGAACGGCGAATTTTAGGGGCGAATGCCGAACGGGCGTCGAACCATTCGAAAAAAAACACGGCAAACTGCGAGAAACTGGGCTGAGCCGAAAGTTCACCAAAAACACAAAATAAAATTAAAATTAATAAGTAAATAAATCTATGGTTATCTAGTGTCTATGCCACCTTATGGTTGTTAAAATATTGTTTCATTTAAATTTCTATATCGATTAATTGTTTATTTCGATTCATTTATTATTCACCGAACTGCGCCACAAAAAACTTCATAGCAAAACAACATGACAAAAGTACAGCTGGAAGTGAACAAACCACTTAAAAAAGAAAACACTTTTAAGAAAAAAACACTTGGAGAAAGGTTTATAAAACAACTTTAAAGAAAGTGCAAACCATGCACACAGCAACCGACCATAAAAAGAAATATTCAATCAGAGCCGTATCCAGGATGGGGGGGGGGGCTGCAGCCCCCCTTCCTGGGCAAGATGGAAACACACGGGATCACATTAACTTCAGGTGTATTCAGGGAGGGTGCACCCTGCACCCGAGGGTGCACTGTTTTGCACATACGCCTGTTTCGCACAAACGCCCGTTTTGCACATGGATGAAACCTGTTTCGCACAAACACCCGTTTCGCACATAACTGATGCGTATGTGCGGAACAGGCTTATGTGTGAAATAGGCCTGTCCCGGTGCCCCCCCCCCCGCTTAAAAAACCTGGATACCGTAAATGCTCCAATAAGGCGACTGTCGGTTTATTGTTTTCAGCACATTTTTGGGGGTTGCATTTTTGGAGGGGTCGCGTTATTGGAGAGGGTCGCATTGTTAACAAATCAACAACTTAACTGTTTAACTCGTTTAACTCGTCATTCAACTCGTATGAGCATGGCATCGTAAAGCAATATTGTAAAGCAATAATCACCACAAAGTCACAAAATTTGCTAAATTTGGGGTAAAGTTTGCCGAATTTAGCAGCGTCCGACCATAGCGACATCATTTTCAACGTCCGTTTTTTGTTTTTTATTCTTCTTGGGGGTCGCATTATTGGAGGGGGTCGCATTATTGGAGGGGGTCGGATTATTGGAGGGGGTCGCATTATTGGAGAGGGTCGCTTTATACTTACACAACGTGCCAAAGGGGGTCGTACTATTGGAGAGGTCGCTTTATTGGAGGGGGGTCGTCCTAATAGAGCATTTACGGTAAGTTTCTGTATTCAATCATTAGGAAACCAACACAAACGCATCAGCAAAAAACTCACAAAAATCAAAGGAAAGTGAGATACACAACTTCCTAAGTTTAATCAACAATTTCCTATTTTTACGAAAATTGATTTCATTTAATTTATCAGTTTACGAAGAACTTAAGTGAAATCCAAAATCATAATATCGATTTATCCTGATTGGTATCGGATTTTGAGTTTTCATGATCGGGATCGGGATAATTTTTGGTACCGATAATTTTCGGAATTTTAGTCTAATTTTAGTCAGGATTCCAAAAAAATGCAGCTATAGATTTACCAAGGGTTCAGAATGGTGGGTTGGGGCGGGTTATACCCAAAAGCTCCAGCTATCTATCTACTGTATATCCTAAGTATCGACTAAGAACCCATGAGAGTTAATATTTCATCATAAGTTTTGGAGGGGGATGTTATTAAAGGGGGGAAGTTATTTTATCCTAAGTTAGTGTTCATCAGCATCTTAATCATTCAAACACACGTTGTGGATACACATACCCATGGCCGCTCAGCTATTTATACCTGATTTATTGATCTATTGATTTAGTGATGTGAAAAGCGCCAAGGTTTTGGCGTCAAGCGCCAAAAGCGCCATGGCGCTTTTCCCATGTGCGGCGCCAAGCGCCAATGGTGCCACACGACTTTAGCGCCAAGCGCCAAAAGCACCATGGCGCTTGTTGCTCTGGCACTAGCGCCGAGCGCCAGCGCCGAGCGCCAGCGCCGAGCGCCAGCGCCGAGCGCCAGCGCCGAGCGCCAGCGCCGAGCGCCAGCGCCATGGCGCTTTTACATCCTTTAATCCTTTAATCCTGATACCGATCCAAAATATCGATATCAAAATATCAAGAGCGATTCATATCGAATGGAGGGTTCGATATGGAATATTGAGTTTCAGGAAAAATACCGTATTACCTCCAATATAAGGCATCCCTCTAATATAAGGTACCCTCTAATATAAGGTATAACTTTTGGCTATTTTGAACGCGACAAAATAAATATAAGGTACCCTCTAATATAAGGCATATCTCTAATATAAGGCACAGCTGGCTGCGTGCCAAAACGCTCAAAATCATAAAAACGGTCCCCAAACATGGCGGAAAACGATGAAAATGGCGCGGAAGGGCACTGCGATAACTCTTCGTCGACTTCTGCCATTTTGTAGTGATACTGTACCTATTTCGTACATTCCAGTTTGAAAAAAATGAATTGTATCGTTGTTCACTGTTGGTAAAATTTGTTTAAAATCTGGTGAAAATAATTGAAGGTACCCTCTTATATAAGGTACCCTCTAATATAAGGCATAACTTTTGGCTCGAAAAAACTGACGAAAACAATAAAAGGTATACCTTATATTAGAGGTAATACGGTATCAAATATTGATATCAAAAAGTCATATCAGCTCCATGTCAACTCCGATCCCGATCACCAAATTGCATTCCCGATACCCAAATTTCGTACCCGAATTTCACAAAATACCCGAATTATAAAAAATGTCACTCTAAAACATTCTATTACGTGCAGCGGGCCATAACTATAACATATTTATCCGCAACGGTGCACAGATTCAGATGCAGCTGCATGTAAGGCAAGTGTTCGCCATCGCTGTCATCAGAGTCCTCACTCTGATCGGGACGCTTCGGCTTTTTCTCATTGCCACCCTTTTTAGCAATCTTCCTCTTCCTATTCTGCGTGTTCAGGAAGTGAATTACTCGTGAAAAAAATAAATAATCAAGGAAATCGCGAAAGTCCAATCCCGATCCCTAAATTTGAAAAACTAATCCATTGGCGCTGAGCCGGTGCGCATGTCAAACAGGTGCCCAAGTATGTCTGGTGCCCAAGTATAAATTCCGGTGCCCAAGTACTCCCGGTGCCCAAGTAAAGTGTCTGTACTTGGGCACCGGGCGGCTCTTACTTGTGCACTGGGCAGGTGCAAACGCGAATATATAAAATTAGACTCCCAAAAATAGGATTGAGATTAATTACCTAGTAGAAGTGAATGTGGTAGAAGTGAAAGTGAACAACAAACTACTTTATATGGCTGATTTATAGTAATTGCCTAACAAAATTCTAGACGTGAGAAAATACGCTCAGAATTCGATACTATTATGTCTAGATTTAATACAATTGACAGATGTCTAGACAATTAAGGCACCAACAATCGTCTTAGCAGACAACTAAAAACCGAACCCCTCCCCATAAGCATTAAACTAATAAAAATATAAATATTTGCGTGTTTATGTACATAAGCAACCTACCTACAAAACACCCAAATATTTATAATATTGCACTCCCAAAATAAATTGCAATATTAGATAATTATTATAAATTGCAAAACACCCTCTGAAAAAATAAACCCCCCAGGGGGTAATTTGAGGAAATACGGTACTGATTTTGATTTACTGGTATAGTACTGATTTCAAATCAAAATCCCCATGTGATTCGTAAAACATTGCTGAATTGCTGTGCAAGTAAAACAAATTTCTAAGTAAAGCGAAAAATGAAAAGCAAACAATGTAAAATGTCACGCGAAGTGACAAATTCATGGAAAATGCCCTTCAAAATGTCAAATGTCACACGAAGTGTCAAAAGTCATGGAAAATGCCCTGTAAACTGTCACGCGAAGTGACAAATGTCATGGAAAACGCCATGTAAAATGTCATGCGAAGTGCGATGCTCAAGTAAACCCGGCCCGCCCCGCCCCGACGCAACCGTGCCCAAGTAAGTGTTGCGCAAGTCCCCGGTGCACAAGTCCACAAGTACGGGCATTTTACTTGGGCACCGACCCACGCCCGATTAATCCAAGGGGCTGTCTCGGGGAAATACGGTAGAAAATAGGTTAGTCTCACTAGTATCAAAAAAGTTCAGCATGCTTAACAACTCTGATGCACGCTCTACTCACTTTTGCAGAGTGCGGCGAATTGGAACCTTTTGAACGGCGACAAGTTAAGTCGTTGTTAATTTAAGTCGGAAGCTAACCAAACCGTCAAAATAACACTTCTATTTATAATAAACCCTTCCCAAAAATAATCTGAGTTGGCAAATTTAAATTGTCAAAATGGAAAATGACATTATGTGTCACTTGCCCTACTTTTACTTGATATTTATTAATCCTAGTTGCAAAATTCGAGCGAGAACCAAGTTCCCGAATTCATGAGCCGAATATATAATACATGTTAAAAGTTTTGAGATTAGTTACCTAGTAGAAGTGAATGTGGTCCCAACAACAAACTACTTTATATGGCTGATTTATAATAATTGCCTAACAAAATTAGAGACGTGAGAAAATACACTCAGAATTTGATACTATTGTGTCTAGATTTGCTTTTTCGGCAGGGAAGTTAGAATTACTACTAAATTTTCTACTATTTCTACATTCTTATATAAGGCTGTAAAAACTTATAAATGGTGTTTATTGTTCACGTTTTCACGTTTTTCTCGCAGAATTTTCACTCTGAAAAAATAAACCCCCCGGGGGGTCATTCGAGGGAATACGGTATACTAGGTAATTATTTTCGCAAAAGGATGCAAAATGTCAATTACAGGATGGGTGATACATGCGATTTAACCCCAATGCTTATACATAGAGCACTTATATAATAAGTGACCTTCAAAATACAATGAGCAAATATTCATGTAGAGGTAAAATATGCTAATTGTGCTGTAAATCGGCATAAAAACAGGAAAAAATACATTTATCATTTCCACAATGGAAATGCCCAAATAAATTATCTTATGGGGTAGTACTGATTTTGAATCAAAATCCCCATGTGATTCGTAAAACGTTGCTGTGCAAGTAAACAGCCGCCCGGTGCACAAGTAAGGGCACTTTACTTGGGCACCGGTCTTTATACTTGGGCACCGGTTTTACTTGGGCAACGCCACGCCTTGGGCCTTTACCGACCCACGCCCTTCTGATTCAGAGCCCTTATCCCCTATCAAAATTCGTTTAAAACGTTTTCATACTCACTTTCATGATGCGCTCACTGTCTGTCATCGTGGCCTTCGTTTTGCCGTTGCCATTGCGCATGTATACCGGTGTGGAGGTACTCGACACGCAACTGCCGAGATTCTGCATCAAAAAGCTATTGATAAATAGAAGTTTTGAGTCTCTCGAGTCTCCTGTCTAAATGTTACGAACAACTAAACGAAGATTGACGCCAAATAGTTAACGCCAAAAATTCGCTAGTCCCCCCAAGGGTTGGAAAAAAACCCTTGACTTTTTGCCAAACCAGGACCGCAGTCCCGTTTGAACCCTACATCCAAGGTACGTACCTGGGCGGATGTTTACTTGGGCACCGGTCAGGTGCAAGCAAAAGACTAGGTAGTTGACTAGCTTGTATTTATGACCTGAAAAAACTATCATGTCCAGGTAACATTCTGGGTTGTGAACATGAACGCTAGTTCACTAGCGATCACCTTCACAGATGTTGCCCGGACTCGATAGTTTTTTCGGGTCGTAAATACAGACTCCAATCAAGTGAGATTAATTATTAATATGTTTACATGTTTACATTTATCCAATGGACACATTGTAAAATTATACTATTGAATTTTGGTCGAGCAGCGAAATCTGCGAATGACCTACTAGCCGCTATATATAATATAGGTCCATCAAAATTCTATGAAAAAATCCTACATAGTGATAGTGATAAAGCTACTTATAATTAAAGAGAGCGCCCGTCAGAATTGACGAGGAATCAAATAATGAATTTTGCCAACTTGATTGCAAAATAAATGTTCATTGTAAAAACACTAAGAATAAAAACGCCGATTGGCTGATTCCAGCTCATAACATAAAAATTACGGGTTTAGCCTTTGATTAGATTGATAAGGACATTTTATCACTTAATAGCTAATCTCACGCTAATCAACCACTTAGCACAAAGACTGGTGCCCAAGTACGCCCGGTGCCCAAGTAAAGTGCGTGTACTGATGGATCTGTGCTGGTGATCATGGAAAAATCATCAAAATTACAATTTTACAAATTTATTTAGAATGTCATAATTATTGAAAAGTAATTGTAAAGTTGAAATGTCATTGTAAAAGTTGAAAAATGTATGATAATTGGTGAAAAATGTAGAAAATGACTGGAATGTTTGTCGAATGTGTGAACCCGCAAAGGTAACGTTTTAATGAGCCACTACTTACAGCCAAAAACAGTCTTCGATGTGATACTTTATGTATATATGAATATTTATTTATTTATTATATATTTATTTGATGTAGGCATTCAAGGCACTTTTGGAGGGGGTTTTCCAATGGAAAACCCCTATAAAACCCCCATGTGTGAACATGAATGCTAGTTCACTAGTGATCACCTTCACAACCCGGAATGTTGCCCGGACTCGATAGTTTTTTTGGGTCGTAAATAGGGTTCAAACGGGATCCCGATCCCGATCCCGGATCCCGTGAAATTCCGGGATTTACCAGTCCCGATCCCGATCCCGATCCCGAAACCCCAATCCCGATCCCGATCCCGATCCCGAAATCTCAAAAATACCAATCCCGATCCCGATCCCGAAAGTTTTCAAATCCCGATCCCGATCCCGAGAAACTCCCAAGTCCGGGATCCCGATCCCGGAAAAATTAGTGGAAATTAAAAAAAAGTGAAATAATGACGTTTTTGCATGCAAAAAAAGTGGATGCAAACCCCCAGCGTCAATTTTTTGCCACTTTTCTGGCATCCAACAGTGTTTTGAGACCTTTATGAACAACTGTGAATGCCAGAAAAATGGCCAAAATCTCTATCCCTAGAACCCAATCCCGATCCCGGAAAAATGCCTATCCCAATCCCGATCCCGATCCCGTGACCCCAATCCCGGCCAATCCCGATCCCGATCCCGATCCCGAAATCTCAAAAAACCAATCCCGATCCCGATCCCGATCCCGAAACCCCAATCCCGATCCCGATCCCGATCCCGAAATCTCAAAAAGTGAATCCCGATCCCGATCCCGATCCCGAAAAGTCAATCCCGTTTGAACCCTAGTCGTAAATACAAGTACAATGTTCGTATTTATGACTAGGGTTCAAACGGGATTGACTTTTCGAGATCGGGATCGGGATTGGGGTTTCGGGATCGGGATCGGGACTGCAAAATCCCGGAATTTCACGGGATCCGGGATCGGGATCAGGATCCCGTTTGAACCCTATTTATGACCCGAAAATTATCGAGTCCAGATAACATTCCAGAAGGTGATCGCTAGTGAACTAGCATTCATGTTCCTGTTTGAAACCTAGTCAAGTACGCAACCGCCACGGTGCACAAGTAATGCACAAGTAAAAAGCTGCACTGTGCACAAGTAAACATCCGCCCAGGCACCGGGCATACTTCGGCACCGGGTATTGAAACTTGGGCACTGACGAACCGTCCATCCATCCAACCCCCTACAAAATTCAAATTCAAAACCCACCGGGCTCATGGTCATTGGCTCATCTGACTCGTCGAATTCGTACAAGTCGCCCCGGCCCGTTTTATCCTCGAAAAGATCCTGCTGATCCTGCCCATCATAATTGCAATTTTGGTCAGACCATTCGTCGCGCATGAACCACGCACGGGCAGTAATGGGTTCCCCAAAGGCACTTCCAACGACGATACTTCTGCAAAAAGAACATTGAGGAGTGACGACACCAATTACGCTACCAGCTAAATTACGACGACACCAATTACCAGCTAAAGTAAACTCGATAGCTCCACCTAGGGTTCAAACGGGATCGCGATCCCGTATCCTGTGAAATTCTGGGATTGAGCAGTCCCGATCCCGAAACCCCAATCCCGAAACCCCAATCCCGATCCCGAAATCCAAAAATACCAATCCTGATCCAGAAACCTTTCAAATCCCGATCCCAAGAATCTCCCAAGTCCAGGATCCCGGAAAAAATAGTGGGAATGATACAGTTGGGCAAAAACCAAACAAACGGCTGGCCGTGGCAAACAGACACGACAGAGCAGTTTGGTTGATTGTCGTCCTTAGCGGGCGGGGCTGGCGGACCCCATCTGGGGGCACTCACAGACCCTGTAAAATGCCATGAAAAATGTCAAGCACGCTTTGTGGTGAGACTAGTGATGGAATGGCGCCATCGACGCTTGGCGCCCTTTTCCTGTGGCGCCTGGCGCCCACTTTCTGAAAGGCGCCATGGCGAAACATTTTTGTCTATAAACTCGATAGCTCCACCTAGGGTTCAAACGGGATCGCGATCCCGTATCCTGTGAAATTCTGGGATTGAGCAGTCCCGATCCCGAAATCCAAAAAAAAAAATCCTGATCCAGAAAACTTTCAAATCCCGATCCCGAGAATCTCCCAAGTCCGGGATCCCGGAAAAAATAGTGGGAATTATAAAAGATGGAAGCAAATGACAGTTTTGCGTGCAAAAATGTCAACGCAAACGCCCAGCGTGAATGAACAGTGACAGTGACAAACAGTGAGGAAAATCTCTATCCCTAGACCGCAATCCCGATCCCGTGACCCCAATCCCGATCCCGAAATCTCAAAATACCAATCCCGATCCCGATACCGAAACCACAATCACGATCCCGAAATCGTGAAAAGTGAATCCCGATCCCGAAACGTCAATCCCGTTTGAACCACCTAGGGTCGGCCGATGTTTGTTTTTATAAACGTTTTTTTTAAAAAACAACGTTTTATTTATTAAAAAAAATGACGTCCGAATGACGTTTTTAAAAAAACATTGGCCAAAATTTTTAGTACTAAGCACTAGGTATTTTGCAAAATTTTTGCACGCAAGCGCGCAATTTCACACACAAATTGACATTGGTGGTTGTTTTCATTGGTTTTGTGGCATTTTTAGTATCAAAGTATTCATTTCTATGTGCTACCATGGGTTAATAAGCCGTCATATGTTGCTGTAGTATGTAATATTGAGGTAATGTGCTTCCATGTACCTCCAGAGTGTGTAAATTCACTCCCAAAGTACCCACCATTTTTGGTGACTGGTCAGAAAGATAACACCGTTCATGCTGTAAACGACATCGAAAAACGTGGACGAACTCGAAAAACATTTTTACGCATAAACCGTATTGGGCAAGGGTTGTTACTCAAAGCGTGCCCGCTCAGGCCACTCTCAAAGTTTAAAATGCAATTTTCACAAAACTGAAAAACGTGGAGTTATCGAGTTACGGAAGGGAACTCCTCAATTACGCTACCAATTACCAGCTAATTACGCAACACCAATTACCAGCTAAAGTACCCACAAATCACCCACCACTCACTCAGCAGCCGGATATTCGAAGATATCCATTGTGGTAACCTCAGACAACCTCGTCATGTTGTTCCGCATATCAGCTGCTGCATTCAGCATCAGCAATCCCTCGTCCTCGGGAACCCCGTCACTGTCCCGGACATGTTCGAAAACATTAGCAGAAAATTCGACCTGCACGAAAACGAGCCGCTCATTTGCCACAAAAGTGCACTCCGCGACCGGCATCTGAAAAGGGTTTTGATAAAGTTTCAGGTTGTTTAATGAAGTTTCAGGCGGTTTCAAGCAGTTTAATGAAGTTTCAGGCGGTTTCAAGCAGTTTAATGAAGTTTCAGGCGGTTTCAAGCAGTTTACGAATTTTTCTAAAATATTTGGCACTGTTCCAAAAAGAGCAAAGAGCGAAAGCAGCACGAATAAAACTGCGCCAGCAACTCACTTCGGATTGTCGGCCCATCAGCGATAAGGAACGTCCAAGGAAGTGCGCGAGGCTATTTTTCCTTTTTTTTAATTTTTTCAGTCGCGAATTAGGCGGAGCTTATGGCTGTAGTTCTCGTAAAAGGCGTGGTTTTAACGTGAATTATTGGTCCCAATGTATAAAACATTACTTAACGTAAATTACTGGTTGATGTAAAGTGCGTAATTTTGGCACTACGCCATCCCGCCAAAATTTTCCTAACCCGGATCGTTCCAGTACCCACGAACGCATATAAATATTAGTTTTTGGTTCGCTAATAATTATTATTGGCATCCATTTCCGGCGTACGATGCAAATATTCCTCACGCGACATAGGTGAGCGTTGATTTCCTCACTCACCCTTTTCCTTTAACCGTCCATCCCTTCATCGCAGCGCCTCAACGAGCGAGATGGCCGTGCAAGCGCTGCCGATGTTGAGCGGCAGCGGCAACAACGTGGGCAGCAGCACTGCCAGTTCAGCTGCAGCGCGCCCGCCGCCGCCGCAAGCGACGCGTCACTCGACGCGGAGACACTGGCCGCGCGACGGCGCGCCTGCAATTGCAAATGTGGCCCATTTTGCTGGAGCGTTTGACATGTTTCAGACAATGCAGAGGTAGGTTTGGTTACACTGGTGTCAGACTACACAAAAACGAACAAAACAACGAAATCACATGCAACCCCACCCCACCTGCACAGAGACTCGAAACTGTGCGACGTAGTCCTTGTCGCCGGACCCAACGCCGAAGACCAGCCCGAATCCGAAGAGTGCAGCGGCGCGCCCGACAGCCGCGTGGAGATCTCCGCGCACAAGTTGGTCCTGTCCGCCGCCAGCGCCTACTTCTACGCCATGTTCACTGGTGATATGGCCGAGGCCAGACAGACGCATGTGTATCTGCAAGATGTGGCCCCTGAGGCGCTCAGTATTTTGGTTGAGTATATGTATACGGGAGAGGTGAGTACTCGTTGGATTGACGTTTGAAGGGTGAATGCGTTTCCGTTTCAATGAATGCGTTCCCACCTTGAATTAACCCCCTCCAAAGTATGTACCAGTTTTGGGTATGTTAATGCCCATCTTTGTCGCGAAAATTTCCGGGGAAATAAAAACCTCCCCGCGAATAAGCCCCCCTCCCTTGAAATACCCCCCTTAAAATGTGCACTCTGAAAAAATGAACTTCAGGGAATACGGTATATTTTCAATATTCAGCATTTTCCCTCTTGCTCGCACACCCCGCATCGCCTCGCACACATTGACAAAAGAGCTGACAAGTAACACCTCTCAAAAACCAACATCTATCTCCCCTTTGCGCAGGTGCACATCACTGGCGACAACGTGCAGTCGCTTCTCGCCGCCGCCAGCCTTCTGCAGTTGACGCGCGTGCGCGACGCCTGTTGCGACTTCCTGAAAGCGCAGCTGCACCCGTCCAATTGTCTGGGCATTCGCGCATTTGCCGACATTCACGCGTGCCAGGACCTGCTAGCTACTGCTAATGCCTTCGTGGAGCATCACTTTACGTTGGTTGTGTTTTGGGTTTTGAGTTGACAGTTGGGTTTGAATGGGATCGAGGTTTAGGGATCAGGCTCTCGGGATCGGGATTTTGGACAGGATTTCTGGTATTCAGCGTTTTTCTGTAATCTTTCAGAAAAGGTCTAAAAACACAGTTGGGTGCCGGAGAAGTGTTATATGATGCACACTGGAGGTTTCCATTCGCATTTCTTAATGCAAAATAGTCAGTTGACAAATTTGGCAGAAATTCCTGGATTGGGTTATTGAAATTTTGTTATGTTTAGGTTATGGAGGTTATGGAGATTTTCCACGATCGGGATTGGAATTTGAAAATTTTCGGGATCAGGGTTGGCGTTTCAATTTCACGGGATCGGAACCTCAAAATCCCGAAAATCCCGTGTTGTTGCTTGAAGTTGAACGCTTTTTGTCAATTTTAGGGATTTGACGCAATGCGATGAATTTCTGTCGCTCTCGCCGTCACAGCTGATTGAATTGATTTCTAATGATCGACTGACTACACCGGGAGAGGAAAAGGTTCGATTTTGACTATTCGTGATGGCTGGTGCCACCCACTCAGAGAGTAAAATGTTATGTAAAGTGTCCTTTTTCTTAATTAATTTTTCACCGGTCGCTTGACTCTTACCCTTTTTACCAGTCGTCATTTGTTAAATGAAATTTTGCACGAATTTTGACACTTTGCCTGACATTTTACAGGGTCTGTGAGTGGCTTCTGGTCTTGAATATTAAAAATCAGGTCAAAAATATTACAATTCAATCTCAGGTTTTCGAATCTCTGATCGCCTGGGTCAAACATTCACCACAATCCAGAGAAACCCATTTGGATACCATGATGGAACACGTCCGGCTCCCATTAATGTCTCAAGAATATTTAGTCCACAGGGTTCACGATGAGCCCCTCATCAAAAACTCGGCTCAGTGCAAGGATTATGTCATTGAAGCGATGCGCTATCATTTGTTGAAAAATGAAAACAAGACTGAATTTATTTCACCGAGAATAAAGCCTAGACAGCCGCTCGGACTACCAAAGGTGATTCTGTGTTTTTATACATTTTATTTTATTTATTTTGTAAAAAATGTCGATTTCAGCTCATGATGATAATCGGAGGACAGGCGCCAAAAGCTGTGCGCAACGTGGACGCCTACGATTTCCAGACTGAATCCTGGTCTCACCGTTGGTTTCCTTTGCACTCTGTCTATGGTTAATATAGGACCGATGGATTTATCGATCTCGGTCTCGAAAAGTCGGTCTCGTTGAACCCTGAGTCTCTGTTACATGGTTTTTTGTGGCTGCAAAAATGTGAGGTATAAAACAAGTTTTTGTGATGAAAATGAACTATTTGGATGCGTGTCCTCGCTGCTATGACAAAATGGGCACACACGGGTCCTGCGCGATGCGATAAAATTTGGAAAATTGTGATTTTAATGTTTTGTTATTTGTCGTAGTCCGTCCAAATAGATCGATTTGCATTGACTTCAAAAAATTACAGAAAAAAAATTGATAAAATGTTCAGAGTTGACATCGCGCCAGGCTCGTGTCCCGATCTTGTCGCAGGCAGCATCACAACTTACATTCTTATCGCGAAAATGTGGCAGATAACTCGAATTTCCTGTCGTCACATCAAAACAGTATATCCAAACGAACATCCGCTAAACTCCGCCCCATTTGTCCAACTATCGCCACTTTACCCCCCCCCCCCACAAAAAAAAACCCAGGCAGCGACCTGCCGCAACGTCGGTGCCGCTGCGGCGTGGTGCTGCTGGACGGGCGCGTGTACGCCATCGGCGGCTTCAACGGGTCGCTGCGCGTGCGCACCGTGGACGCGTACGACCCCCAGCGCGACCAGTGGCTGCCCGCCGCCGCCATGGAAGTCCGCAGGAGCACCTTGGGCGTGGCCACCTTGGGACACAGGATCTACGCGGTGGGCGGCTTTGATGGTAGTGCTGGTTGGTTGGGGGGGGGGTGATTTGGGTTTGTGCCCGGTGCGCATGTAAACCCGGTGCGCATGTAGGCCAAACTTTCGCGCATTTTCCCGTCACATTTTATTAGTAAATCGGACCTCCTATTGTCAATTCTATACAAAATACACTGTATGGCGTGTCCGTCGCTCTTTATGTATGTATGTTTACATACATCAGCGGTTTTTGGCGCCAATGACAATGGCGCCAGTGCTATGACGCCATTCCTGTAAGTGAAATTTAAGGGGGGGGGTCTGGCCCCTTTCCCAATCACTCGGCTCAGTAAAAAACAGCCCCCCCGCTCAAAATTCCTGCATATGTCCCTGGCCCCCGAGCACAGGGTCTACACGCGCACCGGGTTTTGGCCCTTGTTTTTGGGGTAAGGGGTGGATGATCGGTCGATTGTAAGTTGCGTGATTTTTGAAATGCGAAATTTTGTTTTTGGAAATCTATATATACCTATGATGCCTAGATATGGCGTTGTACGTGGCTTAATGTTCTGTGAGCGAGTATTTATGTCCTTAAAGAACCCGCCTATGTTTGGATTGCTGTTTTTTTAGGGAAAAATCGGCTGTGTTCAGTTCCGAAACCTCAACTTAAATATTTGTTGCATGACATTGAAACGGCTAAAGCACGACAGATTGCTGGCGCACGAAAGTCTTTAGGGGCACCCTTCCACAAAAAATGCTACCCTCGAAGTTTTGTATGGGTGGGTCTCTACTGAACCCTCCAGTGGGAGTTAAATATGAGTATTTATTCTGTCCAGTGTCGATAGAACCCTGCCTGAAAAGAACCCCCCCAACTACAGGACTACAAACCTGCGAAGCGTACGATCCAAGGTCGGGCGAGTGGCAGTTGGTGGACAGCATGTCCACCAGGAGATCTTCTGTTGGCGTTGCTGTTATTGATGGACATTTGTATGCGGTTGGAGGTTATGATGGACATACTAGGTTCTGTTTGTCTACCGTGGAGAGGTATGAGCCTAGAATGGATAGGTTGGTTGGGGGGTATAGTTTTATGTGTTTTAAATAGATGTGTCACTTCTTAATACCATGGTTTGCATTCTCTCTGATAGGTCAGAAAAAATGTACTATATTATAAGGCCGTGTTTACACGGATTTCGTGTGACGACAAAAAATGTGTGTCGTCACAGACATTTTTTAATGAAAATTGAAATTTTACGTGTGTGACGACAAATCGGCCTCGTTTTCAAATATCAACCACTTTGTCGTCCTGTCAGATTCTGCATGTGACGACATCTGTGATCGTCACACTGTCGCAGCGTGAAAATCGAGTTTTTTCAGATTTGTCGGAAAGCTGTCGGAAGGCCCGGCGGAATAAAAAAAATTCAACGGTCCATAACTATTTAATGACTAAGCCAATTGAACTGAAATTACACACACATATACACCTGAGTATGATATATACTCAACCTTTTTTACTCGTGAATATGGAACTTTATTCCGGAGTTATGGAACTTTAAAAAAAAGATTTGTCGTAGCAATGAAATCCGTGTAAACGCCGCATTATGAAAAAATACAAACAGGTCACAGCATAAGAGTTATATCTACTTTTCTAAGATTTTCTTATATTTTCAACAAAAATAAAAATAAGATGTCTCGAAAGTTTTAATAGACTTAATAGACGTGAAACTTCGCTAGACTATAAAAACCCGAGCGCAAAAACTGCTCCATTCCTATTTACTGACGTTGACTACACCACAAATTTCCCGAACTCCCATAAATCCACCAAACACCAAAAACACCCCCAGATGGACGCCGGTGCCCGACATGACGACGCGGCGCAGCGGCGCCGCGGTGTGCGCTCTGGGCGGCAAGATTTTCGCAGTGGGCGGCCACGACGGCCCTGCGGTCAAGCGCTCGGCCGAGTTGTACGAATCTGATATTGGGGAATGGCGTCCTTTGGGCGACATGGGCTGCAATAGAAGGAATGCTGCCGTGCAGGCTGTCAATGGGCAGCTGTATGTGGCTGGGGGTGATGATGGTGGGTTTGGGAAGGTTGATGGGGTTTTTGGGGTGGGGGCTGTGTGGGTTTTTTGGAGCGTATGTTGGTAAAAGTCGGTGACTGCAAAATTTGTGATAATGTGGAAGGATATTATTTACTACATCAAGCAGGGGTCTCGAATGGGGGGGTTGGGGGGGGGGTTACCCCCCCCCAAACCGCCCAGCTATCTATCTATCCCGGAGGCCGCTCAGCTATCTATCTATCCCGGAGGCAAAATTTTGGGCTACTACCCCCTAAACCCCCCCCAAATCGCCCAGCTATCTACCTATCTGGAGCGATTTTTCAGAAACTATACCCTAATTTTCGCTCAAAATCGCTATTTATCATACCTATATATAGATTTTCACCTCCAAAATCACTGGTTAATGCGTCTAACTGCCTATTTTCAGCTATTTTAAGTACTATATGCTCTTGTATACCCATTTTGAGCTATTTTACACCTACTTTTAGCGATTTTTCTCCCTTTTCTTCCTTCTATGCCCCGAAAAAGCCTATATATCGAACCACCACAACCCCCCCCCAAACCCCCCCCCAACCCCCCCCCAGAAAATTTTTCAGCTATCTATCCCCCCGGAGGAGCGATTTGCTATCTATCCAACCACTCGGAGGGTCAAAATTCAAGATACCCCTGACATCAAGGCTTATTATCACATGATGGCATGCAGAAATCGAAGAATTGCCACAAAAATTTCAACAAAATCAATGAAAAGAAAAGTAAGTGATTTGTACGTGAAATTGAGCGCCTGAGCGCAAAAATACAAAATACCTAGTGAATAAGTACTGAAAATTTCAGCTGCAATTAAAAAAAAAATTTGTGCGTGTTTTAAGAAAACGTCGTTTTAAGAAACCGTAAAAACACCTTTCACCCCTATAGAAACCATGAAATCCACACTTCATTCCCAGGCACTTCCAACCTGGCATCGGTGGAAGTGTACGCGCCGCAGACGAACAGCTGGTCGGTGCTGGCGGCGCCCATGCCCCTGGGCCGGTCCTACGCTGGCGTTTGTGTGGTTGATAAACTCATTTCTGCGGTTTAAATGGGCGTGTTGAAGGGTGTCCAGGGGGATTTGACGAGATGACTATGTTTAGGTTGAAAAAGTGTTGAAAGTATAGACATGTCATATGCATTATCAAATTAATGATGGCTAGTGGTGTGTAAAGCGCAAATTGAGTAGCAAATTAGTTTCTGGCAAGTTTTTTTGCAAATTTCTTCCATTTTACAACTTCAGCATGCTCATCGCATCAAATGCGTCCGAGCCTCCCTTTATGATCCCGATATTGGATATTTGTGTTTTCCCTTATATTTAGAATTTTAGATAACTTTCTGCCCTCGTGAATTTTTAAGACACAGCTTTTAAATTGTGCCGCACTTTCTATGCAGTATATTTTGACGCAAAAATTGTGGAACTTTAGTTTTAGCTCGACGTGGAATTTTTTTTGTTTTCTGGCTTATTATTCACTTTTGGAACTACGTAGTTTAGTACATCAACAATTACAAATGGTGGAAAAATAGTGTTTTATAGGTATAACAAGTAAATAACAATTTTGCTGCATTTAAAATATGAATAGTGTGGTTGACGTGACCACTATTTATTCTCAAGGTATTCGTAAACTATAGCGCAAACTTATGTCCCGGCATTTACATGTAAAATTCACTTCACCGCGTTTTCACCTTAGGGAATCATTCAGCTGTCTTGGAAAATAGTATTTGTACATATCTATTTATTTATTGTTATTTTTGGTGACATTCCTAGTCATTGACGGCTTTCAAATGAACATCCGGATTCCCGAAATGAATTGATTTTGATTCGTGGATAGCGCTCATTCGGGCCATTCATAATTCAAATAAAACGACCACAAAACGTTTTCGTGTCATTTGTGGTACAGGATGTTTTTTCTGCATCGCTACAACACATTTTATTGATTCTATCACGTAATTAGTCATTTAGTTTCATAACAAAAGCGCACTTCTGCACTTTTTACAAAATGAGACACATAAACCACAAGAAATACACTCTTCAATTCCCCCTACATTTTTTTACTCCTATCAATTAGATATTTCCATTCATTCCCCATGTGTTAACAAGTTTAGAAAATATGCAATCCACATTTATCCCTTCGCGGCTGCCAAGTGTGCCACCGGCAGAAGTATTTATTTATGTGACACGTGTAAAATAGGGTGTCAACTTTCCGTTCTCCGTTTCCGCTTTCCGCAGGCAAATTTTTTTCCATTTTCCGGCTGCTAAATTTTTTTCCCGTTTTTCCGGCTCATTTTCCGTTTTCTGGCTAAAATTTCAGTTTTTCCGTTTTCCGGCTGAATTGTCTGTTTTTCCAAGATTTTTCCAATTTCTGACTCAATTCTCTGTTTTCTGTTTCAGCCAAACTGGTAAACATGCATGCAGGTTCTCAATTATGTGAATTGTTTCTATTTCTAGCAAGATTTCTGCAAATTTTTCGATTTCTGGATAAATTTCTGTAATTTTTTTTCCGTTTCCCGCAAAATTTCAGCAAATTTTTGCCGTTTCCGGCATAATTTCAGCAATCTTTTCCGTTTCCGTTTTCCGGCAAGTGTAAAAAATTTTCCGTTTCCGTTTTCCGCCAAAAAGGTTTTGTTGACACCCTAGTGTAAAAGCGGTGCATTTTGGCATTTTGCTTTGGACGGATGCTGGTGCTAGGCTCACTCCATTTTTCAAACCAAAAACAATATTAGGATCGTGATTTAAACTTTTTTAATTAATTTTGAAAGTCGCCGCTTGCGCGATTCAGCGAATTTTAATGCAGCTGCGTTAGGAAAAAGCTTGGCTATGAAACAAGGCGATTGAACGAACGCCCAATTAAAATTACCATGACAGACGGGTTGTAAATGTCAAATTTCTTTCTAAGTCTTTGTAGGGTGGAAAATTGTAATTAATACTTGAGTGGTCATTAGCTCACAGCATATTAGTCATAGTTTCTGGTTATATTCGAATTTATTCTTTCAAAACACCACAGTCTTTCCACCCAGCGCCAGTAAGTTCGAAATAAACCTGGCAAGCCGTCGCACTAAAATATAATGGGCCCGGCGTCGCGAAATCCCGCTAAAAAGCGTAAACGCGTCGGGACAGTTGCATCTTGCCTTCAATGATTGATGGGCACCCTCGATTGTCGCTCGGTCATCTCATGGCTGAAACTGTCCTGAGGTGAGCCCATTTTTGTCAATTTCATTGTCTTGTCATACCGTACTTCCTCGGATTACCCTCTGGGGGGTTTATTTTTTAGGGTGGAAATTTTAAGGGGGTTGAACGGGGGTTGTATTATTTCGCCAGAATTTTTTTTAACTCTACGAATTCGTCGTGTGTGACGTACGCAGACGTAGAAAATTGCAACAATAAACGACGTTATCTACATACATAAGCATCTATAGACTTATGTATGTAGATGGTATGCGCCGTGCCCTAACGTATTTACTCGCTACTCAGTCATTGTTTTTAACGTGTGTTCTGCATTGCCCGGACCACAAACCGCAGCTTTTGTCATTTACGTTCTCTTTACACTAAATTTGCGGGGGGGGGGTATTTCGAGGGGGCTTTTTATTTCATAGTGTGCATTTTGAGGGGGGGGGGGGTATTTCGAGGATATACGGTAGTTCTATTCTTGTGGTTTCTGGTGGCAGGTGCGAGACTCATTAGAAAGTTTATCGACTAATAGTGCCGTTCCGATGTAGCGGCATGTTTCCACACGCCGCCACTGGCAACTCTGCAGCGCCGCTGAGCCGTACCCTCATCCCATGCCTGCTTATGCAAAGTCGCTTCAGCGCGCCTCGTCTCCCCCCCCCATTCATTAGCCTTCGTTTCTGCAGTCGGCCGCGCGGGCATATTCCCATAGTGCAGTTATGGATAGCTGGAGATGCGCCGCTGCCGCGTCACGCGCGTTGCACTGGGGGCGTCTTGTTGTCGCGCGGCCGCGTCCAGCTACACTGTGGACGGGTATGTGCGCGCTGCCGTCGTGCAAGTTTTCAGGTGAGCTGCCGTTTGTAGAGCTGACCGCTGTGTACGGCATGCGTCTGACATTCTTGACCTGCTGGCTTATTTGAATGGGTCTTGCTGCCGCTGCATTGCCGCGCGGCTCTGCGTGTCTGCAGCGCACTGCTTTGTGGCGTGCGTTTGGCCCATTGACTCATTGAGGTTACGATGCCTTTCAGGGCACTACTGCTGTCTTGACGCGGCGCCCGGCCGCGCTGCACGGTGAGGCTGTCGCGGCGGAGTATTGTATGCTGCTGATGCATGAAATCAACTGTATGCGACGCGGCGTTATGGTTGAAAGGTTGAATTTAGTAAAAGTGCGCGTTTCCCGATAGGATATCTCGATTAATTAGTGCCTATGTTAGGTTGGAAAAAAAACGTTTTTTTTAACTCGATGTTTTTTTTTAAACGTTTTTTAAAAAAACAACAACGTTTTTTTCAAAAAAAAACGTTGTTTTTTTAAAGCTCCCAGATATGACCTAGTGTCAACATATATAGGTATATCAGACACTGGCAATACTCTGTGATGTTAAATATGACCATATAATGGCTGTGGAGCCATGGGATAGCATTATAAGTGGTGATTTGTGTCAAAAATATCCATTTTTCGTAGACATATTGTTCGTATATCGCATTATAGTCGAATGTTCTGATTTCAGGTAAAGTTTGGCACGGAATGGTGATCAAACAAGGTTATAAAAGGAGGTTGTTACTTTGGGAGTGAAGTTACACACTGTGGAGGTACATGGAAGCACATTACCTCAATATTATATATTACAGCAACATATGTTGGCTTATTCACCCATGGTAGCACATAGAAATGGATGTTTTGATACTAAAAATGCAATAAAACCAATGAAAACAACCACCAATGTCAATTTGTGTGTGAAATTGCGCGCTTGCGCGCAAAAATTTTGCAAAATACCTAGTGCTTAGTACTAAAAATTTCGGCCGATGTTTTTTTTAAAGAAAAAACATTTCGGACGTCATGTTTTTAAAAAAAAAAAACGTTTAAAAAAAAACATCGGCCAACCCTAGCCTATGTTCAACATTCTGTCTAACAGACTTCGAAAAATGTTCACTATTCAATTCTATATATCTTCAACCCAACCACTAGTTATTAACACTCCCCACCCCGTCGCTGCATTCAGCGGGTCGACTGCGCACACCTTGTCGTGCAGCGTGACGACGCGCGCCGCCGCCCTCCCGCTGACACTGCGCATTGTTGTGCCGCGCTGCAACGTGAGATAGAACTATTTGATGCTGGTTGGATGGAAGCGTGTTTTGGTTCGAGCTGGAGTTTAGAAGTCGTTTTGTAGGGTAGTTTATTTAGGTTGTGTCTGGCTTTATTATTGTGGAAATGGGTTAACATTGTTATTACGGACTGGAACTTGGTGAAACTTTGATTTTTTTCTCTATACTTCATACTTCATACTTGCATAACTTATGATATTTATATTATCCACAATCTCGATCAGTAATTTTTCTCAACCAAGCACTCCATCTTCAGTGCCATTCCTCGCTCAGGTAAACTGTGGCAATTTTTCACCTCCCAGCGCCCCTTTTTCGCTGCGACAATTGCAGCTCCTTGTGTGACCCATTGGCACCAGGTGTGCTCCGCCGTACGGGCGGGTGCCAATCCCAGACCCTGTAAAGTGTCAAATGTCATGTAAAGTGTCAAATGTCATGTAAAATGTCCTTTAAAATGTAAAATGTAGTACAAAGTGTCAAAAGTCATATAAAATGCCCTGTAAAATGTCAAATGTCATACAAAGTGTCAAAAGCCTTGTAAAATGTAGAAAGGTTTGGACCTGAAAACGCAACCCAATACAACGTTTGCCATTTTACAGGGTATTTTACCTGACTTTTGACAGTTTGCATGACATTTGCCATTTTACAGGGAATTTACATGGTCTGGGACTGCTCCCGGATGTCGCTTCTTCTTTTCAACACTACATTTCATGTCGAATGCTGAATTTTCACCCGTGGGGTCTGGTTACGAACTTTTCGTGTGCTAAAATCCCTGCGTATAGTCATTAGGACTGGACATCGGCTTGTGGTCTGTAATCTGCGCTCATTGCGAAGCACATTGCTTCATTGCGCTATGCGTTTGTCTGCTAATTATGGTCGTTCGTTAGAAAAATGGAAGTGTGTAGTTTATTTTGGTGTGCGCCAGGATTTGTTTTCTTGAATGTTTCAACTTTGTAGTTTCGTTAAAACAACTGATAGAATGATGCATATTTACCGACGAGCAACTAGGTTTTTTTATGTTTACATTAATACATAATCATTTTTCATGAAAATGTCAAATTTGTGATAATCATTTGTTCAACATTTTATGTAAACACAGCGATGATTGCACTAAGCATTTGAAAATATGTCGGATGATTAATATTTTAAAAAATCGCAGAAAATATAAAAAAAATCTTGTCATTTTATATTCATACTTTTTCAGTTTTTTCCAGAGAAATTGAATTATCTTTTCTTCTTGAGAGATTTTCAGAGATTTTAAAAAATATAAGAAAAGTTTCAACAAAAAAAAAATATTCATATTTTTCAAGGTTTTTCAAGAGAGATGAAAGTATATTATATTTTTGAAGGTGTATCCGGGATTATTTTATTCTTTTTTTTCTCCAAAAATTACCCCTTTTTATAACGCCAATTGCGCTATGGCCTCCTGGTGCTGGGATTATTTACCTGGGCACCCAGACAGGCGCTTGTTAGCTGCGGTCTATCTCGTTTCCACTTTTTTCGCCCGGCTGCATTAGTGACGTCTGTAAAGGCCGCGCGAGGTAACTTTCTGGTTGAAATGAGCCGCTGCAGCTTATATATAAACATGTATAATGTTATGCTTATGCGCGGGCCTAATGGCGTTATTGAAGTTTGCGGCCGTTTCTTTAGCTCAGTTAATAGCGGTTCTCTAAGCCACGAGATTTCTTTTATGTTCGAAGAAAGTCGCCGTTTTATGACCGAACGTAATGTTGAGCGGCGGCGAGCACAACTCAATTCTAGTTGTTGTAAGCGTGGCTTCAAATCTGCATGGTGGTAAAAGCTTGACTATTTTGATAGACGGCTAGGATCAGGATACTAATTCTACGAGACCGGCACTTTTTACGAGCGGTCGGATTCGTTGTAGTTGAGAGTACGCGCTTTCCGTTGAAATTCGGGTCTCTGTAAGCCCGTCGGAAAAAATCTTGTCGGGTTAACAGAAAGTTCAGCAACGTGGGCCGGGCCCGCACCCTGTAAAATGTTACGCTAAATGTAAAATGCCTGATACAACCCCTAATTTAAGCGGGCACTTCAGTCACATTTTTCAAGCACCTGAAAAAATTGTCTGACACAGGGTGCGGGACTAGCCCCTGCCTGAACTAGATTCCATTGGCATAGCGTTTCTTTGCATGGTTACCTACATTTCTGCTCTCATTTTGAAGACGCGAAAAAATAATGCAAGCCACGTAACGAAATCAAAGATGTTACAAAAATTTCTTTCAGAACGAAAACACTCGACTCCGCCTGATTTTTTTGACATTTTATTTATTTTCTTAAATTGCGTGCATACCTAAGTATCCTGCACGCGCGTTATCGACTAAGAAGACATAAGTAATTTTGGACGCATACTTTGCGGTCCGCCGAATATACATATAAAATCACGCCCACATAAAACCACAACATTACTACCTAATTAGCAGGTCGGCTGCAGCCGTCTCCAGTGCCTTTCTCAATTAAAAACTTGAGAAAGCCAGGCGGCACTAATTCGTGGAACATTAAAATCTTCTGTTAGTCCTCGCTGGACTAGCAATTCAGACTCAGCAGTGCGATCTAATTAGCCGTGGACTGCAGCGGCGGCTCTCATAAACAGGTGCCTAATTAGTTCCGGGTAGATTAATGGCCCTGTGCCATTACACATGTAAACCCGTCACTCATGTAGACCCGGCACGCATTTAACTATACCTGGCATGCTGAAAATATGCAATAAAACACATGACCTAGTGATTTTAAAGGTGAAAATCTATAAAAAGTATGAAAATTAGCGACTTTGGGTGAAAATTAGGATAAAATTGCTCAAAAACACTCCAGATATTTAACTAGATAAATAGCTACGTAATTTGCAGGGGGTCTGTTCAGGGGAAAGTAGCGAGAATAATTGCCTCTGGTATAGATAGATAGCTGGGCGGTTTGGGGTGGGGTTACTTACCCATCTTTCTTACCCCTGCGGTTATAATGTGTCTATATTGGGTCTAGATGCGTAATGGGTTTACATGCGTAATAGGTCTGACCCATAATAATGATCTTGACGACCGCACATAGGTGTAAAAACGTTTAAATGGTTTTTGTGATATTATGCGGAAAATTTTCAAATGTTTGAGGCAATTTTGTCATGTTTGAAATTTCAGTTGTCAAGTACCTAGTGTGCGCCGGACGATGTGCCACTTATCAGGTGGCGAAAAAAGTTTTTTTTCGGTTTTTGATCTGCACTGTTTGTATATAGATGGGTGCAGCTATTAAAGCTAATGATATCGGATCTATCAAAGGTAACTAATTGTTCATTTAACCACATTTAGTCTTTCTCAGGAAAACATCTCAAAGTGCTGTAGCTTGAATTTTTGTTAGACATGTTTTTTATTGGATATGAACTTTCTGCATACAATTTGTTGTAAGACAGCTGATCTGCATGTTTAAATGATAATTTTATTTGGTGATGTCAATTTATTACAATGACACTCATTTCAATATCCAGCATTTGACATAGACTTTGCAAAAATGCTGGAAAATTTTGTATGGGGAAAAAATCAAAATAAAGATGAGACGCTGTCCCACTTTGTGAGCATTACAACTAAAGTGAACATCTCATAACATAACAAATTGGCCATGGGAATCAATGTATATCAAAGAAAGTTTGATTTTTCATTATCAGTCCATAGTGTGCATTGCAATAATTGCATTGTTGAAAATGAATGCAGTAACTTCAGATGTAATGCAGGACATAGATGTTAATACAAGTCTTTATCAATTTTATACCACCCGATTTTGAACCCGATGAAATCCACGTGCAGAGTAATTTTGAATTCCAGTGACCGATCCCAAACGTGACCAGTCACTAAAATTTTGTTCATAGCCCAGTATATACCACACAAATGGCATGCAAATCATATTCACAAAATGGCCAAATATCATATCTATACATAGCTGAAAACTGCCATCGAGATTGTCATTATACACCGAAATTTTCACAAAAAAACCAATGGCCACAAAAACCGAAAAAACTTATTTCGCCACCTGATACAGACCCTGTAGAAAGCCATATACCATGCAAAGTTTCAAAAGACATGTAAAATTTTGTAAAATATCAAGTGATCGGTAAAAATAATGTTGACTTGTGACATTTTACATGACATTTGAGACTTTTCATGACATTTGTCATTTTACAGGCTCTGTGAGTGCAAAAGCACTCCCAGACCCTGTGAAATGCCGTGCAAAATGTCAAATGTCATGCAAAGTGTCAAAAGTCATGTAAAATGCCCTGTAATGTGCCCATTTGCCATTTTAGTCTGGGATCGGCACCTTATTGATCTCCAACCCCCTCAGCCGGCCCTTGTCGATGCGCCCCGTGCCGCGTCGTTGATGTCCGCCAGCGCGGGAGGGCCGTCCTCGCCGCACCAGCAGCCAGCCGCAGCGAGTCGACCGCCGCGCGGCAACAGGCGCATACGCATCGTGCCGCCGCAGCGACAGCGGCCGCAACCTCAAGGACTGCGCCAGCGGATTTGGTCCTTGGCTTATCCTAGAGACCGGGTGAGCGATTGTCGGGTTTTGGGGATTGGGGTTGTTGGGGTACTGGTGGTCAACTAGTTGACAACGGAAATGTACGAAGCGGATAGGTTGTTTTAAACACATTTGAGTTTACCAGAATGAGGATCTGTCAACTGCTGTCAATGGGGGATCTGTCAACTGCCGCTGCCGACTGTCATAATGTAGAAAGTGACGCTCTTCCTTGAACCTGGCAACTCCAGCAGCATCATATTCAGGTAGACTAACTTGGCTGCTCGTCCGCAGGTGAGACGATCACGTTCGCCAAAGCGCAGTCCATCGCGGTCTCCGGCCGCAGAAGTGAGTTTTTTCTGCACTATAAACTGACCGCACCGCGCGCCTTGCACAGAACGTTACCATATTCTGATGAATAAAGTCACGGGAAAAATGTATGCAATGCAATCGCAATGTATTACGAGGAGAAAAATATATTTTGTTTTTATTCAGATCGGTTATGGTAGATTTCAGTGCAAAGCGTGCAGTTCGCAGACTACCCCTGAAAATTAGGGCACCTTCATGAAAATCATCCGCACAGCCACAAGACGACGAACGGCGCGGCGGTGTTGAGGAGCAACCGCAGCAACAACAACAACAACAACAACAACAGCCGCTGCAGGTGTCCGTGTTCGACAGTGGATACTATTCGCCAAAGTTAGAGCGACGCAGGCAGCTACCCCCTGGGTGGGTGTTTTTGATTGGATGTCGTTTACCTACTTGTGGAAAAAATATAGTTTGTGGGTTTTTTTAAGAGTGTAACAGATCTATGTGTCTCATAGCAACAATTTTTTACATTTATCAATTGAAAATTATACTTGATATTTATCCGTTACACAAATGCTATAGAAGCTTTTATCAAACCAGTTTGATTAGTACATCTGCAAAATCAGATGTGTACAAATGTCGCACCTTTGTCAGATCTTTATCCTTACGTTCTTATTGAATTTGTTTCCTGGTGCCAATACCAGACCGTGTAAAATGTCAACCTTAAACGCAAAATGCCACGTGTCAAAAGTCATGTAACATACCCTATAAAATGGCAAACGTACGTTTACCATTTTCCAGGGCTTTTTATTTACATGACTTCTGACACTTCACATGACATTTGACATTTTACAGGGTTTGGACTGCCCCCAGGTCCACCACCCACCCAAACAAATATCTATTTTCCCAACAGCCGCAGTCACTCGCCTTCCCCAGCGGTCGCCGAGCAAGACGAGGATCTTATCGACGAGAAAGAACTAGAAAAGCTTCTCTACCAGTCCAAACCCAAGCCTTCGGGAAAGTTCATACCGAGTGTCGCCGATCTAGCTGAGGGATTAATCAAGCGCACTTACAACAAACATACAACTTGTTGGTCAAGTTGGGAACTTTGTGGTTTTGGGAACTTTTTGGTGGTTTGGGTAGTTGGTACTTGAGCATGTTGCACTTCTTTGTGTGATGGTAGCTCATCCGGCTGGTGGCTGGTTTTGGCTAACAACGTGCTATCGCTGTGCTCTGTCGCTTTGCCCGGTGCCAGTGCCGAGCCCTGTAAAATGGAATGCTAACTGTCAATTTCTAGAAAAATTGTTTTTCATATTTTACATGACACTTTAACATGACATTTTTGCATGGTGAGAGACAGCCCCTTGGTGCGAGTCGTAAGCCCTGTAAATTTTAAGGTCAAATGTCATGTAAAATGCCACACAATTTTGTCAATTGTCATGAAAAGTGTCATGTAAAATGCCATACAAATTTGGCAATTGTCATGAAAAGTGTCAATTGTCATGCAAAGTTCAGTGATATAATCTACCTTTTTGTTTTGATTGACATTTTACACTTTACAGGGCTCGGGACTGCCCCTGATGTGTCTAACATCTTCCACTAAAAACCTTCTCGACTCAGCTCAACTTATTTATATTTACTCGGGCTGGTCGTTTCACAATTCACCAGCATCGAATAGTGGAGCAAGTGTTGATTGAATAATCGTTTTATCAAATCTCGCCGCGCCGCCTTCGCGAGCGCCGACTCGAAGACGCCGCTCGTCTGCCGCATTGTAGCGCTCTGCACTCACTGTTGCCTTTTGTCTGCCGCCAGTGCAGCATAGTTGTTGAAACGTATTTACGTTTACTCGAGAAATACGTATACTCGCGTACTGCGTAAATACGTTTACGTTTCCTCTCGAAAAAATACCGGTACTCACATATTCGCGTACTTTTTGAAAGTACGCGAGTACAGAAAACGTATTTTATGGGGACAGAAAATGTCATTTTGCCAGACAGAAAATGACAAACATAGGACATTTTTCTAGGAAATACTTATCAGGAGAGAAAAACACACATCTTTGATGTATTTCAGAGTAAGAATTGAAAAAAAACACACACCAATTTTTACGTTATTTTTATGAGAAAAATACTCACTTTTACGTTTTCTGTGAGAAAAATACCCATTTTTACGTTTTCCCTGGAAAAAAAATACTCATTTTTACGTTTTCTCTGGAAAAAAACTATTGTACTAACCTTTTAGGCAGTGTAATAGTAAAAATAAAATACTTTACGTTTTCTGTACTCATGTACCGTACTAATAAAAATACTTTACATTTACGTTTACTTTAAAAAAAGTTCAGTACTTTTAACAACTCTGCAGTGCAGTGCCCTGTGCCGCCGCGACGCATTGGGTGAGCGACCAAGTGCGCGGTAACGTGGGGTGCAGTCCCAGATCCTGTAATATGCCCGGGAAAATGTTCAATGTCATGCAAAGTATAAAAAGTCATGTAGAATGCTGTATAAAATGGCAAATGTATGTTTGCCATTTTCTATTTGTAAATACATGACTATTGACACTGTGCAGGACATTTTACATTTTACAGGGCTTTTTACATGCGGTCTGGGATTGGCACCTGGTGTATCCGGTGGAAACGTTCCGCTGCCGATCCGAACGTCGTTCGATTATCCGATTATCTGCGGGTGGCGACACATTTACATTTATTTACCATTTTGCGCCGCTGCACTCTACGATACAAAGCGTTGCATTCACTCCGTGGGAAGCGCGTCGCACCTGGGGCCAGTTCCGCAAATTGAGAAGTGAGAAGTAAAATGGCAAATGCGAGGTGAAATGAGAAGTGAATTGAGAAGGACCTTGGCAAAAGCGAAGGGAAATTACTTTTTATTTTTATTTTTTTACGTCGCTATTGCCAATTTAAGCGCCATTTCACGTCGCTTTTGCCAATTTTCTTCTCATTTCACTTCTCATTTGCCATTTTACTTCTCAATTTGCGGAACTGGCACCTGCGCCCCCCTCACCCATCAGGCAAATTGGGCCATGCTCGCTACATGAATAAATATGATGATAACGTGAAAAGGGGCGGGGCTTGTTTGATGATTCAATAAATCTTTTGTTGAATGCGAACATTGTGCGGAAAGCTGTGCCGCGTCATGCTAGTCATTCGCATGCACGTCAACATCAAAAATAGTGTTAACTAGGTATGTTTGCTGGGATATTCAAAAATATAAGGTCAACAAATATTCTGTTCGGTTCTCTTTAAAGCGTGGTCGAAATTCCGTCGAAAGTGAAGTAATAGTCTTTTAGTCAATAGATTTTTATGATGTGATGACTTTCGAAAATTTAGCAAAAGCCTTTTATAGTTCGAATGTCAGCTTCATATACTTTAGTGTGGCAATAACTTTAACGAAGCGCTAATGTCAATGGTGATCGGAACCACCTGGCCCACTTGATTTACAATCGAGATAATTTCTTGCCATTTTGGTTGTTATATACCGTCCCAAAAACGAGGATTGTGTCTTCTTAAACTACTTTAAAGTCGATAATTAACAATGTCCGCGATGTATTTACTAAAATTCGCATGTAAATACGTGTGTTATGTAAATAGCGATGGGAAAGCGCCATGGCGTTATTGACACTTTGTTTGGCGTTTCTAAGAAGTGGCACCATCATTTGAAAAAGCCACCGTGGTGTTTAGAGCTTTCTGCTAATTTCAACGCTTTTATTTTACGTCTGTTTATTTTTCGTCTGTTCATTTATCGTGGTTTTTGTTGTACTGATATTTTTATGCTAACATGTACACTGATAGTATTTAGCCGCATTCTTGGCTTTTTCATCACTACGTGACATCTCGCTATTGTATTCAGTTAGTATGATTTGCAAGTACTGGGGACATCGGTTTTGTTGGCCAACGATAAACTCGATTAATAAAAAGTCACTAGCTTTGTAGTAAATCAGGCATACATATTTAGGTACCTATATAAATAGGTGAGCATTTCTTTTTGAAAAAATGTATGATCTGAGGTGGGAATCGAACCCACCCACCTGGAATTGGCTCTCCAGTGCACTAACCACTATTCTATCCAGATCACATGACACCAGATCTTAGTGTCTTGTTAAGAACACTGGACAGGCTGTAAAGGGGAGGCATCTCTCAACCCAACACATCTATCTGCCAGTACATAGTTATATTGAAAAATGTATGATCTGAGGTGGGAATCGAACCCACCCACCTGGAATTGGCTTCCCAGTGCACTAACTCATTAACCTCTTTCCTACCTCATACCTCTTTCACTAACTCATTAACACAAAAATGGGTTTTTATTTTGCATAGCAAAGTAAACTAAAATCGGAAATTTTAAAATCTTCAGCATTTCATCTACAAACCTCAAAATCCAGTGTCTCACTACTTCCGGATCAGACCAAATTCACAGTTATGGTTTTCCAGCGGACCACAATAAGCTATTAGTGTGCCAACTGCAAAAGCACACTGCAAAGAACAAAGGCATGTGCTCAGTTACCCGCTAGACCTTTGGAATGCACTAAATTCTAAGCACATTGCTTATGGGCGGGGCGGGAAAAGGCGTGTCAATTAAGTTTATATTTGTGTGAATCAGTTCATTTGACAATTTTTCATTCTTGGCTCACTGCCAAATATTGCAATATCGAATATGTATTTATGTTCAAATCATGTTGGCAGTGTTTCTAGGTACCTTGACAGCTTTGCGTTCTAGACTTCCAATATCTGTATGTGTCTCAGAGCACATGGCTTTGTACATGGTACAGGAAAATTACTAGCATACACTTCCGTTGAGCTTGGAATTAATCAACAAAAATGTGCTATTGTTTTGTTCTCAATGTTTTTAATACTGGATTTCATGTTAGGATAGTGCTGGGGAACTTTCTAAAACTTATGTAATTACATATGTAATTTATTTAATATGAATACCTATGTATATATACATAGGCAGTTTATTAAATATACATAAAGTAACAATTGTGGTCTCTGCAAGCTTACATGTGATGGCATATGTATTTATGAAACCCTTTATGAATCACTGCATGTCTGACAAACTGAACTGAACAAATCTGACTGAAGTTTAATTTGTTTTGTATTTTTAAATGAAAATTGTGAATAGAATTACACTTCAGAATATTTACCAACATTTTTTCAGTATGATCATGTCCCATGTTTGCTCTATGCCATATTCAGTCTTATTCTTCAAGTGGGTCAACTTTATTGGCTACCTATTAAAGTAGATGTGAGTTTTTTCAACACAAATTTAGCCGCGCTGGATGAGTTTCTTTGCCCATTTAGTTTACAATATTATTCATTGCAGTTGGGTTCTGAAGACTTCTGCCCAGGGGTGTAGTGGTTTGTGATGATGGTACCAAAATGGTATGATAGGTGCATTGATTAACTCAAGACGATTCTAGATAAAATGCACTTCAGCAAAATGCTTCAGACAGGCCTTTCAAATTTTAAACTTGAGCTGCAAACAGTTTGTCTGCATCATTCTGATCACTTCGAGGTATAAATCAAGTGATTTAGAATGTTTTAAAAATTCCAAGACTTGACAATTTTGAAATGTCAAATTCGAGGTAAACATTCCATCAGACTGTAAATATTTACCAGTTTCGCAAATAACGGGTGCGGTCAAGTAAATACAAGCGGCATTTTTTCACCACATTCATCTTATTATTTATGTATGTGCTCTTTCGAGTGGAATGCACTCAGGCAAAAGTTTTACCTAAATATTTATTGTTAAAATCTGTTAGATGAACGTGGACATATGATTTCGGTCTTCATGTACGAGATATAACAAAGGCCAAAGATGACGACGTTTCCGCAAACTAAAATGCACCTGGAATACACTGTTCAGTTGACGGTCAACTGTCGTCGATCGATGCGACGGTCAACTAAATAGTGTCGTGGCAGCATTGTAAATCCGCTTGGGAACGCTCGGGCTAAAGGCTTTGTGGAACGCATTGCTCTGCGCGGTGCACACGCGCCGTCATTAGAAAGTGCAGCGCACTGCCTTCGAGCAAGCATTCTGGCTCCTGGCAATGTGCCAGATCTACCTGTCTGCGTGATTAAGCGTAGTTTCCTCTGATTGATGTGTGTGCAATGCTATTCCATCTGAGGTTTGTGTGTTTAGGTACTTATTTATACATTATTAAAATAAATGTTGGGACACGCGTGTGAGTAATCAAAACGATCTCTGAGTGTTTATACGGCCTTGGGACCGTTTTTGCTCGTAATGTCTGAGTCTGAGTTTTCGTTCATAAGATAAATTCAAGAACCGTGTTTTTCCACAAGGCATATTTTGAGAAGTTGCTGCGCGTGACGACATTTGCAGCGTTTATCAGCTTACGTGATTTCAGGCGCTTGGAGCTGCAGGCAAACAAAACAATTAGTGCATCAGTGCATTATTCAGTAGGCGATTTGCGGCGGCCCGTATTTTACCACCGACTGTCCCATTTGGCCGCGCGGCCACATTTTGCACACTCTTAAACCGCTGCCGCGCCGCGCCGCTGCAAATCATGTTGTACAGATGGGGCAGCCGTTTGAAACCTGAAGCTGGCGGCGCGGGCAAAAAGTGACGCGCCGACATAGGGCCGACGTGCCGCTAGACATCGTGCTGGTAGACATTGCATGTGGGGAGGGTTGGGTGATCAAGTTGAGTGATTGAGTTGCATTGGAGACGTCTACTTATAAAAGTCGATAACTTCAAAATATCGAAAATTTGATTTAAGCATGGAAACGGCATCTAAGTTGTTCTTACAGATTTTTCATCATTTTTTGCCAAAAAATTGAATAGCAGTCGCCACTTTTTAAAGGGTCACATTTTTACACTTTTGTAATAATAAGGGACAATTTTCAGAAAAAAATCCAGCTAGAACTTGAATGTCCACTTTTTGTGGGAAAAAGAGTAAGAAATAAATGATAGTCTGTAAGTGCACCCATTGAACACGCATCGCTGGCAGAGAATAGGGAATAAAAGTTTAAAGGCCATTTTCTTGAAATCGATATTTTGGAATTATCAACTTTTTAAGTAGAGGCTTTATTTCCATTATGCTGCTCGCTCCACATTTTGATGTCTCGTGCGCAGTGTCTTTCCGGCGCGCGTTCCGATGTCTGCGGCGCAAATTTTGAGGTTTTCTCTCGCAACTGTACCTTTGTACATTTGTCAGGATGAGATGGGGCCCCTTTTTCTGGCATTTTACGATTTCAGCCGTAGGACGGTGTTTTGTGGAAGTAGGAAATTTCAGAAAAGAACTTTCATTACTCAGTCCTTGAATATTTCCAACTTAAATTCCACTCATCCCATTTTATGGTTGCAATAGAATACGAAAGATTGATTATGAGTTTCCGTGGGAAACGTGTGTGCCACTATACAACAAATTCCCACACAAAATGTGCTTTGAGAAACAGTGGCACCCACCCTTTTTATGAACTCCGACAAATGAAGTAGGTAACGGCCCTGTGACAAATGAAGTAACCGCTCAACTGTTGCGGTTGAAAATGCGTGTCGCAACGGCAGGTAAAACGAGGAAGCATTTGGATCTCGATTATTAAGCTACAGAGTGACTCATTCGGTTTTTCAAGGGCTAAATTACATTACTATTGAGCAAAACCAGTCGATTTTTCTGGTGCCGGTCCCAGACCCTGTAAAATGTCAAATGTCATGCAAAGTGTCAAAAGTAATGGAAAATGCCATTTTGCAGGGCATTTTCCATGACTTTTGACACTTTGCATGACATTTGACATTTTACAGGGTCTGGGACTGCCCCCAGGATTACTTTTCTAAACCCCCGAAAAAACCCTCCCACATCCCCTCAAAAACACTGCCACCAATAAAAGGACACCCGGTGCCCAAACGGAACAGCTGGACGTGTTAGCTTGTCGCAATTACCTGCGCAGCGGATAGGTGAGCTCCGGATGAGCTGACAGTTTGCGACTGATCGGATTTCGGACGTCGTGTCGTCCCTGCAGTAGTGATGGAAAGGCACCGGTGCACCGGTGCCCCGGTGCTGGGCACCGAAGGGCACCAGCAACGGCGCTGGTGCGGTGCGGTGCGGTGCACTTTTTCGAGGGTGCCCTGCCGGTGCCGGCGCCATTTTTTCAGAATAGCACCGGTACCGGTGCGGTGCGGTGCGGTGCCATTTTTCCCGGTGTCTTTTCCATCACTATCCCGCAGAGGGATCCCCCCTCAATGCAGAGCAATGCTAAGTCGCCCACTGACCGATATGGGTGCGGTGCAATGCAATGCCCTATTTATACTCGTCTAGAGTTCACTCTGATAGTATATATTTCTCTAGGTGTCTATTATACGGAAACATGCCCGATCGTTATGCATTTAGCCGCGCGCATCCAGCTGAAACATTGACGCTGCACTGGCCCATCTGGCACTTGGCACCGAGCCAACAAGTTGGACATAAGTAGCCGAGTTGAAGTGGGCTGGATGAATCGTTTGTTGATCGGCGCAGCGGCGCGGCGGCCGGCCGGCCATGCCCGAGGTTGAGGGCATTGTCGTGCCTCCAGGTGAGCGTGTTCGGGGCCGCGTGCGGTTCGCTCACTTTATGTCTTCCTGGGGACAATTTCAAAATTGGACAAGTGACAGGGAAACTGATAAGTGATATGTTAAGTGACAAGTGCTAAGTACTTGTCATTTTCAAGTTTTCTTGTTGCTGCCCTTATCAGTGCAACTGTAATCATCACTTACAACATTTATTGCCACGTCACTTGTCCACTTGTGGAATTGGCACCAGGCTTTTAATTGCTCTTTTCAGTTTGTCTCTTATCTTTTTCCATTGAGCGCTATGCTTTCCCTTACCTGACTTGTAGATCGAATAATGACTATTTTTGCATATTTTGTGTTCTACTCAGGTTCTACTGCAGACTGTTATTCATTCTGAACACCATTTTAAATTAAGTTGGGCGTTCCAACTAATGATGGCAACCCCCATGGAAAAAGTGATTATATTTTGAAGTGTTTTTTCGTGAAAAGGTTCTCGAATTGTTTTGAAACACTTTTCAAATTTTCGAATTTTTGTTTGCCATCATATTTTCAAGGTAGCATTTTTGTGTATAAAAGTAATTTCGGTTGGTAGAATTCAAAGCGCACTGTATGAGAAAGGCAATGTGAACACTGTCAAAATCAACATCGTGCGATTTTCTGGTTCTCATAGAAATGGTCAAAAACGTTACATTAGGCATTGCTGTGTTTAGATTTTTTATAGAACAGTGCCCGTTTCAGAACCTTGATCCCTGACACTAACATCTCTAAAACGATTTTCCTTTCTCCTCGTATGTAATTTGGTGCTACGCGGACCAAATTTGTCATTTTCCTCCACTATCATTCCCGATCTAATTCATCTCAACCCCTGTCCGAGTGCACGTGCTTCTGAATGCACTTGTTCAACTGACACAAGTTTAATAAATGCGAAATTGCCATGTTTGCGTTCGTAATTCCACAACTGTGTCCGTTCAGCGTTCTACTTACTTCCCAATAACGTAAAATAGCACGTTCTGTATGTATTTACCGCATTTGCTTGAATAATTCCCACATGAAAATCCCTACTCCTCGAATAACCCACCTTGAATAATCCCCCCTCGAATAATCCCCCTCGAAAAAGACAGACGAGATAATAACTCCCCAGGGGGGTTATTCAAGCAAATACGGTATACTCTATTTGTCCACTGCTGTATTTTTACGTTTCAAGTCCGCGCGTTGCTTCATGACGGCGCCCCGGACCGGTGTCTAATTTCACATCTAATGGGCTTTTCATAACTGAGAACCATTGATTCTGCCGATTAAATCTGCTCGCAATCGGTTGAATTTTGAGTTTGGTTGCGCTATGTTTCGGAATTTATTTAGGTATTTGCTGCACTCTGCGTAAAGTAATGTTGTATTTTTTCTAACGTTTTTCACTTGGAAGGACTTAAGGCATTTCATAACCTTTTTGGAACAATCGCTGTGAGTTAATCGCAATTTGGCATATCTAATGGTATAAATTACTGTGCTTAGTTTTGATATATGTACAGATAAATATACACAGAGGTACTTTTATTTATCGTACAAAAAGGAAATGTACATTTTGTATGCACGTGCTTATTGTATTGCTCGCCGGATACATTTTTTTCTTGACGAATTTATTGCTTTTATGACCAAACTTGGCAATTCAATCTACAAATTCTAAATTCCCTTCTAAAATACTTCTAAATTCACACACGTGACAAAACCAAGGGTTTGAATATTTATCTAGGTAGTTGCATTTTTAGCCCGATTGATATACCATGGTTTGAGATTAGCGTAGCATGTCAACCTATTTCACGCAGTCTGGATAGCCGCTGCTAAATATCAAACATTAGTTCGGATCAGAACCGGACGTAATCCACCTGGGGGCTTACGACTTTTAACTCTCTAGTGCAGCTCGTTGTGTCTGTTTGCTTGAGTGGTGGCCCCGCCTTTTTTATTGTGACACTTTTTTAAAGACTTTTTTGAAGTTTAGGTGTGCTCCTGGTGCCATCCCAGACTTTGTAAAATGTCAAATCTCATGCAAAGTGTCAAACAAAAGTCATGAAAAATGCCCCTTGCAGGGCATTTTACATGACTTTTAACATTTTACAGGGCGTTTTACAAGGTTTGGGACTGCCCCAGGGGAACTTAAGTTGATGATATGATCTTTTTTATATTCACTGCGAGCGTGTGTATGTGTGCGTAATCGCGCGTTTCACTATCAACGTTGAATGAGTGTGGTCGATTTGATAGATGCAGTGGGCTGCAGCCGAGCACCGGTGTTACGCGCCTTGGCTCAGTGCCAACGAGCGGCCCGTTTTCGCCCGTTGGAAACAACTTGAAAGATTTATGCGGCCCCATTTGGTTGGTTGACTCCAATTATGTGCGGTCTGTTTGAATCGGTGCCACTCGACTGAGTGCGTATTGGCTTCTACTGCGGTGGAATACTTATTTTATGAGGAGACTGTCTAATGCTGTGAGTAGCTGAAGCAGAACAGCTACTTAAATAGATGATATTTACGGCGTGCGCGCTAGGCGAGTTCATGCGAATCCACCTAGTGACGAGCTCATACTCACCTTGAATGAATATTACATCCTTCTTGACTCCAACTAAAACGCGCCATAACATCCCCGACCTAATCATCACGCGTAAAAGTCAAACAAAACTAATTTCCCCTTCTCATTCCAATTCAACCATATTATTGATGAAATGTTGAAAAACGGCCGGCGTAATTAGCAGGCGGCGCGCAAAACTAAATAGCAGACGAGTCCGGATCTAAATAGCACCGCGGCACAGCGACGGTAGCGCGACCGGAATCACGCCGCGGCATCGGGCGCGCGGCCTAAGCCAAATGGCGCGCCGCCGCCGTCACGCCGCCATCAGTCGCTAGTTCGGTCGCGTTCGCGCACTGCCGAGACTTTTGCGCACTTTTGCACTGGCGCGACGCGAATTTGAATGTGGACACGGCATCGAGCTATTGGTTTATTATTATGATACACAACTGGTGCCACTCCCAGACCCTGTAAAAGAACCTGTAAAATGTCATGTGGCATGTAAAAGACCCTGTAAAATGTCATGTGGCATGTAAAAGACCCTGTAAAGTGTCAAATGTCATGTAAAAGACCCTGTAAAGTGTCAACTGTATCCAAATCTTATGTTTCGTATCTAATTATTATGTCAAAAAGTATAATTCGGATACACAACATAAGATTTGGATACGATAAAATAAGATTTGGATACACGTGACATTTTACAGGGTCTTTTACACTTTACAGGGTCTTTTACAGGGTATAGGAGTGCCCCCTGCATGTAAGCCAGTGCGATGGGTTGGTGTTCCCAAAAGATAAAGCCCACTGGTGCCGTCAAAAGTATTCACCGTCAGCGCACGACCGAAAGTGTCGCTAGTGTCGCTGGAGTGCGGGAGCGCGACCGGTCGGCTGCCGGGTGACCCCATGTTGTGCGCGCTGAGCGCCGGTCCTGGTGTTGACTTATGGCCCGAGTCGCAGCGGCGGCGGCTCCGGCGGCCGGCCAGCACCAGGCCAGCTCCTCCGGCTCGGGCGGCGGCGCTCCGGTGATCCGACGCTCGCCCGCCAGCCACCTGCACCGGCGGCGCCGCGACGCGCCCGCCCCCGACCAGGCGGCGTTCGCCACTGCCGCGCCGCACCGCAACGCGCTGCCGCGCCCGTCGCCCACCCACCCGTGCGCTAATTCTCTGCCGCACCGTGCGCGCACTTCGAACCTCTGAGCCGGCCCGGCAGCGACTGTTTCGCCGCCGGAAGTGCTATGAAATGAGCGCCGCATGCCCAAAGTCGCTTTCGAGGGCTGCTCGCCGGGTGGCGGCGGCGCGGCGGCGCGCCGCATTGTGCCGCGCGGCCGGGGCGACGCCGACTCGCAGGTGAACGAGCCGTTGTTGCCGCGGCGCTCGACGCACTTCGACGACACAGCCGCGTACGCGGGCGGCCGGATCAAGTTGGGTCGGATAGTGCGGCTCGCCGCTGACTCCTATCCCGACGAGCAGCACGACGACGCCGGCGCGGCCAGATCGGTCGCATTCTTGCCGCCTAGCAGTGAGCTGAAACCGTCCAGTGGATGGGTTTCATTGCACGGATTTTTGAATTTGAACACTTATTTCCGGTTCTAACATTTGGCTTTCGTTAGAGATTGACCTTAGAATTCTAATCTAACTCTGGATTTTTTGTTTAATTTGTCTTCTAATTCAGATCAGCTGTCCACTGTCTTAAAAACCCTTTTCAACTAACAATTTATTTTAAACTATGACTAGTGTAGAACATAAAAAATTGGGGGATGACATTTCCAATGTTTTTTCGTTTGTAAAGATCTGAAATTCCAAAAACTAGTTCAAATGCAAATAGCCATGAAAATAAAATCAAAAACAAACCTTCAAATCTTCTCAAATCTTCAAATTACTCCAAATCAACACCAAACCCCCCAAATCCCTCACAACCCCAAAATTTACCCAGGGGAGAGCAACGACGACACCTGGGTGCCGATCATCCCGTGCGGCCACGACCAGGGGCGCACTTCAATTTTCTTGGGCGCCGGCCAGCGCCTGTCCAGCCTCGCCACCATGCACTTCCTCACGTCCGCCCTGCAGCACTTGGTGCCCAGGATCGACGATGATTTTATTGGTGATTTTTTTTTTGTGGGGGGGGGGGTCTTTTTGGCTACGATTTTTGGTTTTGATTTTGTTTGGGGGGTTTTGTGGGTGGACAGGTAGAGACATTGGATGTTTTTAATGTGATTTGCCAACTTTTGATGGTGTGATAAATTTGTTGCCGTGGACGGTTAAGCTGCAAAAAAAATTCGAAAACAAGTTGGCCAAAATGCTCTCAGTTACGAAAAATGTTCGATGAAAAAGTTTTCACATTTGGTCTTGTTTGAATTGACGTTCTGATATTGAAATAGTTGCTCATGTTTAATTAAAAGCACCATGCTCAGATAAAAATCTGTGAAAAAATAGAACGGCATCTCCAATAGAACGGCAGGTAAAATAGTTGACGAAAAAAATAAAAAGGCGCCCTTCTATTAGAAGAAATACGGTAAACCGTTTCCGAACCAATCACCCACACACACTCGCAGACCGCCTCAACTACTACTACACCAGCAGTATGATAATCATTTTCGCAATTCTCGTGTCTGCCAAACAATACGTGGGCCACCCAATCGAATGTTGGGTACCCGCCCAGTTTACAAAAGCCATGGAACAATACACTGAGAATTACTGCTGGGTACAGAACACTTACTGGGTACCTTTTGGGGATCTAATCCCAAATAGGTACGAGGATCGGGAGAGAAGACAGATTCACTATTATCAGTGGGTACCGTTTATACTGGCTATAGAGGCGTTCATGTTTTACATTCCCGCGTTGATTTGGCGAATGCTGTCGCAGGAGTCTGGTTGGTTTTGGAGTTTTTGGTGTTCGAAATTTCTTTTGAGAAATCATTCCAAATTTGCTGCTGCATTTCACATCAAAATTGTCAGTCAAACGAGTGATGACGGTTGTCAATGGATTTCGATCCATCATAGTTCAAACAAGCACCTATACACACCACTTGACAACGACAGCAAATGTCGACTGTTTTGATGCCAATTCAAAGCTTGCTGACGAGCCGGCGAACGACTTTCAAATGAACAACTGTTGAGTAATGTTTTGCAAATGAAGCTGTAGTGTTGAAAAAATATTGCGGTTTCTGCAATGTAAATAAATAGGTAATACAAGGCCGAGATGAAGTATATGTGTATACCACCTAGGTACTATACTGCGCACTGTTACTTATCAGCAAGCTTTGAATTGGAATCGGAACCAGTTGACATTTGGTGTTGTTGTCAACTAGTGTGTGTACGGCTTTAAATCACACACACCAAATATATATTCATTAAGCCGGATTTACAGCATAACGATCAATAGGAGGTGATGCGACTAGTGATGGAAAGGCACCGGGGCACCGGTGCTCCGGTGCTGGGCACCGAGGGGCACCAGCACCGGTGCTGGTGCGGTGCGGTGCCATTTTTCGGGGGTGCCCTGCCGGTGCCGGTGCCATTTTTTCCAGAATAGCATTGGTGCCGGTGCGGTGCGGTGCCATTTTTCAGCCGGTGCTAAAAGGTGGTAGCACCAGGGCCAACGTAAAAGGTACCGGGAAAGGCACCGGCCAAGTCGTAATAGGGAGTGAAATTTTGTCAACAGCATGTGCTTATTCATATTTATACATATAAATATTCTATATTCAACTGTTTTCAGTCATTTTTAGAAAAAACGTCTCGTCAAATTTACTTTGAAATGTGCCATAACCTTCTGAAGTTAGAATAAATGATAGTGTTTTCTTCAATCATAAATATTTCATTTGTTCTGCCATTTTGTTCATAATTTGTTGTCAGTACATGACAAAATATAAAACATTTCCTGTACCCCAGACAGAAGACAATAGTGACTACCGGTATGTTTATATGAGTGGACTAAATATTTGAGCTATCATTAATAATTATTATAATTGCTTTATTAACTGATCGCCACATCATTCTGATCATTTTGAACGCTCAAACATCAAAATCTATAGAGAATTCCTGGAAAAATTCACTTTCGAAGTTGCGGCCTGTAAGAAAATACCCGATAAATCCTTCGGAACTTTCAGCCCGGTGCGGTGCCTTTCGGTGCTAGCACCGACAACCGGCCGGTGCCCCAGGGTGCCGGTGCTATTTTTTTCAGAATGGCTGGTGCGGTGCGGTGCCATTATTTGCCGCTGCCCCAAGGTGCCAGGTGCCATTTCTGAGGAATGGCACTGGTACCGGTGCGGTGCGGTGCCATTTTTCCCGGTGCCTTTTCCACCACTAGATGCGACAAATTCAACGTCACCTAAAAAGTAGTTATTTTCATTTTTTAAAGTTTTTAATTAAAAATTCATGTTTGATAATCCATATTTTGCAAAAATTTATTATGTGCGAGATGTGAAACTCGAATTTGAACGAAAAACGTTCGATGATCGTTTTCATTGATCCTCCTATTGATCGTTATGCTGTAAATCCAGCTTTAGGCCGAAGGAAAAGATCAGTTTACTCGCCACTTACCACTTAACCCTCACTCACAACACACTTTACCGCCAACCCCCCCCCCCCCTTCCCCCAGGCATCAACCTAGCGGGCATCCTCCAAATGGCCTCCAACGAGCACAACCTGGAGCCGGGCAACCGGCACAGGACGGTGCGCGTGCTCTGCAGGCACATGGACGACGCGCTGCGTTACCAGCGCGACTACGGCTCCAGAAATAAGTCCATCTATTTGATGTCTTTCTTCAAGATTGGCAAGGTTTATGGAGCCTATGTTAGCGTGCTATATGGCGCCATTAAATTCCTCTATTTGATTAATATTCTTGGACAATTCTTTTTGCTCAATCGGTTTTTGGAGACGGCTGAATACCCACTATTTGGCGGGCACGTCGTTTATGATTTGCTGCTGGTTGGTAAATTATTTGATTGAGTCGACATGTGCGGGTGCTAATTTCGAGGAAAACCCTATATTTAACCACAGCGGTTCGTAACCCTTCCATTCGTAAGCCAAACTATGTCGGTTGTAAAGCCAAAGTACCTCGTTTGTAAAGCCTCAAACTATTTTTATTTTTCATTCGTTTCGTAACCCACAGTGGGTCGTTATTTAACCCTACTGTGTCGATATTTAAGCCACAGTTGAATATATTTATGCAGATGCACACACTTATGATGCTAAAAACGTCTGTTTTATCACTGCCACTTCTACATAAATATTTTCCTCTATCTTCATATTTACATGTATTTATATTGAGTGGAGCGCATACTTAGTGTTGAATCCTACCATAATTGAATGAATAAACTCTTGTAATGAATTTCATTTTAAATTTTTCCATAGTAATAATGAAATATTATGATGAAACAACTAAAAATTTTGGTTCATTATTCCAATGGGTTCTGATATGTTTCCATACTACATGTGATGTCCGCCAAGTATATTTATGTGGGTCGTATTAAGGTATTTTTGAAGTGCGGCTTACGAAACGACACATTGGCTTTTTTACCGACACACAATGGGTTAAATGTCGATGTACTTTTTAAAGTTCAATGGGGCTTTATTAACGACATACTTTGGCTTACGAACCGAGGTACTTTGGCTTTAGAACAGATGGGTTAAATATCGGGTAGGTTAAATAACGCTATACTCTCCTAATTTCCATTGCGTGACGTGGCCAGTGACAAGAAAAGTCGGAGGGATAGTAAAGTTATAACTGCGGGCAATCCCAAGCCCTGTGAAGCGTAAAGTAAAGTGTCAAATCAAATGTAAAATGTCACGCAAAGTGTCAACTGTCATGACAACTGTAAAGTAAAGTGTCAATTGTCGTCCAAAGTTCTGTAAACAATTTTTTTCTTTTTTGTTTTGATTGATATTTTACATGCCATTTGGCACTTTACTTTACACTCTACAGGATGTGGGACTGCCACCTGGTGAGTCAAGTGACCAGGTGATATTTGAACTGAACTCTAAAGTGTACTTGCACTTGTACTGCCTTAAGTTCACTTGTCACTTGAGTCAACACTTTACTTTAACTTTACCTACAACTTATCACTTTCTTGTCACTTGCCTATCAGCGGAATCAGGCCAGTTAGTATCCAGCTTCTTCCACACCCCCAAAATTCTCCACCTGCCCCCCCCCCCCCCAGGGGCGCGAATGGCGCGACTCTGGCAAATTTCCGCGCGTCACGCTGTGCGACTTCGAAATCCGCGTGCTCGGCAACATCCACCGGCACACGGTGCAGTGCGTGCTCGTCATCAACATGTTCACCGAGAAGATTTTCATATTTCTCTGGCTGTGGTATTTGCTGATATTCATCGCCACCGTGGGCAATGTCCTGTTTTGGCTGGCCACCTTGTTGTTGCCTTGCTGTCGGGTTAGTATTTATACAACTCGTATGGTACACCATTTTCCACGTGTTTTCATTCGTCAAAATACGGCAACACTTGTAAAGCGTGTGATCCAATAAGTATAAATACGGTAATTGGTACTGTAATGTGAGCTTTTGGGAATGGTCGTGTAACTGGCGTTTACCTCTAAAAATGAGAAATATAATGACACTTCACCTTTAAACATGCTGACATATTGTTGCCCAGTCTCACCAAACCTAAGCTTTAAAAAATCAGCTTGGAAATTAACAAACTCGCACCCTGTAAAGTGTAAAGTCAAGTGGAAAATGTCATTTAAAATGTGAATCAAAACAAAGAAGAAAACATTTTATTACTGAACATTTGACATATTACTTTACACTTTACAGGGCGCGGGACTGACAACTGCAACTCATTATATCAATGTAAATATTTACACAAACCTCAAACCATTCAAAAGATCAACTCCAAAACACCGTCAACTGAAAATTCACAGTCAACTCAACGCTCGCAGGTGCGCTTCATCAGAAAGTACCTGGATTTGACGGACGCGCCGCACGCCACCCCTGCCAATATACGGAGATTTGTCATGCATTATATGAGACCCGACGGCGTTCTAATTTTGAGAATGGTCGCCAGTCGGGCGGGCAAAATTGTCTGTGCCGAACTTGCGTTGGCAATGTGGATGAAATTTGTCGATTCACTGAAGGTGCCTCAGGTTTATGATGAGTCGGATACTTCCATGTCATTGTCTATGAACACTGGTGAGTTGACGATTTGAGGGAAATGTAACTAATTAGCTGGACATGTTTTTTCTCCCAGCCCGATTCGAGGTAGTTCAGGGGGCAGTCCCAAGCCCTGTAAAGTGTAAAGTAAAGTGTCAAATGTAAAGTCAAATGCAAAGTCAAGTGTCAATCAAAACAAAAAAGAAAAGATTTTATTACTGAACTTTGCATGACAATTGACACTTTATTTTGCATTTGACTATACATTTGACACTTTACTTTACACTTTACAGGGCTTGGGATTGGCACCAGGAGTCAATTCCGCAAGTGGAGAAGTGAAAAATATTTCTTGTAAGTGTCAAGTAATTTGAGAAGTGGCAAGTGAGCAGGCAAGCAAAAAGTCAAAAGGGAAATGAATTTTTATGTGGCCAGTCGAGAAACAAACGGCAAGCTACTTTTTGCTTGACACTTCTCAAAATACTCGGCACTTTATCTTAAGTTTATTTCGAGTTATCTTTTTACTTCTTGACTTGCTGAATTAACTCGTGACGACAAACTCGTTTGTAGGTAATTTCAGATACGATAAAAAAGACGGACAAAAACGTGTTTGGCTAATTGGATTTCGCGCCTGCTGTGCACCTTAAAAAATATTTGAACATTGCATCATTTGAATAGCTATTTCAATGTATGGCAGGAAAGCGAAAAGCGCGTGTTTGGTTGTGTGAGTGAAGTATGTAACCCCGATCTTCTCACTGCACACAACGTCACACTTCTCATCAACTCTAAATACTATGTGTCTGTTTTTCGAATGCAATTTCGGCTTCCATCCAAAAATTCTTCCATCCCCCAAATGGACATGTATCGTCCGTTATAGTGTTCACTATTATAGTCAACGAATCGACCAGGAGGCAGTCATAAACCCTGTAAAGTGCCCTGTAAAATGCCAAATGCCATGCAAAGTAAAGTGACAAAAGTCATGTAAAATGGCAAACGTAGGTTTGCCATTTTACCGAGCATTTTACATGACTTTTGACACTTTGCATGACATTTGACATTTTACAAGGCATTTTACAGGGTCTGGGACTGGCACCAAACCTCAACTTTGCCATTTCCAGGCGAGAAGGACCACATGTCCATCGGCAGCACGTCGCCCGACCGCGAGCACAACGACAACGGCCTCGCTGCAGCCTTCAACAGCGCGCGGCACGCGCTCAGCAGCGCCAGCAGCGCCAGCCTGTCCAAGCAGCCGCCGCCGTCGCAGCAGCAGCAGTCGCACGCGCCCAAGGTGCCAGCCAAGGTGCCGCCGCCGCCCGCCGCCGTGGACGAGAGCTGGATCAAGTCGCCTTTGATACCGCCGCCGCCGCCGCCCGCTGTTGCAGGATTGAAGGGCAGGCCGCTGGGCGGCACGAGCAGTTTGAGCGCCAGTCCCAGACAGCAGCAGCAGCAGCCGGCTACTGGGTGGGTTGCTGACACGATGTTTCACTGTCTGTCGCTGCAGCTTCTGACTGCTTCCGATGCGTGGTGCTGAACAGTTTGCTGGACATGTCATTGCCCTGCACTATCTAAATTCAACCATTTTCCAGAGCACTATCTATTCACCGCAAATCCTCGAATAAGTCCCCTCTTGAAGAACCCCCCTCTTGAACCCCCCCCCCCCCACCCTTGATGAAAAGGATACAATACGAAAAGGATACAATACAATAAATACAATACAATGTTGTAAAGTGCTCAAACGTGCATGCTTTAATGACGATTGGCACGCTTCCAACTTAGCTTCCTACTTCCGCTGAGTAGGTATATTTACATTCCCAGCAGTAAAAACAATGTCACCTCTCAAAACTGCCCTTACCTACCCCCAAACAGCCGTCGCTCTCTGGGCGCGCCACCCTTAACTAGCGCGCAACTATCTCTACCGCCCGACAGCGGCGCCACCGGCGGCGGCAAGCAGATCTCCGCCGACGAGGGCGCCGACTTCGAGATCGAGGAGGAGGACAACGAGCCGACCGACGGCGGCGCGCAGTCCAATGAGCCCAGACAATCGCCCAAGCAGCAGAAGGAGTATGCCGGGGGTACGGCTTATGTATGATTGGTGTTGGGCGGTTACTGGTTACCTATGGTGAGTGTGGTTATTACCTATGTATTTGTGTACATAAAGTATTTACGTTACGTTAATAGTTTGCGTGATGTTGCTAATTTCTGCCATTGTATTTTGGACACCTGAGTGTATGTACACAAGGTTTTGTAAAGTTGTGTTGGCATTCACGACAATGACCTACCGTATTTGCTTGAATAGTCCCCCCCTCTTGAATAATCCCCCCTTTAAAGATTTGATTAATTTGTTGTACCTAATTTTAACAAAAACGTCACGTTATTGTGTTTATAAAGCATATTGTGTGAAACGAGTTGATAGAAACATGCTTGAAAATTTTGACGGAAAAATAATTCCCCCCTTGAATAATTCCCCCACTCGAATAGTCCCCCCTCAAAAATGTCTGACGAAATAATAATCCCCCAGGGGGATTAATCAAGCAAATACGGTAAATATAATGTGCAATGGTTTTCAAGATTTCTTTGTTGAAACTGTAAATGAATGCCTTCACATTGATTTGTAAACCTAGGAATGTATAGCATTTCAGTCATTTATTTTTGAATCTCGGTGCGGATATTTCACGTTTCATTGTGACGTCATCAAGATTACTAGTCAACCGGTGCAGACAGTCATCTTCCGATATCATTCTAGCCATTGTGTATTCGCTAATTTGATATACACAGCTACTGCAGAACTGTGGTTTATTAAATATTTAATTAAATATTTATGTTAATTCAATCGATTATCGTGCGTCACTGAAACGTCAACGAGCTGCAGTGGCTTTGTGATCACTTTGTAAATAATATTTAGTTTTACAAGTTTGGCGCGACTTACCCAACCCAAAATATTGACAAACAACGAAGTTCTTAATATTTGCAAAAATATATGTGATCAAGTCGATTTTAAATGAAAATTGATACTGTTTCTATGTAGTTTGTGCCAAATTTGTCTTACCCAGTAGTGGCGCTGCGCACACTAGTACACCACACAATTTTAGGAAACTCATAAATTTGTTTTCAACGTTTGAGTTTACCATAATCAGGAATTTGTCAACTACTGTTGATGGCGATCAAAAATAATTCATTGTGGTAAACTCAAATGCGTTAAAAACATATTTATGAGTTTCCTAACTTTCTATGGTGTAAATATTATACTAGTGTGCGTGGCCACATTTGATGAAAATGGATTTGTTAAGTCATCTCAATATTTGTAATTCAAATGTAATGTAGTCCACGGAAATTATCGAACCAGCACGCATTTTTGCTGATTCCAATATTTACTTCTTTGTCATCTTTTCGCAGAAAGTTTTTGCCGTAATTTGTAATTCGAATTTCACTGGACGATTATTGCCTAAAAATGCAAGAAGTAACATTGATTGTATAATATCTACAAATTGTAAAAAATGGGAGCATTCTTTGATCGATAAAATAGCTGGGGAAAATTGCCGCACTGTAATGATTCCAGAATCTATTTATTTAGTCGCCTAGCATGTCTACCTAAATCAAATAAAGCTGTAACTAGTTTACACTGAAAAAGTATTAGCAACCTGTATGATATTTTCATTGTGATACAATAGCTTTACTAACGGCTAGTGCTACACTTCGGTAAAAGAAAGTAATTAATAAAAATAATAAATGTGCCATGTTAAAATAGCTCTTACTTTTCTACCTTTGTTTTTCTCTTAATCTACTCTATTTATGGTCACGTAAATATACGATACATATTTACGTGAAGTATTTCTACCTAAAATATTTATAAGTGAATATGTGTTCTGTTCATCATATTATTGTTTTTATTTATTTTGGATCTGAATTATTAGCAGGTATTGTTTCGATAACCCAAATTGACAGTATTTTATCCAGTTTCGGAAACGTTTCTCATACAGTATTGACTGCTACTCATATTTTGATGAGTTTGGTGAAATTTTGGTAGAAAAATAGTGTGTACCATATTGAAATATAATGTTTTCTTTAAGTTGAAGAATGGTTGGAAATGTATGAAGATTTTTGAGGTATTTAATATCTCTACCTCTGCAGAGACACATTTTAATCACAAACCACGTAATGACGAAAAAGCTGACCCAGTCTGTATCGATAAACCACATTGTCCTAGGGCCAATTTGTTCCAACAAATGTGACCTTTTTCCTGAATGCAGCATTTTCCACCATTACAGTGAATCCATCTACCGTATTACTTCGAAGAACTCCCACGGGGTTTTTTTGGTCAGACACTGCTGGATAATAGGGAGTAATTCAAGGGGTAGTCAAGTTTTGTTAAAAAAACTTTCATCGGAATATACTGCTGCTATGAGTAAAAGTTTTACATATCTCGTCATGTAAATGCCAATCTTAAGGGGTGTTATTCGAGGGAGGATTGATTTATCGGGCACTATGTAGTTTTACGGGGAGGGAGTTATTTGAGGTAATACAGTAATTTCATATTACTAATCAAATCGCATGTTATTTCCGATATATTATGTACTTATTTTCCGTTTTACATGGAATACATAATAACATACGTTGAGGTAAATTTGCCAACACTGCCGTAACAACCTCCAAATATCTAGTTGGTTGACATTTAGTTTCACCGATGTAAATACTAATTAAGACCATCTATTTACTTAACTTATATTTAAATGAAGAAAACGACAGATGATTAAATACATAGAGATGCGCTCCGGTCGTTCGGGTCGAGCCAAGTACTGAAAAATGGACATTGCGTTTAAGCGGCGTTTACACTGCGAGCTGTGACAGCAAACTTTTTTCTGTCGGCAATGGACATTTTGTCACGACAACGCACAAATTTTACAGAAATCTCGCCTGTGCCGACAAAAAAGCCTCGTTCAACAGAAAGCGAACCGACAACGAAAATATGACGAAAAAGCCTCGTTCAACAGAAACCGAACCGACAACGAACATTTGGACGGATTGGCAAGTGTGATCATTTTTGGAATGAGGTATGAATTGCCCCATTTTGAGCAAATACAGGGCAGCCTCCCGTAAGACACAACCGCCTCGAACCCCCCCCCCGCGTGAATTACCTACCACCTCGAATTATCCCCCCCCACGTGAATTACCTACAACCTCGAATTATCCCCCCCCCCGCGTGAATTACCTACCGCCTTGAATTCCCCCCCCCCGCGTGAATTACCTGCCACCTCGAATTATCCCCCCACGTCCATTACCTATATTCCCTCGAATTTCCCCCCCCCCGCGTGAAGTACCTACGGCCTCGAATTTCCCCCCCCATGGGTGAATTACAAATATTCCCTCAAATTACCCCCCCCCCCGCGTGAAGTACCTACTGCCTCGAATTATCCCCCTCGCGTTAATTACCTGCCACCTCGAATTATCCCCCTCCCCACGTGAATTACCTACAACCTCGAATTATCCCCCCGCGTGAAGTACCTACTGCCCAGGGACGTATCCAGGATTTTTGAGCGGGGGGGGGGGGCTGCTTGTTTACGGAGCCCGGCGAACGGGGGGGGGGCTCAGCCCCCCCCCCTAAATTTTTTCTCTATATAGGGACGGAAAGGCGTTTTGGCGCTAGCGCCATTCAAAGGCGCCACACCATGGCGTTATTGGCGTTGGCGCCAGCGCCAGGAACCGCTTTATATGTATGTAAATATGCATACATATACAGCGACAGTCGCAAAAATATGCTTATTTCCGAGGATCTTTGTTTACAGGGACCGATCCGCTGAAAATACAATGCATCGGGACGACATTGCGCGATTGCGCGCAAAATTTTTGAGAAACATAGAAAAATATACATGAAAAGTTGCATTTTCCGGGACTTTTTAGGTCTCACCCCGGGAAGGGGGGGGGCTGCAGCCCCCCCCCGCCCCCCCCCTGGATACGTCCTTGCTACTGCCCTGAATTCCCCCCCACGGGTGAATTACCTAGATTTCCTCGAATTACCCCCCCCGCGTGAAGTACTTACTGCCTCGAATTATCCCCCCCCCCCCGCGTGAATTACCTACCGCCTCGAATTATCCCCCCGCATGAATTACCTGCCACGTCGAATCCCCCCCACGTCCATTACCTATATTCCCTCGAATTATTCCCCCCCCGCGTGAAGTACCTACCGCCTCGAATTTCCCCCCATGGGTGAATTACCTATATTCCCTCGAATTACCCCCCCCCCTGTGTGAATTACCTACCACCTCGAATTATTCCCCCCCGCGTGAATTACCTATCGCTGCATGAATGAATTATCTACCTCCTATTAGGAAACCCCCGAGGTGGGTGAACTACCTACCCCCTCAAATTACCCCCCAAGTGAATGAATTATACTTGGCAAACATCACATTTAGTATGAAAACCTACCATAACACATCTGAGTAATGAACCAAAAAGTATACAATTTTTTATCATAATATTTAGTTTTTACTATGGAATAATTAATTATGAATAATAACAAAATTTATCACAATATTGTATTCATTAAATTATGTTAGGCTTCATACTAAGTGTGCTGTGGGCTGGGTGTGTTAAAAATGAAATATGATAATGAAAAACTGTATAATTTTTTATTCATTATTCAGATGGGTTATGGTAGGTCTCCATACCAGGTGTTATGTCCGCCGTGTATGCCTACCTCCTCGAATTACCCCCCCCCATGTGGGTGATTACCTACCTACTGGAACTATCCCCCCACATGTAGGGTTCTAATGATATGACTTTTTGATATCAACATTCGATATTTGATACTTTTTCTGAAACTCGATATTCGATATCAATACTATATGGAACCTTGATGTCAATATTCGATATAAAAAATGGTCTATATAAAATCGAAATTTCTCATTGGTATAGCAAGGCATTTTTAAAAGGGCATATTGTATTTTCATGTGGTTTATTTTCATGTGGTAATTAATTTAGGGACACATTACAGGTTTGATATATCAAAAAAGTGGTCAATATTCAATATTGATATTTGATATTTTTCAAAATTTTTGATATTGATATTTGATATTCAATATTTTTTCAAATTTTTTTTATTGATATTTGATTTTAAAAAATGGTCGATATCCAATATTTGATACGATATATCATTTGTACCCTACCCACATGAATGAATTGCCTACCTCCTCAAGTTATACCCCCTGTTCGAATGTTTACGAACCTCCTCAAATTATAACCCCCTCCCATCAATGAATTATCCCTCCCTCGTGAATTACCTACCCACACATGAGTGAACCACCCCCTTGAATTATCCCCCACATCAATGAATTACCTACCTCCTCAAATTATACCCCACGTGGATGATTACCTACCTCCTCAAATCTTTGTGTTCCATTTAAGTTTTTTGTAATCCCTATTATTAAAATCATTTTCAGTGTTTTCAATTGAACAGGATTTTTATAATAGCTCTGTATACTCAGCAGGCATCACACTTTTTATGGAAACCTACCATAACCATCTGAATAATGAACCAAAAATTATATTGTTTTTATCATACTATTTTGTTTCTACTATGGAATCATTCATTACAAAATTTGTCACAAAATTTTATTCACTAAATTATGGTGGGATTCTGCGCATACTTTGTGGTTCACCAACAGAGCTGTTAAATGTAATTTTTACATAAACTTTTTTAAAGTGTATGTAATCATAAACTATTTATTTTTACTCATCCCCAAGTACAGAAAACAAAGGATTTTTTTTTACTTTCACTCACAAGTAAATGTGAGTATCATACTTTTCTCCAGAAAATGTAAAATTGAGTATTTTTGAAAAACATTTGCCCCAATTTTCACTGAAAATCACTACTTTCCATGTTTTACCCATTTTTACCTTCAAATTCACTTATTTTCAACTTTTTGGCTATATATGATCTTATAAACCTTTTTGGCTATTTTTCTATATTTTTTTTTGCATTTTGTTGCTTGTTTTTCCCTTCACTGCTTTGAATAAACCTGACAGAAATATGTTTTCTGTGCTGGAGTACTTTCAAAAAGTATATGTAAAAGTGAGTAATTTTGAATAGCAATAAAAAATTTGTAAACAGAGAAAAAGAACCACCAGTCAGATGTGAGGAATTTTTGTTGTTGATTTTTTATACTTTACCGTATTTTCTCAAAATACCCGTGGGTTTATTTTTTCAGAGTGAGAATTTTGAGGGGGGTAATTTGAGGGGGGTATTATTTCACCAGTAATTTTTTTTAACCCAGGACTTCTTTGTTGTTTGTAATGTACGCAGACGTAGAAAAATGTGACAAAAACCATCATATATAAGAGTCTACAGACTTTAACAAGTATTTCAATGGTATAAACAACGTTATAATGTAACACAGTCATTGTTTTTAACGTGTGTTATGCATTGCCAGTTGACAAAACATCTTTTGCCATGTATGTTCTATTTACACTAAATTTGGGGGGGGGGGTATTTCGAGGGGGGTTTATCAATTCCTCAGCCAAATTTTTTGTGGGGAGGTATTTTGAGGGGGGGGGGGGTTAATTCAAGAGGGTTAATTCAAGGTAATATATGGTAGGCTCAAAATAGGTATATTAATAACTGTGTAAACTGGTGGAAAATATAAATGAGAAAATCACTTATTTGTAATTTAAAAATCCCACATGCAAGATGTTAGGCTTTAATCTTGTGTGAGGGTGCCCCCAAGTATTTACTATATTTATATACCCTAAGGGGCACCTCCCTCAGGCCACCCTTGGTGCAGAAAAATTTTTTTTCACATTTTTTCTGGAAAATATAAATGAGAATTCCATACAAAATTTTTGTTCCCAATGACATTCAAAAATTTTTTTTTAAATTTTTTCTGGACATTTGAGACCATAAAGTTTTTTTAACATTGGTAGATTCAAAGTTTGTACCAGAGTTGTGAAAGTGTATTTACACTTACCTGAAATACCTGGGTAAATGGGTATTTATATTTACACTTACACTTACACTTTCATAAAATACCCATACACTTTTTTTACACTTTCCTGGGCAAAATACCAGGGTACAGAAAGAGTATTTTTTCTTTCAGATGGCCCTGTTTTATGCTTTTGAGAAAGCATAAAATAGGGTCATGTAAAAAAATGCATTGAATGTAGAAAATATGGCAAATGTACAAACTAGTCTTTGATCTACAACCTTTGATCAGTCCTCATGGTATTCTACAGTTTCATCATACTTTTGTAAAAAGGACAAGATCAATGGAAATTCACCAGCTGGACACAAAGTCAACTTTTGCATTGACATTTGCTGCATGTCCATTCTGCATTTAAACAGTGTGATTCGCATTGCTTAATCAGTAAAATATCAACACTGAAAAAGTGCCATTATTAGGGAACTTCATACCACTACTCTATTTGTTACAGTCTGAAATGTTTCATAAAATGCTGTAAAATGTGAAATATGCATGAAAATGATAAATAAATTGATCTAAAGGTGAGAACAGCGGTGTTTTCTAATGCTCAACAGTGAGAGCTCTTTCTAAAAATTTTTTACACTTACACCTTTTTACACATTTTTAAAATACCTCACACTTTTGGTATCCATACTCAAAATTTGGAAAGTGTATTTACACTTACACTTACACTTTCCAAAAATACCAGTATTTTAACAACTCTGGTTTGTACAACTTTTCTACCCCCTCAGAACCCCCAGAATCCCCACACAATTTTTTTTGAGAAAAACATAGGTTTTAGAAAGTGGACAATCCACTATCCCAAGCTATTCATGGACCACATAAGAGCCAGAATTGGCTTGTTCGGTGTCAGGGGCAACATATGGCTGCTCCTGTGCCCCGTTTTGGCTCTCAAGTATTTTTTATAGCAAATGATAAAAATAGCCCTGTGTAAAGAGGGCACTTGCGTGACAGCGTGTAAAATAAATGTGCCCATTCAATGTGGGCATTCATTATTTGTTAAAAAAATCTATAGGGGCCAATGGGCAAGGTGCCATGTATCTAGTTTGAATGGGCCAGACAAAAAACTAGGTCATGTCCAGAAAGTTGAAAACAATGGTTTTTCAATTACAATCACAATTTGGATTATCACAAAGTTCAAAATACTTGTTGAGATGGCTTCATAGCACATATTTGCATATTGAGGGCCATTTTTATGTGGGGGTAGTGGAATGGGGGTCAAAATATACCCACAAATGACCAGCGGGTCAAAATATGGCTTTTGGCAAGCCACAAGGATTTTTATTTTTTGAAAAAGCACGAACACAAGTGTATTCATCACTTGTGTTGTCAGCACACCAAAAAAAGGCTGCACACTTTACCGCAGCTATATTTTCTGGGTTTTTTTAAAAAAATTCTCATTTATATTTTCTGGGAAAAAACTGGCAAAAAACCTTCATCAATTTGTAGCAGCAGAACAGGGGGTGCCATGGGGTGCCACTTGGCATATATGTCGACAAATGTTGTGGGCACCCCCACAACAAATGGCAGCCAGATTGGGCTGCACATTTCCCTGTGAGATTGTTGGGAAGAACAAGGTACCTGATTTTTCATTTATATGTTCCACCAGTTTATATAGACAAAAAAAGCGATCATTGATGTTACACTTGCAAAATACGTCTGCCAAATTCATACGTTATTCCTAGGGTGTCAAATTTCTGTTTTCCGTTTCCGTTTTCCGCAGGTAAGTTTTTTCCGTGTTCCGTTTTCCTGGAGCTGAAGATTTTTTCCATTTTTCACTCCATTTCCCAGCCACTAAATTTTCCATTTCTGCTTTTCCGGCTCATTTTCCGTTTTCCAGACAAATTTTCAGTTTTTTCCACCTTTTTCCATTTTCCGGCTCACATTTCAGTTTTTCCAGCTTTTTTTCCTATTTCTGCTCAATTTTCTGTTTTTCCGCTTTATGTTCCATTTTACCGGTTCAATTGTCTGTTTTCTGTTTCAGCCAAATTGGTAAACATGCATGCAGGTTTTCAATTATGTTAGGTTTTTTCCATTTTCCATCAAAGTTTCAGTTAATTTTTTCCATTTCCATGCAAATTTCATTTTTCCGTTTCCGGTTTTCTGGATTTGTTTTCCATTTTCCGGCCGCTGAAATGTTTTATCCATTTCTGTTTCCGTTTTCCGCCAATTGCAAAAAATTTTCGGATTCCGTTTCCGTTTTCCAGCAAGTGCCAAAATGTTTCCATTTCTGTTTCTGTTTTCTGTAAAAAAATGTTTTTGACACCATAGTCATTCCTTTTTTGGATTAATCTGTCTGGGCTGCGACGATAAGATCTAAGGCAATGACCTAAGGCCCTACAATCTGAGTTTCAGTAACGATATGTCTATCAAATTCATATCAGTCTCTTATAAAAAGTCTGATTGAATCTAATGTATCATAAATAGTGATGGAAAAGCGCCAGAAAAAATGGCGCCAGGCGCCAATGGTGCCATGGCGCCATTCAAAAAAAATGGCGCTGGGTGCCAACGGGCCCCAGAAACAATGGCGCCGGACGCCAAAATAGCGCCAACTGTAAAAGTCATTATTGCAGCATGTATATCAACAGAGAGGGATTTTAGAAGAGCAATTTCTTATACGATTTTTCTCATGTATTTAAACTGCCTAAAAACTGCATCTTATCATGAATATAATATATATTTATATTCAAAAAATTGTGGGGGGACCGGTGTCTTTATTTTCGACCCTTGCACTTTTTCAATGACAAGTATTTGAAGCGGAAATAACATACTACCCCAATTTTTACAATTTCATACTATTTAAATAAACACCTTCCCAGTCACGTCCAGCACCCATTTTCTTATTTTACGTCTTACATCCTATCCCCAGTTCTAGGGCGCCCCAGAGGCTGAAACTTGGGGGAGATATTGGCGCAACCCCCCTCTACTTGCATGAATTGGAGGGGTCGCGGCGACTTATTTGCGTTTATTGGCTTTTTTGGTGTCCCACAGCAGGTCCGGCACCCGCTGATTTCTGAGCTGTGGGAGAGGTAAAAATCTTAAATTTTGGGGATGTGTTACCAACACCACTCCCCTACTATACACTATTCAATAATGTGAGATTAATGTGAAAAATTTTGCAAAAATTTGCTTATTCTCTAAAAAAACACCACTCCCCAATAGATGGATGACAAAAAATTCACTTTTTGGAACTTTTTTATTAGACACTTGAAGAGATGGTTTACGATACTTTAAAGGGAAGAGTTTGATGTTTAAAGTTATGTAAAGAACCATACCTCTAAAATGCCCACATTGCAAAATTTACTTAGGGTGAATTTTATGACATCATAATGACATCATTCCAGGAACAAAAATTAACAAATATTACACTTTGAAATTCTCCCCAAGTAAATTTTGCAATCCATGCATTTTAGAGGTATGGTTCTTTACATAAGTTTAAACATCAAACTGTTCCCTTTAAAGTATCGTTAACCAGCTCTTCAATTGTCTTATAAAAAAGTTCCAAAAAGTGAATTTTTTGCCATCCATCTATTGGGGAGTGGTGTTTTTTTTAGAGAATAACGAAAAAAATTTAGAAATTTTTCACATTTATCTCACATTATTGAATAGTGTATAGTAGGGGAGTGGTGTTGGTAACACATCCCCAAAATTTTAGATTTATACCCCTTCCACAGCTCAGAAATCAGCGGGTGCCGGACCTGTGCGGGACACCAAAACAGCCAATAAAATTTGTGCACTTAGCGACCCACCCTGTAAGGTGTCGCCGCGACGCTCCGAATTCATGTTAAGTAGAGGGGGGTTGCACCAATACCTCCCCCAAGTTTCAGCTTCCGGCGCACCCTAGAACTGGATAGGGTGTCACAAGTAAGATCAAAAATAGCGTGCCGGACGTGACTGGGAAGGTGTTTATAAGGTTATAACAGTTTTTCTAACCTGAAACAAAATAAATTTCCAACCATTTCAATAAGTATACTCGGCGGACATCACACCTAGTATGGAAACCTACATAACCCATCTGAATAATGAACCAAAAATTATTTTTTTTCATCATAATATTTCGTTTTTCTATGGGATGGTTACCTTATTACAAAATTTATCACAAGATTTTATTCATTGAATTATGGTAGACTGCTGTGCATACTGCGGTCCGCCGAGTATAGCATATTTCTTCTAAAGCCGGAATTATAGCTCAGCAGCGTTTGACGTGAAATGATGACGTTGTAAAATTGATTACATCAAAATAGACAAAGGTACAGCATTGAAATTTCAGAATAAGATAGATCTAGTAATTGTGTGTAATGTCCCAAAAAAATTTTTATCAAATAATCATTATTAAGGTAGTTATTAATTTAACGTCAACATTTTTTGGTGATGTGAAATGTTTGACGTGAAATGTTGACGAAGAATGTGTAAATTTTGACGTAAAATTAATAACTTACCTATTAGATAATAATTATTTTCTTAATTTTTTTTAGGACATTACACACAATTACTAGAACTATCAAATTCTGAAATTTCAATGCTGTACCTATGTCTATTTTGATGTAATCAATTTTACGACGTCATCATTTCACGACAAACACCGCTGAGCTGTAATTCCGGCTTTATAGTTGGGCACTCTTCTATTTTTTCATCAAACTTTGTACCTGCCCTTCTATTAGAAAAATATGGTGATTGGATTTTGATACAAGCAAACTCTAAGTATTCAAAAATATCTCCAAAGAATATAGAATTCAAAGTATTCTTGTAGTATTCCAAGCAAAAGAACTTGCAATGTTGGCAAAAACGGTAGACACACTTAGGGTTGGAAAAAAAACAACGTTTTTTTAACTCGATGTTGTTGTAAAAGCTCCCAGATATGACCTTGTGTCAACATATATAGGTATATCAGACAGTGGCAATACTCTGTGATGTTATATATGACCATATAATGGCTTTAGAGCCATGGGATAGCATTATAAGTGGTCATTTGTGTCAAAAAATATCCATTTTTCATTGACATGTTTGTATATCGCCTTATAGTCAAATGTTCGTGACTTCAGGTGAAGTTTGGCATAGTGGAATAGTGATCAAACAAGGTTATAAAAGGAGGTTTTTAGTTTGGGAGTGAAGTTACAAATTGTGGAGGTACATAGAAGTGCATTACCTCAATATTATATACTACAGCAACATATGACGGCTTATAAACCCATGGTAGAACATAGAAATGGATTCTTTGATACTAAAAATGCCACAAAACCAATGAAAACAACCACCAATGGCAATTTATGTCTGAAATTGCGCGCTTGCGCGCAAAAATTTTGCAAAATACCTAGTGCTTAGTACTAAAAATTTCGGCTGATGTTTTAAAAAAAAAACATTTCGGACATCATGTTTTTAAAAAACAACAACGTTTTTTTAATTAAAAAACGTTTAAAAAAACATCGGCCAACCCTAGACACACTTAATCCTATAAAAATCCTATTATTCTGAAGATAAGGTATCCACTTGAAAATGTATGAAAATGAACTCTCATCGCAGCATGTTGGCGCCATCCAAAAATGGCGCCAAGCGCCAAGGGCGCGATGGCGCCATTTGGAATAAGGGCGCCAGGCGCCAGAGAAAAGGGCGCCAGGCGCCAATGGGTCCATTAAAGGGCGCCAGCACCATGGCGCCATTCCATCACTAATCGTGAACCGAATGGAATCTGTTCATTCAAGTTCAAATTAAAAAACATACATCATTGGTAAAGAAGGGCACTTCGTGATTTATTTCGTTACTTCGCACTCCGAATCACGTATTCGTTTCATGTCCGCCTAGTTTAGATGGCATAAACACTGTTCTACCAAAACAATTCTCAAGACGGGGGGGGGTATTTCGAGGAAATACGGTGTATAAATACACACCAGGGTAAAAACTTTCTTTTTCTACTTTATTGGGTCCATTTTTGCCATTTTTTATTTTTGTCGGTTTGGGTCTCGTTAACGAGACCCGAACCGACAAATCGAGCAAAAACGAGGACAGACGCGTGTGTCTTGTGTCATGTTGTTGGCACATTGCCGTCACAAGCTGTGAACGTGTTTTTTGTATTTTTTTGTGCCGACATTTATTGGCTCTCGGCCATAAAGTAAGCCCGGCCGTAAAGTAAACCGGCCGTAATGTTTTGTACTAAACACGTATACTCGAGTGCTGCGTGAATACGTTTATGTTTATAGTTTTTCAGAGTGGAAATTTGAGGGGGGATGGGTTAAACAATGGGCTATTTTGAGGGGGGGTTATTATTTTGACAGAAATTTCTTGAACTCCCTGTACTAATATGTTGTTTTTATTCAACTCAGACATACAAAATGTAAAAGACCCTATAGACTTATATAAGTATGTAGCTAGTATAAACCCTGACATTTTACATGGTCTTTTACACGACACGTGACATTTTACACTTTACAGGGTCTTTTACATGGTCTTGAACTGCCCACGGGGGTATTTCGAGGAGGATAAATTCAAGGGGGGGATAATTTGAGGTAATACAGCATATGCATTCCCCCTATCACTCACTATATACTACTTGCTCACACACGTTTAGAAGCAACTGTGGTAAACTTCAGCACCTGTTGTAAAATTTACTCATTGTCGTCACCAAAAATGAAGGAAAAAAACACGTTCGCAGCTCGTGCCGACAATCGACAACAAAAATCAGGCTCCCATGACAACATTTTTTCTCGTGTGACGACAAGCGCTCATTGTCGCATTGTCGCCAATCAAAAGCTTGTGCCGACAACTACATTTTTTCGATCGAAAAAAGCGAACCGACAACGCAAAATTTTTCAAATGCTTATAACTATGAAACAAAAAGATCGATTTACCTGAAATTTGGCATGTGAGTGCACCTAACTAGTGAGTATACTTCACTGTTTTTTCTCGCAGATATTGAACTTTATTCCGGATTTATGGAACTTTTTCACTTTTTGATTTGTCGGCACATTTTGCAGTGTAAACGCCGCTTTACATAAAAATCTTCGCGTCTCCCAGTCGATTTCGAGCAGGTGCGCCAACAAAAGCTACCCATCAAATGCCGATTAATTTGAACATTTTTCACATCTCCATTCATTAAAAAAAACTAGATCAGATAGCGAAATTATGGCCAAGTTCTCAGTTTCAGTTGCCGTCTGCGCAGTCGGTTACGCGGACCACATGTCAACTGCGACGCTGTGTAAAACAGCGATGAGTTTATTGTTGATGAGTCTGAAAGTACCCTGTGGGCACCCTGTAAAAAGCCATGTAAAATGTAGTGCAAAGTGTCAAAAGTCATGGAAAATGCCCTGAAAAATGGCAACCGAGTTGCCATTTTACAGGGCATTTTCTATGACTTTTGACACTTTGCATGACATTTGACATTTTACAGGGCTTTTTACTGGGTCTGGGAGTGGTACCTAGAGCCAATGCTGTGGCAAGTAGTGATGTAAAGGCACCGGGGCACCGGTGCCCCGGTGCTGGGCACCGAAGGGCACCAGCACCGGTGCTGGTGCGGTGCCATTGCAATCTTCAGGGGTGCCATGCCGGTGCCGGTGCCCTTTTTTTCAGAATAGCACCGGTGCCGGTGCGGTGCGGTGCCATTTTTCTGCCGGTGCCAAAGGTGCTAGCACCGGGCCAAAGTAAAAGGCACCGGGAAAGACACCGGCCAAGGCTTCATGTGCTGTGCAATTTTGTCCATAGTATGTGCTTATTCATATTTTTAAAAAACAGCGATATAATTTATTTACACAACCGTTTTTGCTTTTTTTGTAAACCTCCCATCAAATAAATACCGTATATCCTCGAATAAACCCCCCCTTGAATAACTCCCCACCCTTGAATAACTCCCCCCTCAAAAACACTGACGAAAAAATAACTCCCTCCCTTGAATAACTCCCCACCTTTGAATAACTCCCCCCTCTGTGATGAGTGGAGAGGATACTGGAACAAGTGGAAAAAAACGAAATGCAAATACAGTGCAGTGTGTGAGACAAAAAATACAAAGGATGTTAGCATACGGCAGCGAAAGCAGATGCACAGTGTGTATTACGCAGTGTATACACACCTATCTACCTGCAAGTTTTCCTGAATATTATGAGGAAAAAATAACTCCCTCCCTTGAATAACTCCCCACCCTTTAATAACTCCCCCCTCAAAAATAACTCCCCGGGGGACTTATTCAAGGATATACGGTATACCTACTGTGAAATCCATTATACCCAATACGTGATCTGATGAACGAATCTAAAATTTTGTTGAATTTTAAATCATTTTTATATTTAATATTTATCTTACTTGTTTGTTCAAAATTTGTTGTCAGTTTATGACAGAGATTGTTCCATTCTCAGTACAGCAACGATTCCGATCAGTAGACAATAGTGGCTATGGACATTGCAGTGAATTTAATATTTTATCTTTCATTTGTAATCATTGTAATTGCTTCATAAAAGTGATTGCCACATCATTCTGATCATTTTAAGTGCTCAACCATCAAAATCGGTTGAAAATTCATGGAAATATGCGCTTCCAAAAGTGAGACCACTGAGAAACTGCCCGATATTCACTTCAGAAATTCCAGCCCGGTGCGGTGCCTTTCGGTGCTAGCACCGGCAACCCGCCGGTGCCCTTCGGTGCCGGTGCCATTTTTTCCAAAAGGCACCGGTGCCGGTGCGGTGCGGTGCCATTTTCATGCCGGTGCCCCAGGGTGCCAGGTGCCCTTTTCATGTGTTGGCAAAGGTGCCGGTGCGGTGCGGTGCCATTTTTCCCGGTGCCTTTAACATCACTAGTGGCAAGTGGCATTTGATTGAGGTCATAACTGGTGCCAATTCAGCAAGTGGAGAAATAAAAAGCAATGTTGAAGTGAGAAAACAGAGCTTAGGAGAAAAGTCAACTTTTGACTTAATAAATTTGCTTTTCTTGTTAACTTTTAACTCCTTGTGTGGACCCCGGACTACCCCATAAAGTACGCAATTAGGATCGTCATAATTGAAAAAAAACCCAAAAAACAAGCGCGTCGCATTTGACAAGTCATCTCAAGTCTCCTATTGGTGTCCCTGACCACCGAGGCCGGAGACAGCGGTGTGTAGAAGTTTCCTGACTGCACAAAAACGCCGTCCGACTGCACAAAAACCGGCGCCGCGCAGGCGAGCTACAGCCGACCGAGAAAAGCGGCAAGCAGCCATGCAGCTGGTACCACTGCTGCAACGGCGACAGCTACACGCCCAACTACGACATTTGCACCTGGGAGGCGTACGATAACGCCGGCTACGGCAAGGACTCGCACCAGAACTACTGCAACAACAGGTGTGATCATATGCACGCGATTCACTGGGCGAGCTGGTGTATTTTACAATGTGGGAATGATGTGAAATGTAAAAATGATGCAAAGTGTGAAAAGTCTGTAAAATGCTATAAAAATGTCAAACGTCGAGTAAATAGAAAATTTTGCATTTTACACGACCTCTGACACTCTACACAATATTTTACTTTTTACAGAGCATTGTACAGGGTCTAGGAGTGGCCTCTGCCACGTTGCATTGCGCCGACTACACGAGAGTGAACAAATATTTTTACAACGTAAATTTCGCACAGACGCGGCAAGCGCTGCTGCGCGAGCGGCTGCAAGTTCGACGCGATGACACTCATCTGCGGCCACTGTGACATGTATGAGGATGGCGGCATGGGCAAAAAGTGAATCGATCCGGAAAAGTTTGTAACATGGTAATTGGATCTTTATTAACATTCCAGTGTGTACAGTATTATACCTCGATTCGATAGGGAAAATGAACAGTATGCACTGATGAATACGTCAATTCGGTAGACGATCGAGTTCTGCCGTCGCGACATAAATTCCAATCGACTATATATTGCCTGCGGAAAAAAACAACAACTAAATACTAAAACTCCAACCAAAAAAGACACCAGGGGGCAGTCCCAGACCCTGTAAGATTCCCTGTAAAGTGTCAAATGTCATGCAAAGTGTCAAAATGCATGTAAAATGCCCTGTAAAATGGTAAACGTTTGCCATTTTACCGTGCATTTACATGACGCTTGACATTTTGCATGAAATTTTACATGGCATTTTACAGGGTCTGGGACTGGCACCAAAATATCCAAACACCACCCCAAAATACCCCCCCCCCTCCCTCACCGCTCCAATAACAGCAGCAAAAGTCGGACGCCTCGCACGTGGACAGGTCCAAGTTGGCACTTTGCTGGGGCACGTAGCTGATGCACTTGGACTCGCAGTCGTTCTGGGTGCACAGGCCCACGCCGAAACAGTGCGCGTACGCGTTGCACACTGGGAAAAAGTTTTTCCGTTTTTTTTTTGAAGGGATGGGGAGGAAGGGTTGGTTTGGTTTGTGTAGTTAAATATTATGGATTGATCTGCGTTTATGGTTAATTTTTTGGATTGCGATGCCACCTTAATTATTACCGTATTTCCTCTAATAACCCCCCTCCCCTTGAATTAACCTCCCCAAAATTTGCTGTCCAAAAAATCCACCAACTGGCGGTATTTCGAGGAAATGCGGTATGTTGAAAATAACAGAGTTTCTGATAAATGAGGAGATCGACGCAATAATTACTCAGTTGGTCCGATTAAATTGAGCTCCATTCTTTGTTATCGCTTCGTGTAAATATGTGAGAAATTTTTTACAACTAAATACTCGCTTAGACACTGCCCGAGTTGCCGCTTTTAAGCCGGAATTACAGCTCAGCGGCGTTTGACGTGAAATGATGACGTCGTAAAATTGATTACATCAAAATAGACAAAGGTACAGCATTGAAATTTCAGAATTAGATAGTTCTAGTAATTGTGTGTAATGTCTCAAAAAAATTTTTATCAAATAATCATTATTTAAGTAGTTATAAAATTAATGTACATGGTCCGGCTGAAAAGTCCCCTGGCAGTGCTCGCCATTCGCGCTAGAGGTAAGGTACGGTCATAAAATTTTGACAGGTTAAGATATCAGGTGTTTTCAGTTTTCACCCAAAATTTCACCCTTCTAGCTCCATGCACTGCGGAACTGTGGAGGTTACAATTTCGGTCATTTTGTACTGATGTACAAATGGTGCTATAGCTCAGTGCTGCTTTAAGTTGTGATCATGAAACTTTGGCTAGTGTAAGCCACCAGTGTTGGCAATGTGCTGATAGTATTCAACACTTTCATACACATTATTGCTTAAGGTAAAATTAATATGCAGATCAGGGTGAAACGTGGGAAACGTGGGAACTGTGATGGATGTTTTTGGTGATCATCAGAGATCATGTTGTATTGCAGTGATTTTAATGTTGTTTTGTAATGTGTAGTAAATGAATTATGTGGATAAAATGTCCCTATGTTTCATTACTAATGTGTAGTAGACACATTACCTGTGTTCAACAGCAGTGAGTAGACTATTTTGAGAAGGAGAGGCAGAATGATGAATTTGGTAGTGAGATTAGTGACAGTAATGACACTATGGACTAGGCTTATGATATCATAGCTAATGTTGGTTAGTGCTGGCACATTGCCAACACTGGTGGCTTACAGTAGCCAAAGTTTCATGATCACAACTTAAAGCAGCATTGAGCTGGAGCACCATTTGTACATCAGTACAAAATGACCGAAATTGTAACCGCCACAGTTCCGCAGTGGATGGAGCTAGAGGGGTGAAATTTTTGGTGAAAACTCAAAACACCTGTTATCTTAACCTGTCAAAATTTTTTTGACTGTAGCTTACCCCTAGCGCGAATGGTGAGCACTGCCCGGGGACTTTTCAGCCGGACCATTTACAAATTTTTTGGCGATGTAAAATGTTTGACATGAAATGTTGACGTAGAATGTGTAAATTTTGATGTAAAATAAATAACTTATTAAATAATAATTATTTTCTTAATTTTTTTAGGACATTACACACAATTACTAGAACTATCAAATTCTGAAATTTCAACGCTGTACCCATGTCTATTTTGATGTAATCAATTTTACGACGTAATCATTTCACGTCAAACGCCGCTGAGCTGTAATTCCGGCTTTACCCCCGCCTGTGTTCCCTTACTCGCACAGAAAACTTTATATAATTCCTGTCAAACCGAAACAAAAACAATTGACATTTTCAACCGTCATCCCAAAGAAAACAAAAAAAACAGCAACTCACTAGCCTCCTCGCTCCAAGAACAGCAGCAGAATTGCGAATCGCAGTTGGAGCTGACGACGGGGCCGCGCACGGGCGTGAACGAGTCGCACTTGGCCAGGCACACGTCGTGCGTGCACTGGCCCACGCCGAAGCACTTCTCCTCCAGGGGGCACACTGCAAAGGGGGGGGGGGTTGGCAGTTTGCCAAGTATTTGTGTGCCAGTGAATCATGGAGGCGATAAAATGTGTGATTTGAAGCAGGGCCCCTCGCTATCAGAGCCTGTGAAAGGCTGTGTAAAATGGCATGCAAAGTTTCAAATTTGATGTAAAACGCCATGAAAAATATCAACCATATTTTTTGGAATAAAGTAACATAAAAAACTTGTGCACCAGTTTCTCCGATAGCAATATTCCTAATGGAATGAGAAAACAATACTGTTTAAGACTTTTTTGTTCTCTGGAGGACTATGGTAGATTTTATCTGAAAGTGTAAATACAACAATTTATTCCATCAAAATACAGATAAAAAGCCATAGAAATGTCAAACCAGTAGTGGTGGTCGTAGTAGTGGTGGTTGTCGTTGTCGTAGTCGTGGTCGTTGGAGTAGTGGGCGTTGTCGGCGTGGTTGTCGGCGTGGTTGTCGGCTGCGCATCAATTTTGCACACGCATTTGCACAGGCAAAATGAAAACGCAAATGTGTGAAAGTGCAGCGGTGGTTCTACCGTGGTTAAAATGGTCGGAATGGTCGGTATAGTCAGAATCGTCGGTATGGTCGGAACCGTAGTTGCCACAGTCGTTGCCACTGTCGTCGGTAGCGTTGTGGTCTATGATGAAAGTGTAAAATGTGGCTGCACACACCAGTTTCCTGGAAAAAATTCAAAGAATTTGGAAAACCCAAGAGTCAGTTTGAACACATTTAAGTTTACCGAAACGAGTTATTTGTAATCTCCATCAACAGCAGTCGACATACACCTCATTCTGGTGAGCTCATTCAAAGCTGATTGATGAGTCTCCAAATTTTTAGAAACTTGGGCAGAAAAACTAGTGTGTGTGTGTGTGTGTGTGTGTGTGTGTGTGTGTGTGTGTGTGTGTGTGTGTGTGTGTGTGTGTGTGTGTGTGTGTGTGTGTGTGTGTGTGTGTGTGTGTGTGTGTGTGTGTGTGTGTGTGTGTGTGTGTGTGTGTGTGTGTGTGTGTGTGTGTGTGTATGATGCATGATATTTCCTATGCATCAACGAAACAACATGGTCTTGCTACTCATCTAAACCCGCTACTCTACCCGGCATTCATCTAGAACTACCCAACCACTGTACCCGCTACTGTACCCCCTAGCTACCCACCCGTTGTACACCCCGCAGCGGCAGATGCCATGTGCAATGTGCATTACGTGACAGGAAACTGCTGAGCGGCGCACACAGATAAAAGACGCTTGCCGACGGCTGTTAGGTGTATAGGTAGGTAGTACAGGTGAGTAGCAGATATACCTAGATACATGCCGGATGTAGATGAGTAGCAGGTTTAGATGAGTACCGGAAGTTGCTCCCTCTATGTTTACCCAAGCACTACTCACCGCGACGGTGGTGGCCACTGTGGTTGCAACCGTGGTAGCAACCGTAGTTGCAACTGTGGTAGCCACTGTTGTTGCAACTGTAGTAGCAACTGTGGTTGCCACTGTAGTTGCTGCTGTAGTAGCGGCGGTCGTTGCTGCCGTGGTGGCAATCGTGGTTGCTGCAGTTGTAGCGGCAGTAGTAGCTACTGTGGTAGCGGCAGTGGTAGCTACCGTGGTTGCGACGGTGGTCGCCGCAGTTGTGGCTACAGTTGTCGCCAGTGTGGTGGCCGCAGTGCCAGGTACAACAACCTGTCAGAAACATTCTCATATGTTGTTAAACTGCATGCACAGATAGCTTATCACTGACGAAAACTGACCACAGGCACCACACAGGCTGGAACACCGATGGTGAGAAACCACAGTGGAAGCATGCCGCAGTAGTAACACGGCATGATGCAATCCGGCGAACCTTCGCTCGCTGTTACGGTGCACACAAGAAATGTTAGACGTAGCTCGCTGAAAGATAGATAGCGGTCATATTTGCAGTGTGGGAAAATAAGGGAGGTAAAAAATTAAGGGAAAATAGGATGAGATGGGTAAATATTTATTTTAATAATTGAGTTACCTGTTGACATATTCCTGCGTGATGTTTCTGATGATCTGTCCATGCGTCAAAATCTGCCGTTTTTTCCACTGGGTACCATCCCTGTACCGCTCATAGCTGCGTAAAAAAATCAAGCTGAAAGAGCGTTCAAAAATTGAACAAAAAAACCCGTTGCACCTGAATGCCGGTGTCTCCAAAACAAGTGCCGTATTCCGATCTCCATATTCCTCAGTATCCTTACAACTTTTTACCTCCAAACCAGCCATGAAGCAACATAGCACTTCAACCAATCTTTGCCCCAATCCACCATCAAAATGACTGCGCCAGCCAGAAACCACCCAGGTGCCGTTTTCAATGTCCGGCAGCGTGCAGTTCGGCCCCCACTGGCAAAACTGCGATTTTCAGGTTTCGAGTTTACTGATTTAGATTTCAATTTTTGGAAAGTGACATGGCACGCAGACTGTCGCAGCATTGGCAATATGCAAAAAGAAACTCAACATAATCATTGGTCAAAAATTCTCTGGTGCCGGTTCCGCAAGTGGAAAAGTTAAGAGTAAAGAGTTAAGAGTTGAGTAAAATGATAAATGATAAGTTAAGAGTAAAGTTAAAAGTTAAGAGTTGAGTAAAATCATTTGTCGTTTTATTCAACTCTTAACTCTTAACTTTACTCATAACTTGTCATTTGTCATTTTACTCAACTCTTAAGTTTTAACTCTTAACTTTTCCACTTGCGGAACTGGCCCCTGGTTTGACCCAGGGTGTGATCCTAAAGGGGCTGCACACATTAGTACACCACCGAATTTGGGTAACTCAAAAATTTGTTTTGAAGACATTTGAGTTCACCAGAATGAGGATTCAGTCAACTTCTGTTGATGACGATCAAAAATCATTGATTCTGGTAAACTCAAATGTGTACAAACCAGATTTATCAGTTTACAAAATTACGTGGTGTACTAGTGTGCATGGCCACAATATCCCAGAACTAACACAAGCCCTGCTCAAAGTCTGGCACTGTCCTATAAATCTGTAATCGTTCGGCTGGCCACCCCTCCCTCGCAGGGGCCACTTGTAAAGCCGCTGCAGAAAGTCCCCACTCTCGCACACGTGAAACTGCTCCGCGTAAAGCTCGGTTTGCGTCGAGCTGACCGAATCGTCGCCTGGGTGATTTTTGGGTTTGTGAAGGCGCATTGATTTCCATTGTGGCAAAATCAGTGGCTGTTGAAAATGGATGAATGAAAATGACTGAGAAGAGCATGGCGAACGGCGATTTGATGGGCAGAACATATTTACACAAAAATGCATACTTACACGGTCTGTCTTCCACAGACTTAGGTAGATAGTGTAGGTAGTATTTTCTAGAATAAACCCCACTCGCAAATTAACCCTCCCCTTAAAATACCCCCAGCCCCAGGTCTGATTGAGCTGGGGAAACATAAGCCCCCTGGGCAGGGTTGGTTTTAGTAAAATTCATTTTACTAAAATTGTATAAAAATTGTATTTTATTTTTGTTTTATTCTCAATTTTCCATTTTATTTTTATTATTTTCTTCAATTTTCCAATTTATTTTTATTTTGTTCTTCAATTTTCCAATTTATTTTAATTTTGTTTAATTTTCCTTTTTAGTTTGTGACCAGGATTGGTTTTAGTAACATTCTTTTTGCTAAAATTGTAGTAAAATTCTATAAAAATTGTATTTTATTTTAATTTTATTCATGTTTCATTTTATTTACCGTATTACCTCGAAATACCCCCAGGGGTTCATTATTTCGCCAGCAAAATTTGAGGGGGGATAATTCGAGGGGGGGTTATTCGAGGGGGGGTCTATTTTTTCGCCAGAAATTTTCGGAAATGCCCCATACTCAGACGTAGAAAAATCAAACAATTACATAGATGTGTATGTGTTTATAGGCATATAAATATAACTGTATATACACCCTTCCCTAACAACAACCCTTCCCTAACGTCACTCAATCATCAGTTTTAACGTGTGTTCTGCATTATACAGACCACAAACTGCGGTATTTGTCATGTACGTTCTCTTTACACTCAATTTTAGGGGGGTATTTCGAGGGGGGGTTATTATTTCCCCAGCCGAATTTTAGGGGGGTGGTATTTCGAGGAAGGGGGGTTAATTCTAGGGGGGCGGTTAATTCAAGGTAATACGGTATTCTTCAATTTTCTATTCAATTTTTATTCTATTTTTCCCCTGAGATTTTGCCAACACTGCTCCTGGGTCTCTAAGAGACTAAGACACGCAATACATGCAGCGGTTGTGAATGAACGTATTGCTTCCACTGCACAATGAATCCACAGTCCACAATGCACCAACCATTTGTCCTGTATCGCTTGGAATTCTTCCTATCTTTGGGGTCATACCAGCCGTCATCTGAGTGGCTGGAATTGTGCCAACCCTCGCCGAAAACCGAATGACTCTGCGACGCTGAGTGCTTTGACATTTTGCACATGCCGTCGCTCTCGCCGCGAAGACACCCGTAGAAGCTGGCGAATTAGTTGACAGAGTAGTTCCGGGTAATTAAAAAATTGAGTTACGCAACATGTGGCAGTCTCGGACCCTGTAGTGTCGTGTCAAATGTCATGTAATGTGTCAATCAAAATAAAAAGAAATTTACTGAACTTTTGACACTTTGCAAAAGATTTTGACACTTTACAGGGTACGGGATTGCCCCCATGTCAATTACAGTTACCTGTCGCATTTTATACTGGGACAGTCGCACACTTTGTTGGGCTCCTTAAAACGCAGCCAGTAAACATCATTCGAAGTGCACATGCGCAGTTTAGACGAGCGCCGTTTACTTCGGCGTCCTGAAACGTAAAAAATGATGCAAAATCGAAAGAGAATCCACACGAAATAACTTACCGTCATTATAGCGCTGCAGCAGGAATTTCTTGTCCCAATAGCAAACTCGCGCATTACCGTAACCCTGCCTGCATTTCACATATTTTAACAACCAAAACTACAGGTGCCGGTTCCGCAAGTGGACAAGTTAAGAGTTAAAAGTTAAGAGTTGAGTAAAATGACAAATGGCGAGTTAAGAGTAAAGTTAAAGTTTAAGAGAAAAGTTTAAGTTTAAGAGAAAAGTTAAAATTTAAGAGTTGAGTTAAAAGTTGAGTGAAATGTTAAGAGTTGAGTTAAAGGTTAAAAGTTGAGTTAAGAGTTGAGTTAAGAGTTGAGAGTTAAGAGACAAGTGGAAAATGATGGTAAAAAATATTAAAAAAATAAAAATGTGAAATTGGTATAGATATGGCTGTTTGCTGGCATGCTGCCAATGTTGTATGCACGACATTTGAAAATAACGTATCCAAAAAAATTATCGCTAAAAAAAGAAAAAATCGCGGAACGTTGTTTCAAAATGGCCATGCGAGAACAAAATATGACCGAAGATCAGCGTATCGCGCTTCTGCAACGAATGACCCATTTGTATTTTGAATCAACTTTTAACTCACCTTTTCACCTTTAACTCAACTCTTAACATTTAACTCAACTTTTGACTCAACTTTTAACCTTTAACTCAACTCTTAACTTTTAACTCAACTTTTGACTCAACTTTTAACCTTTAACTCAACTCTTAACTTTTAACTCAACTTTTGACTCAACTTTTAACCTTTAACTCAACTCTTAACTTTTAACTCAACTTTTGTCTCAACTTTTAACCTTTAACTCAACTCTTAACTTTTAACTCTTAACTTGTCTACTTGCGGAACTGGCCCCTGGGGCCAGTTCAGCAAGTGTCAAAGTAGAGTGAAGTTAAAAGTAATAAGTAAAGTGAAGATTAGAGAGTTGAGTAAAAAAAAGTAAAATGGTAAACGGAAAGTAATAAGCAAAGTAAAGAGTAAGCAGAAAAGTAAAAATTAAGTTTGATAGTAAAGAGTAAAGTTAAGAGTAAAGTACTTTGCCACTTGCGAAACTGGCCCTTGTACATCAATCACGCAAAGAGTCAACTCACTGGAAACTCATGCTCTGTATAAAAGGACCGCCCAACGATGCGACCCTTTCCGGCGCGGCCGCTTCAAAAGTGGACCTGCCGTCGGTGCGGGCGTAGCGCATGCCTGTGTACACGCAGCTGGACACGTTGACCAACATGTTCGGCGTCTGGCAGCACCGCTGCTGCACTCTGAGTGGTGCAAATGTAAATATGTATGAATTTGACCCAAAGTGGATTTGACCCATCACCACTTCGCAGCCAACAAACCGACGTTCTAATATACCTCCCATCTCGACTGGTAGAAATGGAAGTGTTGAACCCTGACAGATATTCATTGCACTGGCATCCGAACGTGGTCTCGTCGAAGTCCACCGTGGACGTGGGCAGGTAGAAGCGCGACTGCAGGCGGCACGACGGCACGTACTGCGACGGCAGCAATCTTTACAAGGGCGGCGTTCACACGGCCACAGTGTGGCGATAACAATTGAGAGCTTTTTGGTGATGTGATGAAAATTTAAGATTTAGAGCACCGGACACTTCGATCTTGATAAGACTCTTTTATGAGCCTTTTTACAATAAATAGGACAAACATAAATTTTCACAGGTTAGAGAATCATGCCCTGCCCACTAGATTGATTTTTCGCTTGTTTTCAGCGGTGTTGGAGTATTTGTCATTTGCAGCCCCATAATGAATCTACCGTATTTCCTCGAAATACCCCCAGGGTTTTTTTAGAGTGGAAATTTTGAGGGGGGTATTTCGAGGGGGGGGGGGTTATTATTGCGTCAGAAATTTTCAGGAATTTCATAGTAAAGTATACGCAATTATGTACCCAAAACCGGTAATAAATGTTACCAAATAGGATATATTCGGCCATATGAACGTACATCGCTGCACAAACTAAGTAAATGTGTAGCTGCGATGCAAAATGACTGTTATAAATACATTATTTACGTTCTATACATTGATGTACATCATTTCAGACGGGAGTATTTCGAGGGGGGGTTATTATTGCCTCAGCTCGAAAACACCTGGGGGTATTTCGAGGGGGGGGCGGGGGTTAATTCCTGGGGGGGGGGGGGTATCCCGAGGAAATACGGTAAATAGCCATAACAAAAAGTGTCAGACACACCAAATCTTCAATCCTCATGACAAAAAGTTGGCCAAAAGCTCGAACTTTTTGTCATCCCACTTATGCCAGGTGAAGGAAATTATTTTTATAGATGACAATTCTCCATCGCCAACCCTGAATTTTCTCTTTCTGAAAGACAGGATATTGCTCGGTTTACAGCGAACTTCGATGGTCTGCTCCTTTGGGTCCAAGTTGTAGCGGCCCTGCAACAGGTGTAATTTTGGAAGAGCGCCAACACTGGCACTATTTAGTGTCAATGCGGGAAGCACCGTGTTGAACAAGTTTTCGAGGCAATTGGTTATAAATAGTGTCGTATTTTTATACAGCACTTACTCAAAGGACCAAATATGATGTGTTACAATTGTGGCTTTTCCGAGGGTTTTCCGTCACATTTTCACATTTCTAAAATTGCGACGAGTCGGTTAAAAGGTTCACGATCCAGTTTCCCCTGAACTGGATGTGTCTGATCATGTGACAAATACTCACACAGGAAAAACATGCTCCACCTAGAGCTGCTTCCACTGAGGGACGTTTCAGCAATAGCACGGCAATGTTTATTTACAATATGGGGTCTTACAGCCCTTACGCGAGTGAATTTTATTCTAAGCAGTAACTTTCCAATATCAAGGTATTTTTATAGAGAAGAGACCAGGGTCGCAGCCACTCCCACACCCTGTAAAATGTCAATTTGTATGCAACGTGTCAAAAGCCATGTGAAATGCCAAAATGTCAAATTTTCTTCTATTTTTTTCACAGGATGCTTGGCAAAAAATGACATTTTACAAGGTCTGGGAGGGCCCCAGGATCTATCGGAGCGACGACAAAATAACCACGGCCCTAAACCCAGGTGCTGCACCCGCCAGATATGCACACAGAAAAATTAACGGGACATCTGTAAGATATAAAATCTGAATCATCTACCTGTTCGAATGTGACGGAGTCTACAACATGGTAATCAGGGCAAAACAATTTAGCATCTCTATCCCTGCCACCTCTCAAAGTCACGATTTTCTCTGGTTTAACTATTTGACATCTAATCACTGATAATTGGTGAAATATACACCACAATACGTTGAATAAATAGACAAAATGACTACAATGCATTATTAGATTATTTAGAACGGTTAAATAGTGGGCGGCATCTTGTTATCGGAAGAAAAATGTGTTCGAATCCGAGTTAGTGACGTTGACTTTTGCACTTAATGATACATTATCTGGCCGCAGCTGAAATTCCAATCGAATTAACGTTTATTTCTAAACGTGTTTTTTCAATATGTTAAGTAATAATGCACGAGGAACGGTTAATGCGTGACTCTTATTTATGTACATGTTTAGATGTTTACATGTTTATATATAGATAACCTCGTAAATAATGATGACTCCAGCGCCGTCACATAAAACTACGCCCAATGTCAATAATTGAAAATGTTAAATGTTTTTTTCCTCTTTCATGTGAGTGACTTCATAACATGTCATAAGTGCAGTTCACACATGGCAGACACGCCAGGCGTCAATTTAAGATAATTGATTCATAAAAGTTGTTAACTATTTATACATACAAAAACACGTATTCGCATGCGTTGCGGTTAAATATAGGTGCCTAGATGGAAATGGGGAATCGACTTTCTATCTTCCATGTATTGTATGGATTTGCTTCATTTCGTCATAGAAAGATAGCGTCTGTTTACAACCCGGAAATAAAAATAGCGCCGCGTACATTAGTTGACCATCAAACAGCAATCTATTGAAAAATAGTTTCCTTTTACGTGTTTACTTTTTGGCAACTCACCCAAAATTGCAGTGGCCAATATTTTTAAACAAGATAGTTCTCGTGCCTTATATTTAATCGAATGTAAACATATTTTAGTTGACCGCTGTTACTCAGTCAACTAGCGTGCGCAGTTTCCGCGTTCATGCGAAATCACAAGTTCACTCACATTAATCATGCAAAATATTCACCAATCATTAATGTCGCTCAGTCATCCTGTCGCTCAGTCATCCTGTCGCTCAGTCATCCTGTGTCTCGGTGGCTAAGCTTCCAAAAACTTCGCTCGGCACCACCTGCTGCTGCACCTCGATTTCTGTGACAAATGTGAACAATAAAGATTCATAAAAGGCGTACAACGTTGACGATTTTGTTTTTACTGACCCCTTTTGAATTTTTACTAACCCCTCCACGTTCGACAAAGTCAAACAATTGAATGCACCAGAAACCATGGAATAATTCAGGCATCTAGTTCCGAATGTCGGTATCTCCATCATTTGAGGTTTTTCCAAAATCGCATTTGAAACTTCAACGTTGGCCCGAGCGGGCAATTTTCAAATGAGAACCCTTGCCCAAAACTTTTTGAAAAGCTTATAAATTTCTCTACATTTTCCATATTTACAATCCTGTGGCCGGCGTATATACCTAGCGTTATAATGATTTGACTGACAGCAGGTCAGCAGATTCAGTGGAGATACCCTGTTTCGAGAGATTTTTTTCAAAAAAAATCACTCGAAACAGGGTATCTCCACTGAGTCCATGGGATCAACGGGCGCTGTTGTGCTGCCGTTCTGCTGGCCCATGGCCCCACTTGAGAGCAAATTTCTTACCCAGAGCAGTGGAGATACCCTGTTTCGGACAAAGACTTTTTGGAGATACCCTGTTTCCGACAAAGATTTTTTTGGAGATACCCTGTTTCGGATGATTTTTTCTGTTTTGTATGGGAATTTGGACAGATTGCTTCAAATCTATACCGTAATTCGGATGATTTTTTTCCGTTGGTGGAGATACCCTGTTTCGAGTGAAATTTTTAGTGGCTCTTTTTGGAGATACCCTGTTTCGAGTGAATTTTTTCCAATTTGAGGGTGGAGATACCCTGTTTCGGATGATTTTTTTTGTTTTTTCTAAAAATCGGCATATATATATCTCCGGAACGGTATAAGATATTGAAAAAATTCTTTTGCTATCATGAAGAAATAAGTGCACTTATCACAGATCCGCACTTAACTCATTTTTTTACACTTTGGTCTTTACCGACATTCGGAACTAGATGCCTCAATTCAGGCACCTTGGGTCGACCATTTCAGCACCCATAATTTTTTGAGCCAACACTAAACTATAAACCCCCTCAAATCCCACACACCACCCAAAACCCCCAAACTCCGCCCCAACGCACTCTTCTTTCTCTGCTTCTCCGCCTGCTCAATGCCCTGGTGCAGTGCAGCCTCCTCTACCTGCTCGGCATCGTCGTTGTCGCTGTCCTCGTCGTTGTCGTCAAGGGCGATCTCGTCCGGGTTGTTGGTGGTCACCGTACCGCCTTGCGGCTGCGGGGGGGGGGGGGGTTGAGTGGTGGGGGTATGTAGGGTTTTTTTGAGTGAGAGGTGGAATATAAACGATGTAAAAGATGTTCATAAAAAAAAGTTTGATAGCTGAAAATACACAAACAATATCGGCGGGAGACGCAAAACACGATAAAAAATGGCCAGCTAATGAGGACGGGGAAGGGTTATATTGGCGATACAAATTTTGCAGAAAACATAGATGATAAGTTAATGATTTTTGTAGGAACCGTTTACACGCGACTAGATGCTATCCAAACACTGTTACAACACATAATATAACAAAAGCATTTTAGCAAAATATGGGTAAGAAGGTTGTCGTGTATAAACTCAGAAAAGTAATACGCAATTGAGCATACCTGCTGGGTCTGCTGACCTCTTACGAACGAAATGTTAGCGCCAGGTTTCAGGCCCAATTTGGTTGCAGACTGGGCAGCCTCCTCTTCCTGGAGCATTTGCTGCGCTCTGGCTTCCAATACAGCCATGCTGTCAGCGGAAGCAAGCGCGCCTGTGATAAAAGTGGGCGGAGTCACGTAGGAAAAACTATCCTATAAACACCAATGTCGCTGCACATACTGGTTTATGAACGAAATTTTAACATTTTTGTAAATCAGCCTTGAATGCACTTGAGTTTGACCACTTGATAGTACTTGAGTGAATATCCGATACCAGTAGTTGACGAATACCCTATTCCAGTTAACTCAAATTAGATGAATTAGCACTCTATCAAATTTTCAGTTTACAGGCGGTCAACAGCACAAATTAACAAAATAATCCAGTCTTAAATCGATTTAAAAATCAATTTGAAAATAATAAACCGACCACTTTCATCGACCTGACCAACAGTAGTAGCAGCCAACGCGCTCATCAAATTTACTTGAGTGTTAAAGGCGGCCTGTACGCTGCGCTTGATGCGCAACATCTCGCGCACGGTGTCTTCGCTGCCGTGGGCCACTTCAAAGTCTTTCCACACTCGCCAGAAATCGGGTTGCAACTGCGGATATATTTTGCACGTTTTTCTGGGACATATTGAGGGGAGTTGACATTGGGTGATAGCACATAACGAGAAAAACAGGGGTGGGTGAGGCGTGTGCATTACCTTTTCAATACACTGAAAATTTAAATATCTATTTATTTCGAAAATGTTTATTTTGACTAGGATTCTTTTTTGTGCACGCATATTCGTGTACAACATGGACGTGTGCAACTACCCCGGCATCATGTTTGAGTACTTTTTCTCCGGCCAAGGTAATTTTCACTGGATGTCTATTTGTTAAATGGAATTACGCACACTATTCATATGACATTGGTTTTCATCGGTGTCAATGTGAATCCAGATTTTATCCAACGAACTGAGACCGATGTTCAAATATTTAAAATAAAATGATGCAAAATTTGTTTCAATACTCAATATTGCGGCATGTGCGTTCAAACATCGTCCTAAAACCCGTCAATTCAAATCTGAATTCACATCGAAACCAGTTGACACCCGGAGCGGCCTAGTCTGCGTACAATAGCACCATTCCCCTACACACCCTGGGGTCGCACATCTGACTGCAGTGACTATAAACTGCCCTGGCTCGATCGATCTCGCCCAATTTAGTTTCCAAATCAGCAAAACGAAGACACATGTCCCTCGAATGTGATTCCGGCAATCTCTCAATGGCGTCTTCATAAATCGGCCTGGTTTGGGTCACGCCGTAACATTCGGCCGCCTTGGACAGGTAAATGTTGAAGATCTGAAAAATGGAGGGTACCGATATTTTGGTTGTGGATTTTGGAATCGCTTTTTTATAAAACTGGAGTATATAAAGAGGAGGCGATTCATACGCGAGGCGACGTAGATGTAAAACCTTATGACCGCTGCGGTTAGCCGTACAACCAAATAACCAATAGCAACAGTTGCGTGGCAAATGTCAACTACAAATACTTCTGAAATCATCATTTCCAGATATTGTCAACTGTAAAAGAAGCACACCCACCAAACCCAGAGGGAACTCCCAGACCCTGTAAAAATCCCTGTAAAATGTCAATTGTCATGCAAAGTGTCAAAAGTCATGGAAAATGCCCTGCAAAATGGCAACCGAATTGCCATTTTTCAGGGCATTTTCCATGACTTTTGACACTTTGCATGACATTTGACATTTTACAGAATATGGGAGTGCGCACGGAGCGACCACCTGATAACTTATACAAGCCGTAAACAGTACCGTATGCTGGTCTTCTCGCTTCTTGGAAGTTTTTATCAATTTTCTTGTTAAAAAACAACATTTCTCAACCCCTCAATCAAACCACCATACCTCGTGCATCTGCTCGGGCAGCACGGCTCTCGTAGCCCTGTTATAAATGCTCATAGCGTGTCTCGCAAGACCGTGGTTCTCTTCCAAATTGGCATACATCAGGTAGAAATTCTTGCACAAATTAGCCGGGCACGTTTCCAAACACTGTTCAAACAAGTCGCGCGCGCGTTCTAATTTCTTGCCGCCCTGGGGAATTTGGGGATTTTTTGGGAAAAAATCTATTGGAAAAAGGGTTGATAAATGTTTGACAAACATTAGAAATAACGTACATATCGCTTGACGAATTTTACTAGATAAGTGTTCCAGATGTCGTAAACCAGAGGCCACTTGAACAGTCCGATGCCCTTTTCGTATGCCTGCAAATTTCGTGAAGTGAATATTAACAGATTTATGAATGAAAAAAATAGCGCGCACGCCAAAAATTATCACTTCTGACGTTGAAAATGAACTCACTTTGAAAGCATCCTCAAAGAAGTTATTCTCCTCTAAAAACAGGGCGTAATTCATAATAATCTGCGGCGTAGCGATCCTCAAATCGATTATCCGATCGTAGACTTTTTTGGTCGATTCAAGCGAGCCAAAAGATTCCTCCATGTCGGCGTAAAGCGACCACACTTTGAGACTTTTGTACACACGTTTGTCCACAGATTCAGACTGCGATTGTGCGAGGGTGGGTTAATAGCAGGGTTGGTCTCGGTAAAATTCTTTTCACTATAATTGTATAAAAATTGTATTTAATTTTGTTTTATTCTTCAATTTTCCATTTTATTTATTTGTTTATATCCAGAGGTTAGAATCTAATTAACCAAACATGTTTTTGCGCTGCCTGGTTTTCATCGAACGCCCAAAAACATGTCGGGCTAATTGGCTAAATATTTCTATTTAATAAATACCAGATGCCACTTCCAGAAACTGTAAGATGGCGTGTAAAGTTTCAAATGTTATGCAAATTGTCAAAAGTCCACATCTTAAATTACTTTTACCGGTCGTCAGACATTTTGCAGGGTCTGAGAAGAAACTACAGACGGAAACCATACCTCATCAAAATAGTGCGTCTTCTGCGGCGGGGGTGCCGTAGCGCGTTTTAACAGCTTCACAGCACGCTCCACATTGCTGCGTTGACAAAAAAATGAGTTTTAACCACTGCAGTGGATTAGTACGATTTAGTGCATCCAACATCGACAGATTTTGACCCGCGAAGTAGTTTTTGAATAGGATACATAAAGATGATGAAAAATACCAAACGTTCTGGCGTGGAATTTTTTCCTCTCGAAATCTACGCTGTAAAACTGTCAATCAACACAAACATAATCGCATTTCCAAACATCCAATCAAACACCAAAGAAGCAACATACTCGTGGCTGAGCTCTAACTCAGCATAGGCGCACCACACGGCAGCCAAATCTTCCACGCGTCTGTAGGGCACCTTCAACCCTCGCTCGAACACTGTGCGCGCCTGCGATTATTGCGAGATATGATTAGTTGAATTTGGTTGAAAAACTTCACTTTAATTTAAGTTCCAAGGAATTTTCTGGTGGAAGTTCAATTCTCAGTATGGTTGAGTGGCATAAAAAGTTATATTCCCTTCTAAAGCACTGAATAAACCAATCCATTTATCTGAACCCAACTAACATCATCGAGTTGATCATTCTGCTCGTAGAATTTCGCAAAGTCGATCCACAGCGAGCAAAGTTTACCGGTGGCTTGTTTCGGGTCGACCGTTTGCACTGCTTCAGTGTAGGTCGCGATTACCTGTAATGCGGCATAGGTCAACTTTTTCGACATTTACGGTGCCTCTAATTTTAAACAGATAAATCAGAGAAAAGATTAAAATCTTTAGAAAAGTTGATGCTTTAGAGTGTCTTACTATGGTTAGGGGATGTGCGCTTTTCGTGTCGAAAAAAGAGTAACCAGTATTTTCAAATATAAAAATACCATTTTAGGTGTCAAATCCACAAAAAATGCGACAGTCCACATCGAATATTCAGCAAAATCATAGAAACTCCCCTCTAAAACCCACCCCACCCACCTTATCAGGCTTGCCATCATACAACTGAACCCTCTTCTGCCACTCGTGCACATTGTGCGGATTCTGTCGCAGCAGCACGCTGTTTAATAGCAGCGGCCGCCGGTCCATCAAATGCTCGAATCTGGCCAGCCGCAACTCGATTTCCAGGTCTAATTCGGCTGAGGGCCCACTTGGCGCCGAGCCAGCCAATTCCATTTTGGCGCCGAGAACGCGCTCCTCGAATTGGGCGTACGCGTCGAATACCTGTGATGGGTGGATTGATAGTAGAGTTTATGTTTAGATAGCCAATTTCACTTTCTGGTTTGATTGCCTGCACCGTATCGCCAAAAAGGTAAAAAATACCATACCGTACCGTACCACACTTTTTAGATTTACCGTGCCGTTTACCTCAAAATAGAAAATTTGCCGTACCGTATCGGTTACCACAAAGCTTTGGCACCCTAGCTGACCTGGGTAAAATCTCTGACTGTTGTTACAGTCAAAATGGCCTCCTCGTAGATATCGCGCGCCTGTGGTGGTAAAAATGGCACTAGTCGCAGAAAGCGTATGCAAATAACGATACAAGTTCATTAAACAATCCACACTAACTCTTTCAAAATTAGCAGCCCTGATAAAATACTCCGCCAGTGAGCACCACAGCAAGCCAACTTGATCGCTGTATTTCTCAATCCCCTGTCTGATAATCGGCTCTGCTTTCAGCGATTTAACTTGAAGTGGATTTTTAGCTATCAATTCACAAAGGTCATTCCACAACTGCGTTCAGTTTTAAATCAGTTGAGTTGAAATTAATTGCAAAAGATAATATATAAAATAACGTTGCAAAATGCAAACATCAAATCAAACCTGGTACTGCGATTTATTCTGCTTGCTGACAAACTTTTCATCGTTCACTATTTTAGCCAGCTCTACAGCGGCATAATCCAACTGGTTGATAGATCTTAGGTAGTCCACAAACTCCTCCCGTTCGGACGGCATGAGCTAAAAGGAAACAAAAAACTGAGAATGATTTGCCTACTGAGAAACTGAGAAAGAAGGAAAAAGTGAGAATGTTTTGCCTACTGTCTCCTGAACCCCCCCCCCCCCCCAATCGGGCAGCTATCTAAATTAGGGTTGGCCGATGTTTTTTTTTAAACGTTTTTTATTTAAAAAAAACGTTTAAAAAAAACATGACGTCCGAAATGTTTAAAAAAAAACATCGACCGAAATTTTTAGTACTAAGCACTAGGTATTTTGCAAAATTTTTGCGCGCAAGCGCGCAATTTCACACACAAATTGACATTGGTGGTTGTTTTCATTGGTTTTGTGGCATTTTTAGTATCAAAGTATCCATTTCTATGTGCTACCATGGGTTAATAAGCCGTCATATGTCGGTGTAGTATATAATATTGAGGTAATGTGCTTCCATGTACCTCCACAGTGTGTAACTTCACTCCCAAAGTAACAACCTCCTTTTATAACCTTGTTTCATCACTATTCCATGCCAAACTTTACCTGAAGTCACAAACATTCGACTATAAGGCGATATACGAACGTATTGACAAAAAATGGATATTTTTGACACAAATCACCACTTATAATGTTATCCCATGGCTCAACAGCCATTATATGGTCATATATAACATCACAGAGTATTGCCACTGTCTGATACACCTATATATGTTGACACAAGGTCATATCTGGGAGCTTTTTAAAAAAAACGTTTTTTATAAAAAAACACGTTTTTAACAAAAACAACATCGAGTTAAAAAAAGTTTTTTTTCCAACCCTAATCTAAATACTTATATAGACCGATTTTCGAGAAATCTTCCCGAATTTTTTTGCTCAAATTCGCTATTTTTCAAAATTTTTTATAGATTTTCATCTCCAAAATCACTAGTTCATGTTCCTTATCGCCCATCTTTAGCACTAAGTGCTCTTGTACATTTATGTTGAGCTATTTTACAGTTTTACACCTACTTTTCACCCTTTTCTTCCTTTTACACCTCGAAAAAGCCTATTTATGGAACCCCGGAAACCACCTGAAATTTCTTTCAACTATCTATCCTTCCGGAGGAACTATTTGATTTATATCCAACCCCCCCCCCGTATGGTCAAAACTAAGAGACCCCTGTTCCAAACCAACCTTCAGATACCTCCTGTACACTCTGACTGCAGTCTCTGGGATATCATGCGACTTGATAAACTTCAAATACGTCGGCCACAACTTAGCATGTTGCGTAATCGGCAGGGCGCGCAGTGCACGATCGAAAGTTTTTCGCGTGCGCGTCACCAACCGCTGGTGCGTCACAAACTTGCAATAGTCGATCCAGATTCGGGGCATCTGCGCGCGTGGTGGATATAGTCTGATTGGAGCCAATGTGCCTGCGCAAACTAGTTTTCACACGAAATTTCGAAAACTCACATCAGCTTAGAACGCATTTGAGTTTTCTACAACGAGGCCGTAACTACAGTTGAAGGGTATCAAAAATGACTCATTGTGGAAAACTCAAGCACGTTTAAAACTCATTTATGAGTTTTCGAAATTTCGTGTGAAAAATGTCTGCACAGGGCCAATGTTGTACAAAGAATGTTACCGTATTTGTATGAATAAAGAGACGTGGTAAGTTGTGCACTAAAATCACGGATAGTGGGATCAATGTAATCAGAAGGAAGAAAAAACAAGAAAATTTTAAATTTCCATCGAGACGGAATACGGTAAATTTCATTGCAAGGTACGCGGTCAGCGGATCTTAATTAATTTTCGTCAAACGGCTACGTGTGAGAAAAGTGAACCCACCTTGTGCATGAACACGATCGCTCTCTCGTGGCAATTGTTCACTAGTTCGTACTCTGGGTCGGTTACTGGTCGCTTTTTTGCTTCTTTTCGGCGCATTTTCAAGTAAGTATACCAAAGTTTGTAGCTGAAATGTGGTGATATTGCGCGAGTACAGGTGTAATGAAAAGGTACAATAGCTACGATCACGTAAGGGGTATTCTATCCTCACGAAAATTGATGATGAATTTAGTTCAGTTCGATAAAATTCACCCAAAGTGAAAAAACTCAATGAAAAAATGCATTCCAGGATCATAACCACGTCAATATTTCACTTGATATTTTGAATGTGGTGAAATCCCCCATAATGGCTACATAGCTTTCAAAAATACTTGCCATAAAAAGCAAACATAAATCACAATCCCCACAAATTCAACCTGCCGGGCAACTGCTGTAGGGCCCTTTCATACACCACACAGAGCTGCCTGAACCCGTTCAAATAGTTCGCATCGCCCGGGATGACCGCCTTCTGCTTGTGCTCAATGTACCTTGTCCAGCAGCGCATTGAGAAAGCATTTCGGAGAATATCCTCTTCATAAGGCAGGTCGTCTGACGACTGAAACGTGTTTGGCACTTTGCCAATTCGTCGCAAAAAACGCAGACAGCAGAAAGAATACGAAAGCATGGGTTCGAGCCATTTTAGAGAGTATTTCGAAACAACTAACAATAACAACGGATGTTTTTCCATCCTGACCCACTGGAGCCCCGATCATCCTTCCGGGTTTTTCGAATATCACACGCTTCTGGAAATTTTATTTTTTTATTGAAAAATATGTTTTGGATACTGTTGTTCCGCTCGTGGTTGGGCAGCTCACATTTCCGTGACAAATCGGCTCAGGCAGATAAAAGTATCAACGAATAACAAGAAGTCAGCGTATTGACCCTGTGTATAACCAAAAATGTTGAGTTGTCGGCTCAGTTTTGAGCACTTTCTGGACTAATGATGCTAAAGCGACACAGCTATGCGCTAGGCGCCATTTTAGGCTTTGGCACTATTGGCAGTGTGATTCAGAAAAGCGGCGTAGTCGAGACAACAAAAAACAATAGCATTTATTTGAAAACAAATATGTTTTTCACAAACATAATCTTCCAACGTGACAACAATCACAATAGAATATCCGTCAATCGTCATACCATCACGATTTGCCACAAATAAATTTCCAAAACGCGAATGTTTGGAAATGCCACTGCAAACCTTCCCACGCAGCCAAAACACTTTTCACTGCGAGATCACTCACAGACGCAGAATCCTGCATAAAAAGTGGGAAACTTACGTCATTTAACTCGTTTAAAAATTTAAAAAAAATAATTTTACAAACCTCGACACATTTTACAGAAGAATCATCACAAGCTTGCAGGTCGCATTTGAAAATACCTTTAATTCTCCACAGAAACATATGTCTCAAAGCAGTTGAAAATCGACTTGAACACTGGGGCGCGATAACTTTTTGTGGATGCAGCGCATACAGAAGTGGAAGCAGCGCCTGTAATATTTACGTGGATACCGTATTACCTCGGAAAAAACCCCAGGGGGTTAATTATTTCGCCAGCAAATTTTCAGGATGGGTTAATTCGAGTGGGGGCTAATTCGAGGGGGGAGGGGGGCTTTTTCGAGGGGGGTCTATCATTTAACCAGAAATTTTGTGTAATTCCACGAGACATAGAAAAATCAAACAATTACATAGACGTATGTGTTTATAGACTTTTAAATTTTAGGGGGGAGGGTATTCAGGGGGGGGGTATTCGAGGTCATTCAGTAGGTGTATTTTTATCGCATAAGTCAATTAATTGCAATCAACGCACCTGGCAAAATACAAAACCAAAGTCAGCCATGGTTGGATTCATGTGTAAACTCAACCGCTTGTCGTTTGCATCAGTCTCAAAAGCATGGTCCTTATCAGGATTGCCACCATCGTTTATGAAAACTGTAATCGACCAGATATCTTCATTCTGAGCAGCAGCAGTGTGCTGCGGCTGTTTGCCACCACTGGTAGAAATTGCAACAAAATCGACTTGAACACGACCGCTGCAAAATTTTGGATCATGAGAATAGTCAATTTGCAACAAAAAAATAATGAAAGTAGGAAAAGGTGTACTCAAAAGTGGCGAGTTGTGTGTGGGCATGTTTTTCAGTAAAAACTACCTAGTGGTGGTGTAAATAAAAGCGCGATGGCGTATTTGGCGCTAAATTCACATGCCGCCTGGGCGCTATTTACATACATCACTACTAATGATAACAGTATGCCATTGTGACAAGCCTTGAGATTTCAATCGAGTTCGATTTTGTCAGTGGGAAGAATTAAAAAGGAACTAATGTTTCATCAGAAAATTTGCACAGAATGTGTGGAATACACAACAGTGGAGTTAAACAAGGAAGAGTGGAGGCCTTTCAAGGAAGGGTTTAAAACGGTTTCCACTCCGCAATAAATTGATGTTATAATTTTATTGTAACTTGATCATAATTAATTATAAGTTTACACTCAAAATGCATACCTACTGTCTTAAAGCATACCTAGAGTCACTGCGCTCCAGCTGCTTTTCATCACGCAACATCGAATGCAATAATTTTCTGTCGCCATCCAACATCCTATCAAACCGTTCTCTGGCTTCAGGTGACAATGGCGGATATAAACCAACTACAGGGTAAGGAATGTCCATTTCTCTGAGACCATGAAAAGGGGCAATGCGCATTGGCTGCGTTAAAAAATATAAACGTAAATGTAGAGGACAAAATTCACGGGAAATTATTGATCATTTCAACACCTTCCAGATATTCTCAGTGCACAATTTGTCTGACTTTGACGCATATTCGTACAACCTCATCGATGCTTCAAAGCTCGCGATGGAATATTGTCGTTTGTTGGCAATCTGCCAAACTGTATTTACAACATCGCTGTGCATCCGGCCACTTGCGGTGACTAGTGTCTGTAGGAGAAAAACGATTACAACAAATCTGTATACTAATAAAGCAACTTGTCCGGCTGCAGAAACAATTAAGATTCAATATCCGTGAAGTTTCAAATACACTGACAAGATCGTCGGAAATAAAAAACTTCACTTGTCACTTAACATGGTTCTTTGAAGTGTCTAAAGTTTCCCACTTAACAGACCATTTATCAGAGTGCCCAGGGGCCAGATTTAATTCTCGTGTAATGCGCCCTACATGCATGTAATGCGCCCGAAATCGGGCAGCCTCCCTACAGATTGTTTACGGTTGACCGACATGCATGCACCGCCCGAAAACGCAATTCAATTGCGTGTCGGGAGGTGCGATTCGGGTGTAGGGCATAGCTGCAATTTGTCAGAATAAAAATAATAAAAATACAAAAAAGAAAAAAGAAAATGGAAAATATAAAAATACAAAAAAGAAAATGCAGAGAAATAAGAAAGAAAAAACATGAATAACAATCACACAGTATACTCGGCGGACATCACACTTATTATGGCAACCTACCGTACCCCATCTGGATAATGAACCAAAAATTAGACATTTTTTTCATCATAACATTTCGTTTTTACTATGGAATAATTGATTACGAAATTTATCACAAGATTTTATTCATAAATTTATCATAGGATTCTGCGCGAAGTATGCGCTCCACTCGGTATAATACTATTATTTATTGATCGGTTTTTGCAACATAAGACTGATCGGACTAGGTATAAACTGGTGGAAAATATAAATGGGAAAATCACTTAATTGTATTTTACAAATCCCACATGCAAGCTGTTAGGCTTTCATCTTGTGTGAGGGTGCCCCCCAAGTATTTACTATATATACCCTAGGGGACAACCCCCTCGGTCCACCATTGATGCAGAAAAAAATTTTTCATGTTTTTTTTCTGGCAAATATAAATGGGACTTCCATACAAATTTTTGTTCCTGATGAAACAAAAATTTGTGATCAATTTTTTTCTGGACATTTGAGACCAAAAAGTTTTTTTTGACATTGGTAGATTGTAATTATGTGCAACTTTTCTACCCAGTCAGAACCCGTGGAAGCCCCACACAATGGTGGCGTTGTTGATCAAACATGAATTTTTTTTGGAGAAAAACGTAGGTTTTAAAAGTGAACAATCCACTATCCCAAGCTATTCATGGAGGACATGGGGACCAGAATTGGCTTGTTTGGTGTCAGGGGCAACATACGGCTGCTCCTGGGCTCCATTTTTGCATTCAAGTATTTTTTATAGCCAATGATAAAAATGGCCCTGCGTAGAGGGGGCACTCACCTGACAGCGTGTCTGGCGCCTGCAGTGTCTTGATGCAAATGACAAAATACTTGTGCCCATCCAATGTGGACAGTACTTATTTGATAAAAACCTATAGGGGCCAATGGGCAATGTGCCCTGTATCTAGTGTGACTGGGATAAACAAATGAAGAGGTCATGCCCAGAAAATTGAAAATCAAAGTTTTTCAATCACAACTACAATTTTGATAATCACAAAGTTTAAAATCATTGTTGTCATGTTTTTGTGGTCCATGCCTGCTTGCTGGGGGCAAGTTTTGTGCGTGTGAGTGGACCAGGGGCGAAATTATACCCCCAACTTACCAGCAGTCAAAACATGGCTGTGGGAAAGCCATAAGTAATTTTTATTTTATTTGAAAAGGACCCAACACAAGTGCATTCATTGCTTGTGTTGGCAGCACACAAAAAAATTGGCTGTGCACTTTACTGCAGCTGTATTTTGTGTGTTTTTTGAAAATTCCCATTTACATTTGCTGAAGAAAAAATTTGGAAAAAAACATTCATCAATCTGTAGCAGCAGAACAGGGGGGTGCCAGGGGGTGCCACTTGGCATATATGTAGGCAAATGTTGTGGGCAGCCCCACATCAAATGGCAGCCATATTGGGCTGCACGTTTCCCTGTGAGATAGTTATGAAAAATGAGGTACCTGATTTCCCATTTATATTTGCCTCCAGTTTACGACTATGCGCGTGATGCTTTAACGAGAATTCTACCGTAGTTTGACGAATAAACTCATGTGATTTATAATTACATATCATAGTAACCAATAATAAAAACAATGTAATGTGATGAAAAATATTACAAAAATGTTGATTTGTTCAGATGAGATATGGTAGACATATTGACTGTGGCACATTCAGTAGATGATCTTCCTTTTGCCTCTGTATTACATAAATATTTATGTAGCCAGTGTTGTGAACACTGGGTGTGTGTTTTTAAAACAGTTTGTGCCTAAATATGACCACTTGCTTTCATACACCACACACACACACTGCCTGCCTGCCATTTGAAGTGTCCATTTGGTACATGGTGGCTCAGATTGTTGTGTGCAGAAAAATATCGTCAATTTTTAAAATTCTATGAGTATAATAAATATTTGTTTCAGGATCAAACCATATAAACCATATACATACATTAGTTGACATCAAAATTCATGTCAACTGAATTCAGCTAAATATTAGTTTATTATGTGATTTTACTTTTCCTATGTGATAAACCATAGTGAAATTTATATTGCGACATGTAATTTTCATTGTTTCTGTTAAGTCTGATGCTTTAAAAATTTGTTTGGTTCTTTAGTTTCATTCATTTGACACGCATTTGCGATGTCAACTAGTGTGTGTGGGCCGATTCTGAAACATCTATTTATTATACTCATAGAATTTTCATAATTAAAAAAAATCAACAAAATATTTCTGAATAGAAAATTCTGAACCACCATGTATCAGAATGGCATTTCAGAACATTCACACAGGCAGTAGTGTGTAAAACAAGCAAACAGTGGAATTTCCAGGTTTTTTGTTTTTTGGCCAACCTGTATTTGGGGTCGGGCGCTGCCTGCATTGAGATGGGAGGAAAAACGCCTCCAAATCTATCATATCAATGAGCTTTAGAATATTTAAGAAAACTTCATAATTTTTTTTTGAAAGTAGGCTTTCTTTATCGTTCCCGACAGCATTTTGCTGTAGGGCAGATTTTTATTTATTATTTTATTTTGTCGGCCGAGCGCCCGACAAAACGTGAGAATTGAATTTCATATTTGTTTGTAGCGCGCCTTACGCGCATAACTCAGCTATGCTTTCTACACGGTTTTGTCGGGCGTGTAGGGAGACGCCTGTAGGGTGTAGTGCATAACTTAAAAATATTTGTAGGGCGAATTAAATCTGGCCCCAGGGGCCAGATTTAATACTCCCTACAGATTTGTAGGGTAGGGCGTACACCCGACATATTTTTTAAAGTTTAGCCGCATCGACGCACATGCACCGAGAGCAAGGAGGTTCGGCAAATATACAAAACCATCCCTTAAGGTTGCCGATATTGCAATATGACATATATCACTTCGATTTTGGCCCGGAAATCACGATTTCGTCATTTCTTGGCCGTCTGCCAATTCGTTTTTTATTTTTTTCTGTCGGGCAGGTTACTCGCATAAGTCGCGCTTTTGTACGCTCGTGCATGCATTTCTTTCTTGTCGCTGCCCTCATGGTTTCGGTTGCAGACAGTGAACACTAAAAAAGTGACCACCTGACTATACAAAAGCGTGACTTATGCGAGTAACCCGCCCGACAAAATAAAATAAAAAACGAATTGGCAGACGGCCAAGAAATGACGAAATCGTGATTTCCGGGCCAAAATCGAAGTGATATACGTCATATTGCAATATCGGCGACCTTAAGGGATAGTTTCGTGTATTTTACAAACCGCCTTGCTCTCGGTGCATGTGCGTCGATGCGGCTGAACTTTAAAAAATCTATCGGGCGTACGCCCTACCCTACAAATCTGTAGGGAGTATTTAATCTGGCCCCAGGCGGCCGTTCGTCGGACACTTCAAATAAATAGTAAACTACAAAAAAGCAACCACCACGAAACCCCCAGGGTCCTCCCAAACCAACAGGCAACGCCTCCACACAAAAGTCACGCAAACCGATCACGGTCATGGCCACGGCCAACTCGACGCTGGGCACGAAGTAGCCGCCCTCGTAGATGGCGCACACCCTGCCCTTGGTGGACGGGACGGAGGTTTTCAATAGACGCGCAGCGTGCGCGTAGGAGAGGGGAGAGAATAGCATTTCACCCTGTGAAGGTGGGGGGGTGTTGTGTGATGATTCAATTGTCAAGAACTGCTAATGAATGATAGAGCGAAAAAGATGGCTTGTTTTGGAGGAATCGTATTGAATGAAAGCGATGTCGCACACCAGTGCAGTATAGTGGCGCCATGGGACCGGCGTCATTTAATGGCGTCAAACGGCGTTAGCGACATGGCACCATTTTTTCTTGCACTTTTCCACCACTGTGTGATCACGCCCATCACCATTTTACATCGGATAAAGAATTGTATTGTGGAGATTGTCTTTTAGGTCACAAAATTCTTGACACCATTCACATGCGCCACTATTTAGATCACAGGATACATCAGTAGATGCGACATACCCCCGCCCCCCGATGTAACTGCAATAAAAAGCTACTTGAGGGTCTCCAATGGCAGTGTCGTATCCAGCACTGATAAGGATCAGTTCAGGCTTAAATTCGATCGCAGCTGGCAAAATTAGGTGGTGCAAAATGAACATGAATTCAGCGTCTCCCATGCCGGTGTGATTTAGTGGCACATTTATAGTGTTTTCTGCAAAATGGAAATGATAAGTATAGATCGGATAAAATACAGGGGTCACCCGTAGATCCTGTAAAATGCTCTGTAAACTGACGAGTGTCATACAAAGTGTAAAAAGTAATGTAAAATGTAAAGTGTAAATATCATTAAGCCATCTTCCAGGGCATTTACATGACTTTTGACACTTTGCATGACATTTTACATTTTACAGGATCTGCAAGTGGCACCAGATTTCACTGAAACACCAAAACAAACCAGTAACATCCCAATTGCTTTCGGGCAAGTTGGGCCAAAAAGTGCCACCGCTGAATCTATGCAAGCTGATCAGCAACAATCGCGGATCACCCTGAAATCAAGTGCTGAATCTTTATGTGATACCCCCGCTCTTTGCTTGTTGTGTTACAAGATATCTACTGATCAGTTTGCACACTGTACAAAACGTGCGACCGTATTTTTATGAATAAACTAGAAAAATTAATTAATTACCAAATTCACCACTACTGAGAGCCAGGGACGTACGCAGCGGGGGCGGGGGGGGGGGCGCCCCCCCCCCGCCCGTTCCCGCAACGGACACAAAAATATGCCAGGAATGGCACTTCGTGAAGGGATTTTGTACCCACTTAGCAAAAATTTTGCGCGCAAGCTCGCATTTCCGCACCTCACGCTGTATATAATTGATTTTGTCCTTCTAGACTGAAATCACCACTACAAATGCCGTCAACGCAGTGCCCGGTACCATAAATTTAACCACATGTAAGTACTATATAGTACACGTTGGCGTTGGCGCCAATGCCAATAGGGTCATGCCAATGAATGGCGCAAGCGCCATGGCCCCATTTCGTTCCTACTGGAACAAATTTTAGGGCCCCCCGGCCCCCCCCCCCGTTCGCTGGACTGCGTATACAATCCGCCCCCCGCTCAAACATCCTGCGTACGTCCCTGATGAGAGCAATGTGATTTGATGAGAAAAAATTATATATATTTTTTATTGAAATTGGATGGTAGACTTCAATTGAGGGTCACCTCACCATAAACAAAGTAAAATTAGACGAGAAAAAACATCTCCAGCCCCACACAGTCATCCCCAAAACACCCAAGCAACAACTCACTCTAATCACATACTGAGTGCCCTGGGCAGCATGCACATCCCAGTCCACAATGAGCACACGCTCGAGCCCGAATTTGTCCACTGCCATTTTGGCACAAATGGCCACGTTGTTGAAAAAGCAAAAGCCACACGAGAGGGTTCAAACGAGATTTTGTCCCGACGCAAGGACCTCGGTTACAAAACATGATGGAAACATGTCCGGAAAATACTAGTGGGCGCAAAGACTGGGTGTATGGCAAAGATTGGAATGATTTTATTTGTGCATCGTATCATCATCATCAAAACTCTGTGTTTGCCATCACGTCGACGGCATCACACCTGGGGGGCACTCCCAGACCCTATAAAAAGCCCTGTAAAATGTAAAATGTCATACAAAGTGTCAAAAGTCATGGAAAATGCCCTGCAAAATGGCATGAAGTTCCATGACTTTCGACACTCTGCATGACATTTAACATTTCATGGGTCTGGGAGTGGCACCTGACCAAACTGGCGCCAAGGCCCATTAAAAAACATTGCAGGAAATTACTTGAGTGAGCAAAAGCGCCAGGATCGTTCTAGAGCTACCGCTTTCAAGCGCTGTCTGAATTTGGACAGCTTTTATTCTGGGACGGTGGCGCTGTCCCTTTTTTTTGACAGGCCACCATGACCTGGCTGTTGCACATTTGCCAACTAATAATCAGTTGGACAAATCTCGTTTGAACCCTAGGCACATGGGCGGTCGGCGCTCGCGTGGTGCCCCGGCGGTCGGATGAGTGCAAATGACGTTTTGCAGGTGCCCTACACGGATGGACTATTGTAAATATTGTGATTTGATCTAAATTTCGTAACGCCGCATCTGGTGGTGTAAAGGCTAGGTGCTGTAAACCCAGTGCTAGACACAACAACGGTGCTGGTGCGGTGCCTTTTCAATTTTCAGTGGTGGACTACCGGCGCCGGTGCCGTGCCCTTTTTTGCCGGTACCCCAAAGTGCCAGGTGCCCTTTCTAAGGGATGCCGCCACGAGGTGCCGGTTCAGTGCGGTGCCATATTCCCGGTGCCTTTAACATCACTAGTCGCATCACAAAATGCATGACACATTCTGACACAAGTCAACAAATTCAAGCCGAGCTCAAACGAACATTCAGAACAGAGGCGCAGGCTTCAATAGCACAGCCAGCGCTAAGGAGGGCGCAATCGTATGTGTCATGGTGGATGTAAACGTCTTCTAGTTGCTGACTTATTTCGCGTAATTCCAGCTCGTTCTTTCCCGCAGTCGATGACAGAAACCTGAAAAATGGTTGAATAGAATAGACAGGAGCGGTGAGCAGCTGTAACATGTGGATAGAATATAGATATGCCTTGCGGCTGGATTATAAAAAAAACTTCCCATGACTGCATAGATGTAAAGATATTATAAACTTTTCCATCATCTGGCCAGGCGATCACTGTTTCCGTAGTGTGCACATGCGCGCACCAAAAAGCAAACAAAATGGATGCAAAATGGACAGCACTGGAACTTTCACATGAACCTAAAAAGTTGAAACAGTATAGAAGGTCCCTTCACTACCTACCAAACACACGACCCACACAAAAACCCAGCACACGCATTTAGAAAAACAGCATGCCCACCTGACATACTCCTCCGTGTGCACCAGCGTCAACTCAGCGGGCAGTGCCCTGCGAGACTGCAAATGCACGGCGCCTTTCAACAGATCGTGCTGTTGCAGAAGTGCCAGTGGTCGCGACAGACGATCGGGGGTCTTTAGGAGTTGTTTGAAGACGATTAAAAGTGATGGAAACACGACACGACGTAATGTAAAATGCACTGTAGAATGGCCAATGGGGCATGACATGATACATTTTACAGGGTCTGAGAGTGCCTCATGGTACTATTTAGGTGAACCCCTACACCACGTAAGCTGCTTGGCGCCTGATAGAAAACATTTTATTTGGTAAGTTTACAATCAAATTCTCTGAAAAACGTTCACTAGGGCTGGGAACGTGTGCAGCAGCGAATATTACGTACACGATATTGTGGCCACACCAGTACACTAGGGCTCGAACTCGACTCGACTTGACTCGACTGACTCGTGACTCGAGGGTAAAATGGGGTGCCAACTAGGGTGGCAGAATTTACCGTACCGTACCGTACCGCATTTTTGGAAAATTTACCGTACCGTACTGTACCGTTTACCGCACTTTTAGAAATTTACCGTACCGTACCGTACCGCGTACGGCATTTTTTAAAATTTACCGTACCGTACCGCGTACCTCACTCATTTACCGCAGAAAATGCGGTCAATTTGACTCAGATTGACCTTAAAAATTCACCTTAAAATTGACTTTAAGATGTGGTGTTCTGCAAATTTTTTGCGCGCAAGCGCGCAAATTTGACAACATTGTTTGGACTGATTTGAAACCCTTCCATTTCCACATGCAATATTGCTGTAACTCTTCATTTACATTAGTATAATGTGTTTTTAAAATCAAGCCATGTGCTTCAAATCGCACTGTAGTTGTTTTACATCATCCTCAATGTTTTGAGCTTATTTGTTGTAGGTACATATGCATGCACTTAGATACTTTTTACCATTTTCACCCACTTAGCAATTTTTCACCCACTTTGTGCAATTTTTCTCCATTTCTTCCTTCTTAACCTTAAAAAGCCTATATATTGAGCCACTGCATTGTGGTTAATGTAATTCTATGTTATCACACTGTTATTGTGTTCTAAAGTCCATTAACACATTGCATAATTCAATTTTCTGTCAATTCATGAAGTAAAAGTTGTCTGTAGTCCGACATTGGTACATTTCTGACAAGCGAAAATTTACCGCACCGTACCGTACCGCGAACCGCACTTTTCAGATTTACTGTACCGTACCGTTTACCACAAAATTGAAGATTTACCGTACCGTACCGTTTACCGCAAAAGAGAAAATTTACCGTACCGTACGGTTTACCGCAAGGCCGTACCGTCTGCCACCCTAGTGCCGACTCGACTCGACTGACTCGACCGGAAAAATATGGCCCTGACTCGAGACTCGAGGTTTTTGCCCAACTCGACTTGAAAATTCAGCAAATTTCGAGTCAGGGTTTCCCATTGAATCATATCAAAAATATCAATTTTAATGACTTTTAAACATATTTTTCAAAAATTTTGCGATCAAGCGCGCATTTCCGCACCTTTTTTTAGTGAAAACGAAAAAACCGTATGATTTAGTCAGTGTCTCGCGCTTCTGTGATGGGTGAAAAAAGAACACGAATCAAAAACGCACTTCAATGTGCTCCGGGTCGAAAAGTGACTCGTGGCGCAGCATTAGACTGTCCGTCACAAAGCCAAAAGGTTCGCTCATAGTTAGCTGTTTAATTGACTGGCTTAATCTGAGTTTCCAAGTTTCTTTGCCTTCGTTTCGAGTTAATGTTCACGGAAATTGATGCGCGTAAAACAGTAATTAGTTTTATTGATTTAAAGTTAATTAAATACATAAATATTTATGCTATTGATAAGTGACTTAGCATTGAAAAAAACGACCAATTTTGAGAAAATATAATTAAATATTATCTCAGAAAATCTCTCAAGAAAAAAATATAATTAAATCTCTTGGGTCATTTTCGAAAATATAATTAAATCTCTGAGAAAATCTCTTGCAGTTCAAAAAAATCTCATAAAATCTCTCAACTTAAAGTATGATTTAATCGATATTTCACGGTGTTTGAACCATTGAGAGTAGATATTAAGCACATTATGTGTTATTTAACCTTTTCATTCATAATATGATAACAGCATATTGTCTACTGATGGCACACTTTGTACTACCATGTATATTTCATATCTGAATAATCAACAAAAAGCTGGTTTAGGCACATTTTTCCTTATAGTAGAATACATTACTTTCACATGTGGTGATCCCTACAGAAGTTATCAGATGACTTTTTCACCAAAATTTGGTAACTATATTTCCATAGCATGCTGTCAACTTGTTATATGTTAAAACGGCTAGAACCCAGTGCCATAAGTTTACCCGTTGCACAAGTAGCATCCAGTGCCGATGTAGACCCGGTGCGTGGAGACAGCCCTGTACTTGAGGACTGGGTCTTCATGGGACTGCAGGGGTTCAGTATGGTCAGGGGTCTCCTAGGGGGGGGGGGCTGGGGGGGGCTGCCCTTTTATACCTTTTTATAGTTTTTCACCTTCAAAATCGTGCTATCCAGCTATATGCATGGTTATATGCCTGTTTTTAGCCATTTTAAACCTAGTTTTAGCCACTTTTCACAGATTATTAGCGATTTTTTCCCCTTTCGGCTTTCTATGCACTGAAAAAGCCTAATTATTTTGCCCCGGCGAGCCCCCCCCCCAGAAATTGTTTTCAGCTATCTATCCCTCGGGAGGAGCGATTTGCTATCCATCCAGCCCCCGCGAGGGCCAAAATCTTGGAAACCCCTAGGTATGGTCCAGGGGTTAAAACATATTAACGTTTACTCAAAAATTCATATACTTGAGTACAAAGTAAATGCATCTAACATTCCTCTGAAAAAGTACCAGTACTTTCTTTTATGTATACTTCTTGAAAGTACTTGAGAGTACAGAAAATATATTTCAGATAACTTTTTTATTGGCTCTTTCATGCCATAGAACAGAAAAAGGGGAGGAAAAACTACAAATAGGAGGAAAAAAGCCAAAAATGGGTATATAAGCAAATATATAGTTAAAATAGATGAAAATTGGTAAAAAAACACATGAACTAGTGAATTGGAAGGTGAAAATGGACAAATATAGAGATTTTCTGAGAGAGATTTTCTCAATCAGGAGAAAATATAATTAAATCTCTCTGGAAAACCATGGAAAAAATATAAATCTCAGAAAATCTTATATTTTCTGAGATTTTCTGAGATTTTTTAAATATAAATCTCCCAGAGATTTTTTCAATGCTAAGTGACATACGCTTATCATGCATTTTACGCTTGCACATGTCTAAGCTACTGATAACAGAATTTCTTGATGGTAAATAAAAGCGGAAGAAGTGACCATTCATTCACTGGATTTTTTAGTAAAGAGAAAAATTTAAAAGATCCAACCGTTGATCACATTATATGTACATATTTAACCAAAATCGTAGATATATACATCCAAGTAGGTAAATATGGCAACTAGAAATGAAACGATATGTAATCAAACTTGATCATTGGCGCTGTCATGGATTAATTACATCAATCCGTCTGTAAAAATACCGTATTTCCTCGAAATACCTCAAGGGGGTTTATTATTTCGCCAGCTAAATTTGCGGGACGGGGGTTATTTCAAGGGGAGTTGATTATTTCGCCAGAATTACCATTCAAGTTCATGACCAATTTTTTGCATGAACACAACTAAGGTAACGAAATTGCAACAAATGGGGCCAATCAGTGTAATAGATAAAATTGAGTAAAAGTGCATATTTACCTTTCATATCCACAAAAATTGTTGAAAACGTCCGTCCTTCTGAAATAATGCAAAATTACAATGAGTAAGAGCGACGTGATAAGGTTGAAGGGAGGGGTAGAGTCCCAGGGGGTGGAGCCGAAACCCAAAAGCACCAGAACGTAACAGTCAACATACAAATGCGGCCAATCCTGGTTTCGATCCTCAAGCCAGACCAAGGATTGCCATACCCCTGCCTAGCACTGGATCTCGTCAGTGGTCAAGTGCTAGGCACTTAAAAAGGATACCCCCCGCCCCCTCTCATTTCACCCAACTCACAGTCTTTTTATCATCCTTCTTGGTGGCGCTGGGCTTTTTCGCTGGCTGCTCCTTCCTTTGTGTCGGTTCGGGCGTGCCTTTTTCTGCCGCGGTGGGATTCGAGTCGCTCATTGTAAATGCCAATTAGCACGTAGAAAAGGAAAAGCTGTGAGTGAGGGGTTTATGCCAATGTAAGGGGTTCGTAGATGGAAGCGTCAACGAGCCGTATTTACTGTCACAGAAAATACGGAAAAATCAAGAAAAAATCTTTTTAGAATATTCAGTGAAAATTCAAAATGCAGCGATTTTGAATTTACCGCGCGCTCATTTATATCGATTTTTCGTGCCTTGATAATCAGGGTAGATATTTACGAAAAATCAAAATTGCTCTTTAGGCGTGGAATTCACTTTCAGACAAAAGAAAAACAACAAAAGGCTAGAGAGAAGAGGTTTTTTAGGGGTACAGAACTGTAACTGCTCCAAAAAAACCAAAGGAATTGTAAAAAAGCGAATTTTTGTAGGAGTTAGGCATCGATAATAAGATTCCTAACTTCCTCTAAAAATTCTATATTTAAATCTTTCTGAAGGTACCAAATTAAATCTCTATATTTGGTGCTGCATCTAATAGCTGTTTCGAAAAGAACGTCCACAGGGTAACCATTTTGTTTGTGCCCTCTAATTATTGGCAAAATTCCAAAGCAAAATTTTACCCAATGCGAGCTGAGTCGCATTCCTCTGAGCCAATGACCAAAAAAGCTACCCCGTTTTACTTGTTCAGCTTGTCCTGTCGTGTAATTGGTCGCTGTTATGCAATGGAATTTGAAGTCCAATCGCTTGTCATAAAGTTGCCACGTTTGTTCTTGAAAATCCATTGTAATGTCTAAAAAGTCTGTATTGGAGGTTGTGCGGTGTGTGCGATTTATAGGTAAATTAGAGGGATAAATCTCTTCAATAATTTTACACGGGTCTATCTGCTCTCTACTATCGTAGCATAAAAGTAAATCGTCAATATAGCGGAAACACCTAAGCATTTTCGCAGTTGTTCCTCTGTTTTTAATTGCCCATTCAAATTCGCGATTCATCAGACTGGCACAAGCAAGGCTGGGTGCTGAACTACACCCCATGGGCAACCCTGAAGTTTGATGAAAAAGCTGTCCAGCAAAAATAAGGAACGAATTTTTTAACACGGTTCTGACCAGATGGTCTACTTCAAAAGCGTCAAAGCCAAGCTGCGGGGAAGTGAAATTATCAGCATACCAACATCTACTCCATCCAAGCACAACAAATTTCTTTTTAGCATTATTTAAGCATCTTCTAGTAAGCTTACCAATGTCTCTTATTATCAGTTCATGCTCCATGTTAGGGTAGAGCGTACTGAAATCTCCGCAGTAACATTTAGCTGTCTTATTCTCCATTTTTAAAGCATCACAGAATTTTGCCACTTCCAATGATGATTCACAAGGCCAATATGGTGAAAAAGATGTTGTGCCAGAACCTGCGAAGCTGAAACAATATCGTTGCATGTGCTCTTTAAAATGTCTTAAAATTCGATGAAGGACTATGGCCGCTTTTTTAATTGGTGCTTTACTACCCCCACTTATATAGCGAAATTTCATCGGGTTTTTGTGCATTTTAGGGATTGGAAAAAGACGCGGCACTTCTTGCCAATCGCTTTTTGGTTCCAGGCCAAGGTTTCTAATTATGATATTTTGCCCATTTATGACATCAATTTCAGTACCGTTCACTGGCTTATAGGTAGAATTTCCTTTGAACACAAGTTTGTCATGCACTTTACTAATTCCTAATTCTTTACAGATTTGCTCTGCCGCAAAACGTTTGCACATAACAATTAAATTGCTAGTAGCTTTATCCGCTGGGGCAAAAACAAACTTACTTTGCAGATTCCGTGCTTTTGATATGATGTCTTCTTTACTGTATAAATCAATGGGTGGTGGTATCCAGTTTTTACATCTTTTTGAAATGTAGTCCACCATCATATGTCGCATTTCAGTCTTCTTGTCACAGGCCATTTTATCTGCGATTCTGTCAACAAGATCTGTAAGTAAAATTTCACAGGAGTCAATGGAAAAGGATTCTGCGTAGCGAAATTTTGCACCGGATCGTAAAAATTTTTTTAAATTAACGTTTCCGATAACCGAGAGATCACCGGTGACAATGTGATTGTGAAAAGTGTCTATGTAGGGAGAATTAGCACAGTCACACGAAAAAGATAGTAAATCTATAATTTCTTGTTCAGTGCAATTTTTAAATATTTTGTTATGGTTACACAGGTGATTAGACAGGGGCGACTCATATTTATAGCTAACTATAAACTTATTGTTTTTCAACCAATCTGCACCAATATTGTCACAGAAGCGCTTACTGTTTAAAAGTTTGCTGGGTCTAATAACGTCCATAATTGGACCTGGGAAAAGAACCGAGTAAAAATTCTTCTTACGATTGTCTAATTTAAGGGGTTCCACAGGTCTGAGCTTACTTGTCAAAAAGCCAGTCACCGCTAACGCAACAGAAGTCGAAAAGTCACACAAACTTCGATGAACCTTACCAATATTTTCATGAAGGAGACGCAGTTCCTGTTTCGTACAACTTCTCAGTTTGCCCAGAGTGCTTCTAAAGTTGCTGGAGCTGACGTTTCCATCTAGCAGTTGACCAATGAGTTCATTGAGTTGGCGTGTTGCGCGCTTCTTGCCTTTTGTGCGAATTCTATCTGTGTGTTGTCTGGGGAGGGGTCGTGAAAAATATGGACAGTTTTCAAATTTCGGGAGACAAGTTTTTTCAATATTCCCATACCCTGCAATTCTAGTATTTAAACCAAAGGGCCACGCTGTATTTAAATAAAGGCACCATTCTTTTTCAGCTTGTAAAAGCTCTTTTTCATCATAAATTCCCAGAGCTTGAAAAGTAGGATTTTTTCCGCATTGATGAAAATGTTTTACAACTTCTGTTTTTAAAGTTCCTTTTTGGAAAGAGCGTAAATGTTCCAGTGCCCTATCTTTAAAAGCTCTTTTTGTTTCCCCAACGTAGCTAATTTTACAATCTTATATTTTCTGAGATTTTCTGAGATTTTTTAAATATAAATCTCCCAGAGATTTTTTCAATGCTAAGTGACATACGCTTATCATGCATTTTACGCTTGCACATGTCTAAGCTACTGATAACAGAATTTCTTGATGGTAAATAAAAGCGGAAGAAGTGACCATTCATTCACTGGATTTTTTAGTAAAGAGAAAAATTTAAAAGATCCAACCGTTGATCACATTATATGTACATATTTAACCAAAATCGTAGATATATACATCCAAGTAGGTAAATATGGCAACTAGAAATGAAACGATATGTAATCAAACTTGATCATTCGCGCTGTCATGGATTAATTACATCAATCCGTCTGTAAAAATACCGTATTTCCTCGAAATACCTCAAGGGGGTTTATTATTTCGCCAGCTAAATTTGCGGGACGGGGGTTATTTCAAGGGGAGTTGATTATTTCGCCAGAATTACCATTCAAGTTCATGACCAATTTTTTGCATGAACACAACTAAGGTAACGAAATTGCAACAAATGGGGCCAATCAGTGTAAAACTATTCGCATGTAAATAGATATGAATCAGCTTGTTTTATGTGTCCTTTGCATAGTTGTAAAAACGTATTTACGGCTTCTTTACGGCTTCTTTACGGTTACTAGAGTACTGAGTAAAACGTTCACCACGGCGCCATTCTGTGGTAATTCGATGACCCAAAGTTCCGACTATAGCTTTTACTTTTAATCATAGGTATTTATGTTTTCCTACGTACAAAATCGAAAAACAAACTTCTCGCTTTTACGTTTTCCCAGAGTAAAAATACTGGTATTTACGTTTACTCATCTATAACGCAGCGTAAAAGTAAAAAATTACATTCTGTACTCAAGGGTGAGTAACAATAAAATACTTTACGTTTACCTTGAAAAAAGTTCAGTACTTTTAACAACTCCGGTCCTTTGTTATGTAAATATGTAGATCTTCACAAGCAGGTTATGCAGTTTTCATCATCGATACAAAATTACAAATCACAATTTCGAGGCGGGCATTTGAACTCAATACTCACTCAGATCTGAGGTATTTTGAGAAAATACGACAGTAACAAATTTTTCTAATTTACAAGTTAAAAAACTAAGGAAACAATGAAAGTGTCAACTCTATGGTGATTTCTCTAAAAGGGATATATACGGCAGATGAAAAATGTCAAAAACGAAAGATAACGAATTAAAGCGCAAAAATTTTATATGGATTTTGACCATTGGAAGATCGACAAACAAATAAAAACCATTAATTATTTGTGCATGAAATATGAGTAACTATCGCATGTTAAACTCGCTGTGCGAAAAAGATCCACAAAATGCAATTGGAGGCAAGAAAATCTACCCGGGGCACTCTCAGACCCTGTAAAATGCCCTGCAAAATGTAAAATGTCATGCGAAGTGTCAAAAGTCATAGAAAATGCCTTGAAAAATTTTGCAGGGAATTTTCCAGGACTTCTGACACTTTGCATGACATTTAACTTTTTACAGGGTCTGGGAGTGGCACCTGAAGGCACTGCTGAATTCAAAAGTTCGAACACAAAACGTGCAAAAATTCATCGGACATGGACCCATCCAATTCAACATACAGATCTTCGCTCTTACGGACCGCAGCCGCCAGCTCAGTGAAAAATGGATCGGGTAAATCTGGGATTTCTTCTGTCTGACAAAAGTCCTCTTTGGTGGCTATGGGTTCGGTCTGCGAGACAGTTTCACAGTTGTAAATAGTCATTAACGGATACACGAGTCTGATAAGCCGGTCCCATAGGAAGGTGTAAAATGTCAAGTGAAATGGCTAGAAAAGGGCAAAATAAGACACATTTTACATGACATTTGACAAATTTTTGCGGCTTTTTACGTGTGGGATTTGACCTAGGGGTGCATAGGCGGTAGGCTCCATCAACCCTTGCTAGCAGTAACCTTTCTATCTGAATTACAGGTTTAGGTTTATTACACAATAATTAAAAATTTTGGCTACTGTATTTCTTCTAATATAATTACATACCTACAATAGAACGGCGCGTTTTAACACTTTTCCACTCACGAAAAAATAGAACGGCAGCCTCTAATAGAATGGGAGGTAGAAACTACGTTTGGAACATTGCCAAAACACAAAATAAATATAAATTGACAATGCGGATGGCAAGCGAGCAAGAACGTACAAGAATTAAAATAACGATATCAATATAATCAATATCAAGTTTCATATAAATTATTTAGGTATATTGAAATGAAACGTATGATGAATAATATACAACGGCAACCTCCAATAGTACGGTAAATAGGTTAAAAATAGAACGGTGGTTTTTTATTAGAAGAAATGCGGTATCTGATAGCTTTCTCTGACTTACATTTGGGCAGAAATAGTGGAAAATATGCTTCCACTCAAGTCCCGACAAACCTGACAAGCAGAACTTGAACGGCCAGCTTGAAACACGAGCGTTTGCAATGGTCCGCGGCCCACAGCATATGGATCGATATTCGGTTCGGGAGCGGCGACTTTTCGTGCGTTAACAGGTATTCGACGGAATGCGACAGCTGTAGTTTGTGAACAGTTTCTTTTGCCAAGGCAATTTAATTAAAAACACAAAATTCAATTGAATTCGATAATACACTACCGTGCAGAATAGTTGAGACTTTTCACACATAGAGAAGCAGTAGGCCGTGGGTCCACTGCACTTTTTTGCTTCCCAAATTCTTGTCCCTTGCCCAATTTTGATGCAGTTTGAGTATGTTGGGGTTTCATGCTGGGGCTACTATGAAAATTATTTGTTTGCTCAAATAATCCCCCAGGCCCGCGATAAGGGGGGTCTATAAAAAGATGGTCAATAAATATACAGAAAATGGGCAATCTGGATGAGTGTCTTTGAAGCTTAATAATACGATCATTTCTGGGCTCATTCAACACTTAAAATTATTGGGAAAACCTGCAGATACTATTTTTGTGGTTGGTTTAGTGATATCTAAATTCCGTATGTCGATTTGACCCAGTTTTTGAACATAAAAAATAAATTTTTCTGGACATGCTATCATATACTTTAGACAACGAGAATTCATTTGAAACAGAAATGAGTTCAATATCTCTTTCCAATCAAAAGTTATGGCACTTCAAAGTTATCAGTGGTGTCTAAATATTTTTACTGGGGTTGTCAGAATGACAATTTTGTTATTGAACAGTCTATAAAATACTTTAGATACATAGAATTAATATGACAAAATTTTTTTTTCAATATCTCTTCTTATCAAAAGTTATAGCACTTACAAACTTCCATCTTCATTCCATACAAAAAAATTGCACATTACTGATTCATAGTTGGGCCAACTTTTCTCCCTAATAGAGCAAAGCCAAAACCTCAAATTTACACACCAAATAGCCCCACTCAGTAGTATGCCCACCCCCATTTCTGAGTTCCTGGCAATGGATGCAAAACTGCAGCAAACATAAATAAACGCTACAGTTCCATATATGCATTGCCATATGCCGTTCATGCTTAGAATGTTTATTGCTGCACACAGAGCTCAGCGATGCAGGCAAGCAGTTGCCATGGTAAAATTTTTGTAAAAAATTAACATTGGAATTGGATAAACACTTTAAAGTGAGATACTGGGTGGCTACTGCCCAAAACAAGAAAAGTCTCAACTATTCTGAAACATGAACAAACTGAGTTAATTTCTTTGTACACTAGGCATATACGCAGATTTGAACTTGGGGGCGGTCATCCCGGGCATGTGTAGTCAACCCCCCAGGGTACCCATGTATAGTATCCAAATGTTTTGCTCCCGACCATTTCGAAATTCTGGCAACATTAATCACGCAGCGCAAAAAGTCTCAACTATTCTGCAGGGTAGTGTATATGGTATCTAGCATAGGGATGGCAAAAAATGTTTTTAACGACCTTGTTTAAAAAAAGCGTTTTTTTAATAAATAAAACGTTTTTTTAAAGCTCACAGATATGGTTTTGGGTCAACATATATAGGTATATCAGTACTTTGTGATGTTAAATATAGCCATATAATAACTGTGGAGCCACGGGATAGCATCTGTCAAAATACCCATTTTTTGTCGACTTGTTACGTATATCGCCTGTTGTCGAATGTTCGTGACTTCCAGTCAAGCTTTGCACGGAATAGCGCTCAAATAAGGTTATAAGAAAAGGCTAATACATTGACAGTGATTTTTCACACTGTAGAAGTATGTGGGAGCACATGGGCTAGATATTTTATACTACACTAACATATCATGGCTTATTATTACACAATAGCATGAACAAATGAAAGCTTTCACACTAAAAATGCCTCAAGAGCAATGAAAACAACCACAAATGGTAATGTGTATGTGAAATTGCGCGCTTGCGCAAAGTACAAAATTTTTTGGCTGCTGTTAAAAAAAAGGTTTTGATGCCTGTTTAAAAAAAACCTTTTAAATAAAAAAACGGTTAAAAACACACACAGTTAATCACTAATCTAGCAGTAATTCAGCTGAACTTTGAAGTTTATTCATGATGCAAGATCATAAACACTTACCTTTCGATTCATCACATGCCACTATGTCCAATTTGCACGGCTTTCCGCGCAGTGTAATTTCCATCGACGAAGGATACTCGCCGAGCTCAGTTGACTGCTGCAAAATATCATCATTACTAATTAGAATGAAATCAATTAATGAACTTGAACTACTAGATAAATCTTAAAAAAATCAACGCAAACAGACTGGAGTACAGGACGCAGGTGTGAAATGTCTGAACCATTTGTCCGCATCTGCGGGCGTCTTGAAGAACACCCACGCAAGGCTGTCTAACTCGGTCGATTTAACGTGCAGAGACTGCGGCCTTGCACCCCGCGCTGTAAAACGAGAGTAAAATGATTTCGTGTCCAATTCTTTTTGCATTACATTACATTACATCTTACATTACATTACATTTTACACATTACATTTTATACCAAGATGGATAGACGCAGGTCTATTTGTCATGTAGTCCCGCTCATCACGTAAACCCGCTCGTCATGTAAAACAGCTCGTCGTGTATTTTAGGGGGTATTGCCATGGCACAGGGGTTAGCGGCAGCGGGTTTATATGATAAATAGAGTACATGGCTAAAGCTAGGGTGGCAGACGGTACGGGCTTGCGGTAAACCGTACGGTACGGTAAATTTTCTCTTTTGCGGTAAACGGTACGGTACGGTAAATCCTCAATTTTGCGGTAAACGGTACGGTACGGTAAATCTGAAAAGTGCGGTTCGCGGTACGGTACGGTAAATTTTCGCTCATCAGAAATGTACCAATGCCGGACTACAGACTACTTTTACTTCATGAATTGACACTAAATTGCATTATGCAAACTGTTAATGGACTTTAGAACACAATAACAGTGTGATAACATAGAATTGCATTAACCACAATGCAGTGGTTCAATATATAGGCTTTTTCAAGGTTTAGAAGAAAGAAATGGAGAAAAATTGCTAAAAGTGGGTGAAAAATTGCTAAAAGTGGCTGAAAATGGTAAAAAAGTATTTAAGTGCATATGGCAATGAGCCATGAATTCAATTTGGGTACACACTTCAACCCCCATTGGAGACCCCTGCTGTGTAGCCATAAGATAGCAACTGATTTCAATTCAACAGCAAAGTTGCTATTTCATTAAAACATTAATTTTTCTTTTGATTACTTTTTGTATACTACCGTACATAAAAAATAAACACCTTCCCAGTCACGTCCGGCAGCCATTTTTTGATTTTACTTATTATATCCTATCCCCAGTTCTTGGGCGCCCCTGACGCTGAAACTTGGGGGAGATATTGGCGCAACCCCCCTCTACTTCTCATGAATTGGAGGGGTCGCGGCGACCCCTCTCTGGGTGGGTCGCCCTAAGTGCAAATTTTTTTGTGGCTTTTTTGGTGTCCCACAGCAGGTCCGGCACCCGCTGATTTCTGAGCTGTGGGAGGGGTATAAATCTAAAATTTTGGGGATGTGTTACCAACATCACTCCCCTACTATACACTATTCAATAATGTGAGATAAATGTGAAAAATTTCTCAAAAATTCGCTTATTCTCTAAAAAACACCACTCCCGAATAGATGGATGACAAAAAATTCACTTTTTGGAACTTTTTTATTAGACACTTGAAGAGCTGGTTTACGATACTTTAAAGGGAAGGGTTTAATGTTTAAAGTTATGTAAAGAACCATACCTCTAAAATGCCTGCATTGCAAAATTTACTTAGGGCAAATTGTATGACATCATAATGACATCATCGCAGGAACAAAAATTTAAAAAATTTACACTTTGAAATTCCCCCAACATTGTTTTGACTGATTTGAAGCTCCTCCATTTCCCCATGCAATATGGCTGCAACTCTTCATTTACACTAGTATAATGTGTTTTTAAAATCAAGCCATGTGCTTCAAATCGCACTGTAGGTGTTTTACATCACCCTCAATGTTTTGAGCTTATTTGTTGTAGGTACATAAACACCAAAAAATTTGCAGAACACCACATTTTAAAGTCAATTTTAAGGTGCATTTTTAAGGTCAATCTGAGTAAAATTTACCGCATTTTCTGCGGTAAATGAGTGCGGTACGCGGTACGGTAAATTTTGGAAAATGCGGTACGCGGTACGGTACGGTAAATTTCTAAAAGTGCGGTAAACGGTACGGTACGGTACGGTAATTTTTCCGAAAATGCGGTATGGTACGGTACGGTACGGTAAATTCTGCCACCCTAGCTAAAGCCGCAGTGCCCGTCTACTTGCATTGTTTTTCACTCTTTTGATGATAGCGATCAAAGGAAAATTGAAAAACTAAATAAGTTGATACGTATTTGAGTTTTTCAATGTTTCTTTGAGCAGTGTCATCTAAAAAGTGACAGAAACAATGCGAGTGCACACGTAGGTGGGCCCATGCTATGTACTCTAATTTTCATGTAAACACGCTGCCACTAACCCCTGTGCTGTGTGAATCCCACCTAAATTACATGACTGGCAGGTCTACATGACGTGCGGGTTTACATGACGAGAGACACAGGGTCGATGGATAAACCGAAAATCACACATCCAATGCATAGGTAGGGTTCAAACGGGATCCCGATCCCGATCCCGGATCCCGTGAAATTCCGGGATTTAGCAGTCCCGATCCCGATCCCGAAACCCCAATCCCGATCCTGATCCCGAAATCCAAAAATACCAATCCCGATCCCGATCCCGAAAACTTTCAAATCCCGATCCCGATCCCGAGAATCTCCCAAGTCCGGGATCCCGATCCCGGAAAAAATAGTGAAAATTATAAACAGTGAAAAAATGACATTTTTGCGTGCAATAATGTGAACGCAAACCCCCAGGGTCCATTTTATGTCACTTTTCTGGCATCCAACAGTGTTTTGAGACCTTTATGAACAACTGTGAATGCCAGAACAGTGACGAAAATCTCTATCCCTAGACCCCAATCCCGATCCCGAAAAAATGCCAATCCCGATCCCGATCCCGTGACCCCAATCCCGGCCAATCCCGATCCCGATCCCGAAATCTCAAAATACCAATCCCGATCCCGATCCCGAAACCCCAATCCCGATCCCGATCCCGAAATCTCAAAAAGTGAATCCCGATCCCGATCCCGAAAAGTCAATCCCGTTTGAACCCTATGCATAGGCCCAATTAGGGATGGCCAAGGGTTTTTTTCAAAGGTTTTTTTTATAAAAATGTTTATTTTAAAATAAAACCCGACCATCGAAACCGTTTTTTTATTTAAATTAACCTTGGCCGAAATTTTTAGTACTAAGCACTAGGTATTTTGCAATTTTTTTTGCGCGCAAGCGCGCAATTTCACATACCCATAATCTTTGGTGGTTGTTTTCATTGGTTTTGAATCATTATTAGTGTGAAAACTTCCATTTGTCCATGCTATTGTGTGATAATAAGCCGTGATATGTGAGTGTAGTGTATAATACCCAGTCAAAGTGCCTCCATATACTTGTACACTTGTGAAAAATCACTGCTAATAGATTAGCGTTCTATTGTAACTTAATTTAAACAGTATTCAATAGCCTACTTCACTTGAAGTCATGAATGTTCCGACAAAAGCCGATAAACGTGATAAGTCAACATAAAACGGATATTTTTGACAGAAATCACTACTTATAATAACATCTCATAGCTCCACAGCCATTCTATGGCTATATATAACATCGCAAGGTACTGTCACCTGTCTGATTTACCTGTATATGTTGACTCATGACCATATCTGGCAGCTTTTGAAGAAGAAAAAACAGTTTTATTTTAAAATAAAACCGTTTTTGAAAAAAAAAAATTTTCATTTTAAAAAAACCTTGCGTTGAAAAAAACCTTTTTCGGCCATCCCTAGGCCCCATCAAGGAAAGTTCGCTAATAAACTTCCACAGTGAGCTATACACATTTCCGTTTTTTTATTCGGATAGGATACGGTAGATTTCATTGCAATGTGTGTAGGCATTGGACTTTAAACTAACATTTTATAGACTCCTCAAATTCTCGCTGCAACGACTCCCGTTCTCTGAGATCCACGTGAGGTAAATTGTGAACAAAAGCGCTACGGCAACCGGACCGGTACAAACCGGGGTTGGAATAAGCAACACCTGCTCCATCGTGTTTCTGCGTCAAAATGGCGCGCTTTTCGTGAGCGGGGAGTAGTGACAGAAACCAGTCACGCACCCTGTAAAATGTCACGTAAATTTGTCAAAGGACAGGAAAAATGCAAAGTGGACGATGGAATTTTGATTTTTTATCAAATATTTGGCACTTTGCATATATTTAGCATTTCACAAAGTTTATGTGGTATTTTGCAGGATGCGGGACTTGTCGATGGATAACATAGAGTAAAACACACGAACCTGCGGCGGTGTTTTTCTTTTGTCATTTTTCTCCTTTTTGTCAACTTTCTCACTTTCGTCCGCAGCGATGTTTTCCGGGTCAAAAGTGGCTTCATACAATTTCTGTCTCCTTTCCCAAACAGAGGTCAATTTGTCAATGCAAAATGGTTCATAACCAATTGAATAAGGGGAATCTCGCCCGTCGCCTGTACCAGCCAATGGGCGGACAGAGACTATTGAGGGTTGGTCATAGCCATAGAAATCAGCCCTGCGTGGAAACACTAGTCATATGGAGGGCTTGCGTAGAGTTCGAAAAGAGGTTGACTTTTAGGGACTGAAATTGTTTTTTTTCAAGGGCAGGACTTCTGGTATTCAAGGTTGTTCTTTAATTTTTCACAAATTTTTTTAAAAACACCATTGCACGAGAAGTTGCATAGGTTTCCATTCAAATTTCTCAGTGCAACAGAATTCATTTGGCAAATTTTTCCGCGATTGGGGTTCGCGGAAATTCGCGGCATTTCAAATTTACGTTTTCCACTATATATATCCAAAAACTACCACAGTAATAAGCAGCCCCAAAGCAACCCCAAACCTTATCAAAAACCCCAAAGCCAACCTCAACATGTGCTTGCTCCTGTACGCCTCCACCAACAAATTTTTGCTGCTATCCTTAACAACACCCATCTGCCAATCTACAGACACAGTGCCATAAGCTTCAGATGCACTTTCTGCCGCTTGCAAAGATTTAATATGAACATTTGCGGTGCGTTCACTACCGTCAATACTCGTTACTACCAAAGTATCTGTGGCGAAAAATGTGCGCGCCACATTTGACGGCTGCAAGTCGCCGCAGGGGGTGGCCGAAGTGGCCAACCAGCACAGGTTGTCGCCTGCAAAAAAGTGCCTTGCGAAAAAGTGCCTTTTTGGGGGGAAAAAATTGAAATTCAGGCACACCTGGCGAGGCACAGGAAAAAATGGCCGTGAATTTCAAACAGTCGTAACGCTTTTTAACAACGGCTTCAGCGTCGTGAAAATCGACCAGACCGAGGTGATCATTGTAAATTGACACTTTCGCGACTCCATCATTCGCTGAAGCGTTGAGCTGCAAAACAGTACAGTCATATTTACAGTGGTCCGGCCAGAAAAAATGAGCAGCGGAATAGGGTTGGCACTTGATTTTTTTAACTGATGTTTTTTTTTTAAATCAAAGGGGGTAAACTGATTTTAATTTAAAAACATCAAAAGGCGAAATTTCTGGTAGACTTGCACTATGTATTTTGCAATTTTTTTGCGCGCAAGCGCGCAATTTCTCATGCATATTACTATTTGTAGTGTTTTCATGGGTTTTGGGACATTTTGAGGGTAAAAGCTTCCATTTATTCATGTTACCGTGTAATTATAAGCCGTGCTATGCTAGTGTAGTATATAATATGCAGCCAATGTGCTCCCACATACTTCTACAGTGTGAAACATCACTGTCAATGTATTAGCCTTCTATTACAACATGTATAAGCACTATTCCATGCTGAACTTCACTTGAAGTCACAAACGTCCGACAAAAGTAGGGTTCAAACGATATGACTTTTCGATATCGATATTCGATATTTTTTTCTGAAACTCGATAGTCGATATCGATACGACATGGAACCTCGATATCGATATTCGATATTCGATTAATGGTCGATATTCGATATTTCGATATTTTCGATATTCGATATGCTTTTGGTATAGCAAGGCATATTTCAAGTGGCATATTGTATTTTCATGTGGTTGCACACATGTTTAATCATCTCTTTACTGAAATTTGAATGGTACAAGTGATTTTAACAAGGTTTACATCACTCAATAGTAGAAAATAGAAGAAAAACATGATGAATCAAAGTGTATCAGACAAATAACAATTGGTAGATATCACAATTCATCCTAACCTAATTGCTTAAGGGCATGTTGCAAAAAAAGTATATCAGCGTTTTCTGGCTTCAAATTTAGCACTCCAACAACAATGACATTATAAATACTGTACTTTTACTCATCAAATACAATACTATAAGCACATCAGATCAACCATAAACATCTCAAAATGAAAATGAAAAGTAAATTTGGGGACAATACAGGTTCGATATATCGAAAAATGGTCGATATTCGATATTTTTTCAAAATTTTCGATATCGATATTCGATATTTTTTCAAAATTTTCGATATCAATATTCGATATAAAAAATGGTCGATATTCGATACGATATATCGTTTGAACCCTAGACAAAAGGCGATATACGTAATAAGTCGACGTAAAATGAATTTTTTCGAAAGAAATCACTGCTTATAATGCTATCCCATGACTCCACAGTCATAATATGACCGCAATCGACATAACAATACATTGTCTGACACTTAACATACACATATTTTTTATCTATACACCCATTTTGGACGATTTAAAAAAAATCTGATGTTAATTTAAAAAATCAATTTAAAAAAATGATTTTAAAAAATCAAGGCGTTTAAAAAAATTGATTTTTTTCCAACCCTACAGCGGAATTTCGAAAGAAAATTGAGCTGCAGAAAAAAAGAATTTCAAAGGATGCAACGCTCACCCGTCTCACTGAAATGCCGTAACCGACGGCAAATGTAATTCCATCTAAAACCCCAACTCGCAGTGATGACAATCCATCATTATTCGTCTGATCACAACATTTAGTGTGCGATGCAATATATTCCACCGCGTCAAAAACAGCCACATCACTCGGCCGGTTTGAAACTGTCAATTTTAGCTTGGTGCCGATGGCGCCGGATATGTCGTACCGCCGCAGAGTCGACTGGCTTATTGCCACGGGGCCGAGCATCTGCAGCCAAATAGACAGATAGGAAAAAGGATTGCTTTTGGAAGCTAGGTTAGCTGTGTAGACGGAGGCATAAATACTAGTCTCGAAACCCGCTAGTCATGTAAACCCGCCAGTCATGTATTTTAAGGGATTAGCACAGTATGGTGGATTAGCGCAGCGGATTTACATGATTAGTAGAGTACATAGCGCATCGTTTTTTCAGCTATTTTTATACTGGCACATAACGTGCTATGTATTTACTCTACTAATAATGTGACCCCGCTGCCACAAAACCCCAGAATACATGACTGGCGGGTCTACATGACTATAGGCACAGGGTCGCTGTGTATCCCTCAAGTCAGGCTCTTAATTTTTTAAGGTAAATAAGGCAACTTGTTACTTCAAAATATGTGGCTGGATAGATTGCTGGCAATCAAACTGACTATAAAATTATTTCGATCATAACGCCGAAGCCGGGACACGATCCCGAAAATAGAAAAATACACTTACAAACCTTCGAAAAGGCCAAAAGGTACTCCGAAGTGTCGCAAGATTGGAATTCGCTACTGACAATGAGAGCGGGATAAAACATCCTCTTAGACCCGCTCGCTTCACTGAATGCGTCTTCACCCAAACTTCCGCTGGCAGCGCAACTATTCAACGATTCAATACATTCATTGCTTCCATTGAAGCAAGTGTTCCTGCCGCTGTCGGACTGATCTGGAACTGGTTAATTGGCACAGGATGTTAGAAGAGGCTGAAACCCGGTGCACAAGTAGCAATATCTGGTGCCAATGTAGACCCGGTGCTTAGGTACGTCTTCATTGGCACTGCAGCGGTTCAGTATGGGGGTTGGTGGGGGATTACCCCCCAAACGCCGTAGCTATCTACATATATAGCGATTTTTCTCCCTTTTTTCCCTCTAAAGCTTGAAAAACCCTACATATAGAACCCCTGCGAACCCCCGCTCCAAACACAACAAGAGATGGAATGGCGTCATTTGTGGGCGCCAAAATACGCAGCACCATGGCGCCCTTATAATTCTTTTGCTACTTGTGCACCGGGTAAACTTGTGCACCGGCACAGGGCCGTTACAAGAAACTATGCAACTTTAGAAAAGATTAAAAGTTATACGATCAAGATTGCTTAAGTGATAAAAAGTCATAGTATTTTTGGGACAACTTCGCATATTGGCACTAGGGTTGGCAAGCGATTTTTTTAAGCGATTTTTTTCAAAAAAATTCCGATTAAAAAAAAAAAAATCGCAGCCCCTGCGCCGATTTAAAAAAAATCGCTGGGGAAAAAATTTAGTACTCATGCACTAGGTAAAATGCAAAAATTTTATGCGCGCAGTTTCATGCAAGCAATCCACTAGTTGTTTTGTTTTATGGCTTTTACAAGCAATTTGGTGGTGTAGCACCCATTTCTGTGTGCTTTTAAGAATGTAAGGTAGGCTGTGAATCATTGGGGGTAGTATACATTGTTTTGCTATGTGTTTTCTTATAAAAAATGAATGGAAATGAATTCATGTTCACTTCAAAAATGATTTTATAGTGTTCTCAGTGAAAACAAGCAATTTCTGCAAACAAAATTGCTAATGGTCGATGAAATTTGATTCACACAGCAAATACAACAATTTTGTTACTTTTAAACTTCAAGATAATTGACTTTTAAGCTTTTCCACAGCTGTACAGTACTTATATTACCACACAAAGAATAACTGTACACTGCATATCAATTTACATGTATTTTATTACCTTCAGAGGCGATTTTCGAGTGAAATGGGACTAATTACGACCCCAGCGATTTTTATTTAAAAAAATCGATTTTTTTTTTAAAAATTCGGGGTCGTTAAAAAAATCGATTTTTTTCCAACCCTAATTGGCACACAAACATTTAACGAAATAAATACTTATTTACGTAACTAAGCTTTACAAGTGACAGTTTACTCACTGATAAGTACATAAAAAGTATATAACAACATGAGCCTTCACTAACCACTTTCCTTATCAAGTTCCACTTTCCCTGTCACTTGACAAGTCGCAGAGTTGACATTTGGCAGTGTCACGTCGCCCGCCGTGTCACTTGGTTGCTCGCTGTGTTTGACTGTGAAAGCTAGCAACTCCACTCCGAGCAGTTCGCGTCTGCAATGGTGCGTCTTGCCGAGCGGCGGGATGCGTATTGTCTGAGTGCACTTTTTATGTGATTTGAACAGTTTTTAATTGATTGTATTTACATTAGACACTCCGATTTAATTATCCAAAATTGAATGCTCTTCTCGTAGTTGAATTGGTCACATTCAGGAGATCTAATTGAGACTACCTAGGGTAGGGTTGGCCGATGTTTTTTTAAACGTTAAAGCGTTTTTTTAATAAAAAAAACTTAGAGTTAAAAAACGTTTTTTTCCAACCCTAATATAGGGTATGTAAATTTTAATTTTAATTTAATAAAACATTAGCATTTCTCACACTGAACCGAATCAAATACTGATTCTTTGGAATGATTGTGCAGAATAGCTTGAGAATTAGAATACCTCACTACGAATCGAATTTGAAACTATTTACTAAATCAAATAACATAAATTTAAACTTCAGGAAAAATACCTCACCCTGACTAAGACACTCTGGCCAACTGAAAAGCCAGACGTGACAGCCTGTCTTTCATCCTTATCTGACTTGAGTACATCCAACCAGAGCTTGCCGTTTGGCCATTCTGATCGACTGCATAGTGAGAAATATGCCTGCGAATGGCACGGGCATAAATAAGCTAATCCAAGTGTGGGAGTGGGGAATTACTGGGCTTTGACACGAATTTGACAAATTGTTAAATACCTAACTAATCTAGGGTTGGCGGATGTTTTTTTAAACGTTTTTTTTAAAAAAACAACGTTTTTTAAATAAAAAAACATGACGTCCGAAATGTTTTTTTTTAAACATCGACCGAAATTTTTTGTACTAAGCACTAGGTATTTTGCAAAATGTTTGCACGAACGTGTCGACAAAAATGGATATTTTTGACACAAATCACCACGTATAATGCTATCCCATGGCTCAACAGCCATTATATGGCCATATATAACATCACAAAGTATTGCCACTGTCTGATATACCTATATAGGTTGACACAAGGTCATATCTGGGAGCTTTTAAAAAAACAACGTTTTTTATAAAAAAACATCGAGTTAAAAAAACGTTTTACAACCCTAAACAAATCCGCACCAACAATTCTCGTCTGACTTTATTACATCAATCAGAAACATCATATTTATAAAGACAAAACGCTAACCCCCCCCCCCAAAAAAAAAGCGGCCCAAATCCACCTTCTTGCCCTTAAATTGACCATCATCCAACTTCACAAGTCCATTCGCTCGGTCCACGAAAACAACTCTCGCGGCGGCTACATCCAAAACGCCCAGTTGCCGCTGGGGACACACCGTGATCGCTGTCCACACACCCGGCTGGGATGTGCCCGGTGCCAACTCGTCACCGACGGGCTCGCACACACAGATCACGTTCTCGCCCGACTTGTAGCGCTGTCTGGATGGTGGTTGAGGGGTTGAATGAATTACACAAGTGCGTCAGGTGTGCATCATCAAACGAAGCGCAATTAGTTTTTGTCTGATATTACTGTTGATATTTTAGTTACCACTCTCTGCACTCTTAGTGACCATAGCAATAAGTCACAACACAATACATTACTCTTGTAAATGAGCAATTACCGTATATCCTTGAATAAGACCCCAGGGGCGTTATTATTTCGTCAGAGGTTTTGGAGGGGGGAGTTATTCAAGGGGGGGTACTATTCAAGGGGGGGAGTTATTTTTTCCTCAGAACTTCCAGGAAAACTTACACTTTATTCATTGTTTGTATGCATGCCGTCAACACATCTAATGCAGAAAATGACCAGTTCAACAAGAACAAAAACAACGTATCCATCCTAAAATTCGTGTTCATCGGCGTCTGAATCATTCAAATACACATTGTCGTTTTACCCAGAGGGGGGACTTATTCAAGAGGGGGGAGTTATTCAAGGGGGGGGCGTTATTTTTTCCTCACCTGGCCAACAGGGGGGTGTTATTCAAGGGGGGTGTTATTCAAGGGGGGTATTATTCAAGGGGGGGGGTCTTATTCAAGGATATACGGTACTTTGGGTTGACTCAAACAAAGGCCAAAGAAGGTCACAAACAAAAAAGCCACAATGTACAGGGTGCGGCAGTTTAGACGGACCCCATAAAGTTTTAAATAACTTGTCACTGGGTAGTCGGATTAACGTCAAATTTTAGGTCAACATCAACAACTACACAGGAAAGGAGCCCTGAAAATATGGCTGCGATAGCTCTGCTCGTTCTCAAGTTATTTATGTAAACACAAAAAATTTCGCTTTACTGCCACCTTGCTTTATAACCAAACACGCAAGCGTCTGCAGATTTCCTTATCTTAAAACAATCCCAATCACGATCTGGGTCCCAAAAAGTGGATCCCGTTTGAAACCTATCACCGGGTGGTGGTAAAGTGACAATTACGCGTTTGCATGAATAACTTGAGAACGAGGAGAGCTATCGCAGCCATATTTGCAGGGCTTCTTTCCTATTTAGTTGTAAATGTCGACCTAAAATTTGACGTTAATCCGACTACCCAGTGACAAGTTATTTAAAACTTTATGGGGTCCGTCTAAATTGCCGCACCCTGTATAACCCACAACTCACAACAGAGTTTCCCCATCACTATATCGATCAGCACTGGTCGATATGTCCACGCGCTTGGAAGAATTTCCTGTCGTACATACGGCTACAGCAGTCGAATTTCCAACTTCACGTAATTTGCATCGCAGCACTTGCCATTGACGGCGGAAGGCCATGTTCACGGGAACTGAAATCAACCGCGAGAAGTGAATAAACAGCCCTAATAGCGTAATCAAAAATAATAAACGATCTGCGAGCCATTGACTATTGTAAATAATCATCGCATCGACATCGCGCAGGGCGCGGGATTTTCTTTTTTTCACGTGTGACTTCATGGATGATTATGACGTGTCATTGTACACGTGAAAAATGCACCAAATGTTTCCCAAAATTTGGGTCAACGCTGATTTTTGCAGAACTTTCCTACCTGAATTAGGCTGGTACGATGATGAGAACGGTGTATACAACATGCATACATGAACCCGGAATGGAACATAAGATTTCTCCGATTTATGTTCCCATTCTATTGTGAAATCATTGGCGAAGCGCCAATTTCGTAAGACTGTAGAAATGAAATACATTAGCAATATTATACAGACTTCATGTGGGTACGAATCATTTCTACGAGCGTCATTGAACACGTCAGAAGTGAGTGTCAACACCACACATTCAATTTGGATGTTGCTTTGTGTACTAATGATATTCATGACTTGAATATAAAAACTCGCAAAGCAAACACGGTATCCGTATAATTTCCCGATCTGAATTTCCCGCACTCCATGGGTGTCCATAACGACAAGAAACTGGCAGGGGTACAAAAAAGCAATCAATGATACTCTGAGTTGAATACTAGATTTTAAAACAGCCAGAATATGTTTTCATTCAAACTAGTGTTTAAACTTCACCAAAATTCGAACGCCATGAATCAAAAGCAAACGTCATTTTTGAGAACGATCTAATTTGAAAAAAATAAAAATAAAATAATTTCATTTTTCTCTGATACGCGAAGTCGAAATCTTTAACAGTCGCGGAGCGTGGAACGTGGAAAAAATGGAACGCGGCGCAACCGGGAACCCGATGTCGTTATTCGGTTTGTTTTTCAAGCGTTGAATTTCGCTATCAGTATTTTATAGGCGTTGAACTGTGCTTCCCGATAAAATTGCCGACAGTAAATCGTTTTCTGCTATTGTAGATTCCGCGCCGGCAGCTCTTACTGCATCTCGTCCGACGGTGAGTTAAAAAGCGTCGATTTTGATTGTTGCCAAAATGTCTTGTTTCTATAGTGTCCGAATTTGAAGAGTTTCGTTCCAATGGTGCAGTTTTTTTTCTAGGTCGCACCGTTCATAAGTCGTTTTAGCTTTAATCACAGATTGTCCATTTTGTTCCTGAAAAAAATGGCCCGACAAATCTGGACACAACTCCACATAGACTGTACGGCGACAAAAAATCAATTATACAAAAAATGTAGGCAATAGTCTCAGATATCTGAAAAGTGCGTGGCAAGCTCTGTCGCTCAAACATGGCGCTGTCGGGCCACCGCTAAACTTTGAATGCGAATTTTCAAAATTTAAATTGGTGGAGATATGCACTTATGGAACGAAACTCTTCATTTGTCCCTCGTTCGTGTTATGTGGCTTTTTCGTTGCAGGTGTCAGTCCCGTCGCAACCGACCGGTGGATTCACTCGGCCGGAATTCAATCGCTGCTCAAGGTTCGTTTGCCCCACACACACTAGTCGACGATGGCATCGGGTGTAGGGTTCAAAGGTGCACCGCACACTCAAAATTTTCAAGGGCGGTTTGAACGTTTTTGAGTTCCGCCAAGGCAGAACTCCAAGGGCGGTTCGAACATTTTTATTTAGGAAAAATGTGGCATTTTTGGGACATACGGATGAAGTTCACACGAATCCGGATGAATTCACACAGTTTTTGTCCATTTGCATATCATAACAAAACGTTTCAAAAACATTGGGACACTTTAAATTCCGCCCTTGACTTAAGAGATACGCCCTTAAGAGAAGGTTGTTATGGGAAACACATCTTATTTATCTTACCAAACATATTTGTGAAAAAAATTTTATATGTAGATCTAGGCTTTGTCTTCAAAAATGAATAGAGAAATTTTTTTGTAATATCCACTTGTTTAAAAGATATTGAAGTTCACCATGTGGCATATTTGTGAAAACCGAAACTGAATTCCACCCTCTAGAAAGTGTCCGAATGTTTTCTTGCCTAGATGGCGCACTGACACTCAAAATTGTCAAGGGCGGTTCGGACGTTTTTGAGTTCCGCCAAGGCAGAATTCCAAGGGTGGTTCAGACATTGTGCACTTTCCTACCTGTCTGAAATAATTTCGCCCATGCACAATCCAAGGCAATACCGCCATCGTGCAAAGTGTTCGAACGTTTCATGTGTGGAATTGAAATCGAGGGCAGTTCGAACGTTTTTGGATTCCGCCCCGTTTTTAATTCCGCCCTTTTTAATTCCGCCCTTTTTAATTCCGCCCATGAAGAAGTGTTCATACTGCAACTGAAAATTCGAGTGTGCCGTGCAACAAACGATATGACTTTTTGATATCGATATTCGATATTTTTTCAAAATTTTCGATATCGATATTCGATATTCAATATTTTTTTCTGAAACTCGATATTCGATATCGATACGATATGGAACCTCGATATCGATATTCCATATTGAAAAATGGTCGATATTCGATATTTTCGATATTGCAATATGCTTTTGGTATAGCAAAGCATATTTCAAGTGGCATATTGTATTTTCATGTGGTTGCACACATGTTTAATCATCTCTTTACTGAAATTTGAATGGTACAAGTGATTTTAACAGGCTTTACATCACTCAATGGTAGAAAATACAAGAAAAACATGATGAATCAAAGTGTATCAGACAAATAACAATTGGTAGATATTACAGTTCATCCTAACCTAATTGCTTAAGGGCATGTTGCAAAAAAAAGTATATCAGCGTTTTCTGGCTTCAAATTTAGCACTCCAACAACAATGACATTATAAATACTGTACTTTTACTCATCAAATACAATACTATAAGCACATCAGATCAACCATAAACATCTCAAAATGAAAAGTAAATTTGGGGACACAATACAGGTTCGATATATCGAAAAAATGGTCGATATCGATATTCGATATTTTTTCAAAATTTTCGATATCGATATTCGATATTTTTTCAAAATTTTCGATATCGATATTTGATATTCAATATTAAAAAATAATCGATATCCAATATTCAATACGATATATCGTTTGAACCCTAATCGGGTGTCAACTGGGCCGACTGGTTTCAATTCGGATTTTAGTTGACGGGTTGCGGAGCAATCTCCAAATGCACGTACTAATATTAATTCGTTGCCGCATTTGCACTCGACATGTCCTGCGGACGGTCAACTGAAATCTGAAAACTGGGAGTCACTCCCAGACTCTGTCATGTAAATAGAATGAATGCCCTGTAAAATGTCGAATGTCCGGTTAACAGAATAAAATTTGACATTTTAGAAGGCCAGGTTCTTTTACAGGGTCGGGGTGTGGCACCAGTTGACACCCAGTGTGTGTAGAACCATTATGGACACTTATATTTCAAAGTGTCACTGGATTCTAAAGTGTCGCTACTCTCAGGTGCGGCAGAGTGCGACCGAAGGGCACGGATTGCGACCACTGCGCCATGAGCATCGCCAACGACGACACGATTTCTCTTTTAAGCGGCAGTGACAGGGCCAACGCCGCCCCGCCGCGCACGTCTGGGACGGGTAATTTTGGTGAGTGTATTTGGGTTAAATGTGTGTAAATATCGATGATTACTGGAAATTAAGGATGGCACTTAATCTTGAAACTTTTTTAAAATGCAATTGAGGCGTCTACTTCTAAAAGTCGACAAGTCCAAAATATGAAAATTTTGCGTTAGGCCCGGAAACGTCATCTGAGACAACTCCCGCACATTTTTCATAATTTTCCATAAATTTTTTGTCCTCACATACCCATATGGCATAGTGACAATTTTGACATTTTTTTGTGAAAAATGCAAAAAAATTCAGCAATAAGTCGACAAGTCCACTTAGTTTAGAGCAAGAAGTCGACAAGTCCATCCTCTTCATCCTTTTTTATGGGAAAAAATAGCAAGAAATGTGATATGTCCGTCATGGACAGCTACTTCTAAAAGTCGACAAGTCCATAAATTGCCCATAAGGGAGAATCATCCAGGCCAGGAACAAAAATGTTTGTTAGTGCAAGAAGTCGACAAGTCCATTTCCCTCCCCAAAACAGTTTTGCTCTGTCCAAATGGAATTTTATGGACACCCCATTTTTTACGTTGAGAGAAGGAGCTGAAAATTTGATACTTTATTGTCAACATTTGGAACTTAATGGTAGGCGCGAGAGAGCCAAATTGGACACGCGGGATGAACCTGGAATCGGATCGGAAACTTAAAATGCGATTTACTCTACATCGCATTTTGTGGACTTGTCGACTTGTAGAAGTAGACGCCTCAATTCCAATTTTTCTAGCATCTATTCACTAGGTATTTTGTGACTTTGCACGCATGCATGCGTAGGGTTGGAAAAATAACGTTTTTTTAAACTCTATGTTTAAAAAAACAACGTTTTTTTAATAAAAAAAACGTTCTTTTTCAAAGTTCCCAGATATGACCTTGTGTCAACATATATAGGTATATCAGACAGTGGCAATACTCTGTGATGTTATATATGACCATATAATGTCTGTGGAGCCATGGGATAGCATTATAAGTGGTGATTTGTATCAAAAATATCCATTTTTCGTCGACATATCGTTCGTATATCGCCTTATAGTCGAATGTTCGTGACTTCAGCTAAAGTTTGGCACGGAATAGTGATGAAACAAGGTTATAAAAGGAGGTTGTTACTTTGGGAGTGAAGTTACACACAGTGGTGGTACATGGAAGCACATTACCTCAATATTATATACTACAGCAACATATGACGGCTTATTAACCCATGGTAGCACATAGAAATGGATACTTTGATACTAAAAATGCCACAAAACCAATGAAAACAACCACCAATGTCAATTTGTGTGTGAAATTGCGCGTCATGTCATTTCGGACGTCATGTTTTCGTGTGTGAATTTCGGACGTCATGTTTTGTTTTTTTAAAGGTTTTTTTATTTAAAAAACGTTTTTAAAAAAACATCGGCCAACCCTATGCATGCATTTCTACATGCTAATTTACGGTGGGTTTTTTATTATTGGTTTAGTGTTTTTCAGTGGCAACCTTACATTTTCTGCATGAAAAATCAAGCAGCCGTGAAAAACTTATCTTCATTCCACGTTCCGCAAATGGAATAAGCCATAATTCAACCCCGCGCAGGCAACATCGGCGCGGGTCGCTTCCAGTCGTCCAGCACGATGCCGATGCCGCCGAGGCGCAACAACCAGGACAACCAGAACCAGCCAGACAGGGGGCGCCCAAACATTCTCCTCTCACAACCCCCCAATGCGACCAGCGAGCGATCCCCATCTGGTGCCACTCCCATACCCTGTAAAGAGCCCTGTAAAATGTCATGCAAAGTGTCTCAAGTCATGTAAAATGCCCTGCAAAATGGCAACTCGGTTGCCATTATGCTGGGCATTTTACATGACTTTAGACACTTTGTATGACATTTGACATTTTACAGGGCTCTTTACAGGATCTGGGAGTGCCCCCAGGGGAGAACGTGGCTTTGCGCCGCCGGCTGGCTACCTATGTGCCAACGGACCAGCCCGTGAATGAAATGTGCTACAGGGCCGTGGTGGCTGGTGATATGTTCCACAGGCTCACCAATGAGATCAGTGTGAGTGTCGTTTGATTGTGTGGTTTTTGGGTACGGGGCACTGTGCATTTTGTCCTGTTGTTTTAGTTTTTGCGAATAGGTTTTTAAGGGTACTTGTGTTGAAAAATGTGAGAAGTTTAATTTAAATTTTAAATCAAAATAAATGTATAAAAAATTTATTAGAAATATAATTTTCAAACCCATTGGTGATCTGCTCTTCTATAGGAGATATGCTATTCAAATATTTGAAACAAACATCATTTCTCATCAAATGTTTATCGTTCAAAACTGATAATCATGTACCTTTATTCAAAACTCAGGTGCGGTGCGAGTCTGTCGGTCGAAATGAAACCATGGACCCTGAAAACTCACAATGGAGCAATTTAGAGCCCAGAACGGACGCAAAAACGATTGAACAGCTGCAGGGGCTCAACCCCAAGCTCAAGGATATTCTGCTGAGGGTAATGTTAATTGAACACATGACTGCCGCTCAGCAGCATGCCATTCCCTTGATTATGGCTGGGAAAGAGGTTTTGCTGAGAGCTGAGACCGGTTCGGGAAAAACGGTTTGTTATACTTCGTTTCTTCCGCAAGAAGCGATGTAGAATGATAACCAGTGTACTGTTATTTATGTGTGATGCATGAAAAACCTGGAAGTTGGCTACCGTATTTCTTCTAATAGAAGCGCGTCGTTCTATTGTTTCGTAAACTTTTTTACCTGCCGTTCTATTGCAGGTGCCGTTCTATAGGAGGCTGACGTTCTATTTCTTTCACCAATTTTTTACACTCATTTTTTATATGAACATATTATTCATTACGTTCATTTAGAATAAAACATGCGAAATATTTCATTATCAGAGCAACAATCTGAAATATAACATTTAAATGTTTTGAACGTTCATTTACGTTGTCATGTTTTTGTGTTTTACACTATCCCAGTGCAATTTCTATCTGCCGTTCTATTGGAGGTGCCGTTCGAGTGGAGGTATGCCGTTCTGTTAGGAGAAATACGGTATTTTCATTTTTGAAAGTAATAAGTTTATTGTATCTGCTGTGTGAATCACATTTCATCGGGCATTTGCAATTTTGTTGGCGGAAATTGCATGTTCTTGCCAGGAGTCTGGTGGAGGGGCGGGGCAGCGTAAACTTTAAAACGCGATTTTGAATATTCAGAATTTATTGATACGTGCACTTTTAAAATGAAACACTTCAATTAAGCATATACCCTACTTTCAGCTCGCATACCTGGTGCCCATAGTAGACTGGCTGCTCAATAACGCTGGCGACATTCCCGAAAACAGCAAGCAAATTTCCCAATCCGAGCCCAAAGTCCTGGTGCTGTGCCCCACCAGAGAACTAGCAAAACAAGTCTATGATGAAGCTAGAAAATTGACTGAAGGTTTGACAGTCAAAATCAGCAAGTGCTACGGTGGCATTCACGTCAGGCACAATTTCGAGGAGATGCGAAATGCTGATTTGGTAGTTGGCACTGAGGGCAGGGTGCAGCAGGCGCTGAACGAGTAATTTTTTATTTATCTGTTTGCCTATACTACCATAACTAGGGTTGGAAAAAAACGTTTTTTTAACTCGATGTTTTTTAAAAAAAAACGTTTTTTTAAAATAAAAAACGTTGTTTTTTTAAAGCTCCCAGATATGACCTTGTGTCAACATATATAGGTATATCAGACAGTGGCAATACTCTGTGATGTTATATATGACCATATAATGTCTGTGGAGCCATGGGATAGCATTATAAGTGGTGATTTGTGTCAAAAATATCCATTTTTCGTCGACATATCGTTCGTATATCACCTTATAGTCAAATGTTTGTGACTTCAGGTAAAGTTTGGCACGGAATAGTGAACAAACAAGGTTATAAAAGGAGGTTGTTACTCTGGGAGTGGAGTTACACACTGTGGAGGTACATGGAAGCACATTACCTCAATATTATATACTACAGCAACATATGACGGCTTATTAACCCATGGTAGCACGTAGAAATGATATTTTGATACTAAAAAAAACGTGTTTTTTTATTAAAAAAAACGTTTAAAAAAACATCGGCCAACCCTAACCATAACCCATCTGAATAATGAACCAAAAATTACACTCTTGTACTCATCACAATATTTCGTTTTTACTATAGAACAATTCATTACGAAATTTATCACAAGATGTTATTCATTGAATTATGGTAGGATTCTGCACATAATTTGCGGTCCGCCGAGTATACCCTGCCACCATTTGTCGAATTTTACCGACCCCTCGCAGAAGATACCTGAACCTTCTCCGGCTGCACTTTTTCGTGCTCGACGAGGCCGACGAGTTGGTAAAACCGAATCGGAATAACGACAATGAATATTTCAAGGGTTCGGTTAGGACGATCTGGGAGGATTTTACATACCCGCGAGTACGCCACGTGCAGACGATCATGTGTAGGTGCGTTCCGGTGAACCGATGACTGAAGTTTTCGGTTTGTTTTGAAATACAAGCATCGAGACCGTGTTTTAAGGAAAATGACGGTTGAAATTTTATGTGCTTTTTCACTAGATACTTTGCAGGCAATTTCACATAAATACAAAAAAATAGTTGGGGTTGTTTTCGTTTGACCCGTTTCTGCATGCTACCGCGTATTATAAATCAGCCGTGATATGTCAGTGTAGAATATTTGTAATACAGCCAATGTGCTTCCTTATTCAAGCACTATTCCATACCCAACTTAACTTCAAGTGATGGACATTTCACGAAAAGCGGTATATGTGACGAGTTTGGGAAATTTTTAACTGGAGAGCTGTTCAAAACGTTTTTTTTATTTTAAAAAAGATAGATAATTGCGTGACTTTGCAGTGCCACGTTCACACCGGAATTACAACAGGTGGCGCGAGATTTCTTTCGGCCGGGCTTCAGATTTCTTTGGCTCGGCGCCAGCAAGGCGAACAGGGACGTTATCCAGAGACATGAGGAGGTAAACTGCGACGGTTATATGCGTGTAATAGTGTGATGGGCGTAAGAAATTTTAGTAACCGCGTTTCGTGTCCAAAAATGCTAGGATTCGGGTCTGTTCGGGCTGCAAGCTTACCAGGGAAAAGCTAAAGTTCTCAGTACACTTTTTTTGTATATTTCTACTCATTTGACTGGAATGAAATTTAAAAATTCTATCTGACAACTTATTTACAAAGTCCCAACCCCGCTGGCAGGTGCCAATGTGCGACAAGCAGCAGCGACTTGTCAAAGTTATCATTTGCAAGTTGTGCGAAAATGAAGACGACAAAGAGGCCCTGGAGGAGTGCGTCAAAGTTGCCGCGCAGCACGACGACACGTCCAAATTGGGGCACACGTTCAAAAAGAAAATTATGGTGTTTGCAGAGCGCCGCCGCAATGTCGATTATTTGTCGCTGTACTTGGATCAACAGGGAATACCTAATGTGGCGTATCACGGGTAGGTTGTTGATGGGGTTCGTCAGGTTACCGATAAAATTATTCTCACTCAAGTTGCGTGACGAAGGCGCTACAGACGCTAGTTGACAACTATACCAAATGTCGGCGCTGAGCCGGTGCGCAAGTAAAACCGGTGCCCAAGTACGCCCGCTGCCCAAGTATAATTTCCGGTGCCCAAGTACGCCCGGTGCCCAAGTAAAGTGTCCGTACTTGGGCACCGGGCGGCTCTTTACTTGGGCACCGGGCAGGTGCAAGCACCCTGCCCGGTGCACAAGTATGGGAGCGAAAGGGGGGCGATAGTGTATGGTAGCGATGGGAGCGGTGCAGATCACATACCCGCCCAGCATTGCTATTCTCATACAACATACCCCGAAACTTACTTAAAAATCGCTGTGTGTGGAGCGCCATTTGAATGTCATGATTCAGGGACGTACGCAGGATTTTTGAGCGGTGGGGGGCGGATTGTATACGGAGCCCGGCGAACGGGGGGGGGGGCGGCGCCCCCCCCCCCTAAAATTTTGCCCTATCGTAAAGGAATGGAGCCATGGTGCTGGCGCCATTTGTAGGCGCCAGCGCCATGGCAGTATTGGCGTTGGCGTTGGCGCCAACGTCTACTATATAGGTATCTATTTATACCTATATGTATGGTACTAGGACCACTTTTGGCACTGTTGGATGCTTTAGAATGCAATTTGACACCTGAAAATACATATGAAAGAATGGGGTGGTGATTTGCGCGCTTGCGCGCAAAAAAATTTTTAAAGTGCCCACCAATTCGCCTCAGAAAAGTGTCATTTCTGGCAAATTTTTCTGTCCGGCCCGGGAACGAGGGGGGGCGGCCGCCCCCCCCCCCGCCCCCCCCTGCGTACGTCCTTGTCATGATTTAAGTACACTCGGCGGGCATTACACTTAGTATAGAAACCTACCATAACACATCTGAATAATGAATCAAAATTGATAGTTTTCCATCATAATATTTCGTTTTTGCTATGGAAAAATCAATTACGAAATTCATCACAAGATTTTATTCATCAAATTATGGTCTGCTGAGTATACACACTACAAAATGCCACAAAATAAATACACAAATGTAACTAAAATATGCCTGTGCACTAAAGTTCAAGTTCAAGTAATGCACAAGTGTTGCCCAAGTTAACAGCCGCCTGGTGCACAAGTAAAGTGCACAAGTACGGGCACTTTACTTGGGCACTGGGCGTACTTGGGCAACGGTCTTTATACTTGGGCACCGGGCGTACTTGGGCACAGGTTTTACTTGGGCACCGACCCACGCCCCCAAATGTCAACTGGTTCCCATTCCAATTCAAAGCTTGCTGACGAGTAATACTACGCATTATTGTACACCACATGCTTCATGCCGGCTTTGAACATTGCCCATACCGCAATATTTTTTCAACAGTACAGCTTCATCTGCTACATGGTTCGACACTTTGCATTTTTTTCGTTGGCTCGTCAGCAAGCTTTGAATTGGGATGGGGAAGCAGTTGACATTTTGTGTGTAGGGCCAAAAAAACTGCCCCCCTTCCCCCTCAGCGACCACCCGCAAGAGCAACGCGAGTACGCGTTGGAACGTTTCCAACGAGGCGACCGTCCAGTTCTGCTGGTGACCGACGTGGCGGCGCGCGGCCTCGACGTGCCCAACGTGTCGCTCGTCATCAACTACGACCTGCCCTTCGAGTTTGCCTTCTATATTCATCGCATTGGACGTACTGCGAGGGCGGGGAATACGGGGGAGGCCGTGAGCTTTTTTGACCCCAGGGTTGACAAGGATACTGGCATTGCGCCGTTTTTGAAGGCGGTTAGTGTGCCGTGGATCAAGGACGTATCCAGGGGGGGGGCGGGGGGGCTGCAGCCCCCCCCCCTTCCCGGGGTGAGACCCAAAAAGTCCCGGAAAATGCATATTTTCCTATATATTTTCCGATGTTTCTTAAAAATTTTGCGCGCAAGCGCGCAATTTCTTCCCCATGCATTGTATTTTCAACGGATCGGCCCCTGCGAACCAATATCCTCGGAAATAAACACATTTTTGCGAATTTCGCTGCATATGTATGCATTTTTACAAACATATAAAGCGGCTCCTGGCGCTGGCGCCAACGCCAATAGCGCCATGGCGTGGCGCCTTTGTATGGCGCTAGCGCCAAAACGCCTTTCCGTCCCTATATAGGGAAAAAATTTAGGGGGGGGGGGGGGGCTGAGCCCCCCCCGTTCGCCGGCCCCCGTAAACAAGCAGCCCCCCCGCTCAAAAATCCTGGATACGTCCCTGCCGTGGATGGTTTTTTAAATGATTTGTTTTTGTTTTCAATCGAAATGCCAACGGTAATCTAGTTAGGGTGAATGATTATCACACATTTTTCAATATTTTGGACATTTGTACAGAGAATGTTCTCGTAATTTTGTCAATGTTATGTTTAACTACCCGTGTTTTTCCTGAAAAAATGCTTTTTCGATTTTTTCGGGATTTGGCGCATGTGCACTTTTCCCTCTGAATGAAACTCTTCAAAATTTATCGCAGGTTCTCGACGAAGTGGGACAACCGGTGCCAGCTTGGCTCAAGGCCTACTGCTAATGATTTTAAACAGTCTATGTTTTCAGTGTTTAGGTTGTTCAGATGTTTATTTTGTGGTATAAAAAAATTAGCGGGTTGACTGCGTCTAAAAATAACTTTGCATTCCTTGGTATGGTTTTCAAATGTGCGATTTTTTTATCAAAAAGTCCAGCACGCTTTGTTTCAAGAACAAAAGCATCAGCAGAAAATTTAAGTCGCATTTGAACACTATTCTGATCTGATGGTGTATTGGAAAAAATGTAACAATGTGCCTACACACACTAGTTTTCACCGTGACTTCGGTAAAAATGAAATTTTTATCAAATGCAAATTAAACGGCTAATTTGAATTTAAATTAATGAAAGTTAAAATTTGAATTTAAATTAATGAAAGTTTAAATTTGCAAACTAAAACACATAACCTAAATACAATAAGAGTAGGCTGGATGTCGCAATTTCAGTTTTCACCACTGTCACGGTGAAACAGTGTGTAGGGCCAATAGATTGGGATAGCTTGTTGGCTTGAAAATTTTGTCACTCATCGACATGCTGTCATATTTCAAATGATGTCCGATTTCGCTTGATGTCCCATTCAATGAAGCATATTTACTGACAAAATTAGCGGTGCTTTTTAAATGCGCCTACATAGATGCTGATCTTGTTTGGTGCAGCTTTTCACAAACCATGAAGCACTGCAAATGTTAAGCCAATACATCACCCAATGCTTACTACTAGTACTCTTATCATGTTGTTTAATTTGAGTGAAACTTTACAAATGTAATTACAATTTTACCACATGTATTGTCATGTTTTTGGTGCATATACCACCTAGGGTTGGCCGATGTTTTTTTTAAACGTTTTTTATTTAAAAAAAAACGTTTTTTTTTTAAAAAACATGACGTCCGAAATGTTTTTTTTTTTTTAAAAACATCGACCGAAATTTTTAGTACTAAGCACTAGGTATTTTGCAAAATTTTTGCGCGCAAGCGCGCAATTTCACACACAAATTGACATTGGTGGTTGTTTTAATTGGTTTTGTGGCATTTTTAGTATCAAAGTATCCATTTCTATGTGCTACCATGGGTTAATAAGCCGTCATATGTTGCTGTAGTATATAATATTGAGGTAATGTGCTTCCATGTACCTCCACAGTGTGTAACTTCACTCCCAAAGTAACAACCTCGTTTTATAACCTTGTTTGATCACTATTCCGTGCCAAACTTTACCTGAAGTCACGAACATTCGACTATAAGGCGATATACGAACGATATGTCGACGAAAAATGGATATTTTTGACACAAATCACCACTTATAATGCTATCCCATGGCTCCACAGACATTATATGGTCATATATAACATCACAGAGTATTGCCACTGTCTGATATACCTATATATGTTGACACAAGGTCATATCTGGGAGCTTTTAAAAAAAAACGTTTTTTATTTAAAAAAAACGTTTTTTTTATAAAAAAAACATCGAGTTAAAAAAAAACGTTTTTTTTCCAACCCTAATACCACCTTTAAATGTTTTTAATTTTAGGAGTGTGTAAATAGTATTCTGTCTGTGTTTCTGTTCTGTTCTGCCAAGAACATTAGCAGGTGGCTGCAATCCCTACTTCATGGGTTCAGAGGTAAAAATCAGGGAAATGCAACTTTTAATGTGTGTAAAAAAATAAATCAAATATTCTTGATATCAAATACCGACCTAGTGTTGATGGTCGTCTAAACCCATTGCTCATCTAATTCTACTTGCTGCTCATCTATGCCCCTAATTGGAAGTGAAGATGAGCAGCGGGCAAAGGATTTGCGGTAATCTCGACTAATGGTGGGAAACAGCATGATAGATAATGGCACTATTCAAGAAATTGAGGCACCACAGAAGACATGCCAAGTGCTGATGGTGCTCTTGAAAAAGGTTACTTGGTGTTAAGAATACCCAGAAAAAGCATCAGTGCTGTTTTCTATCACTAGTTGCATCATCTAGTTGATTAGTTTGTCTATTGGTTTATGTATTCTTGGTGGTCACTTTTGTTTTCTTGCTGGGTGTCTCTGGGTGTGTAACCAACTTTTAAATTTTTTCTTCAGAGTTTATTTTAAAGAGTAAAAAGTACTGTCTGTGTTACCTTCTCATCTGTTATGTACTGTGCATGACTTTGATTTTATCAAAATTGTCAATTTTCATCTGATTTTGTTTGCCTATTAGTCTCCTTAAGAATCCCATTGATTACTGAACCAGTTTTAGGCTAGTTTCTGATGGAAAAGAACCACCAGGAGAATGTTGCAAATTGTGACATGGCACCATTCAATAAGATGGTGCTGGGGGCAGTGCACCATTCCGCATGTAAACCCATCCCGCATGTTTACCAGGAACACATGTCATTATACCTCGCATGTTGAAAATGGATAATAAAACACATGACCTAGTTATTTTGGAGGTGAAAATCTATAAGAAGTATGAAAATTAGGGAATTTTGGTGAAAATTAGGGTAAAATTGCTCAAAAGCGCTCCAGATAGCTGGATAGCTAGGCAATTTGCGGGTGGGGGGTGTCCATGGGAATGTAGCCAAAAAAATTTGCGCCAGGGATTGATAGATAGTTGGGCTGTTTGGGGTGGTGTTACCCACCCCCCTTTCTTACCCCTGCAGGCATAATGTGCCTATAATGGGTCTACATGCGGAATGGGCTTTGATGCGGAATGGTCCCTAGCCGGTGCGGGGTGCCAAAAGCAACACGGAAAAAGGATGCCAATTGCTAATCGTCACCTGGCACTCTTCACAAAAGGTCACCAGATGCCAAGGATGCCTGATATAATTAACACTGTCAAGTGATCTTCAGTGACACCAACTAAAAAATACCTTTAAAACATGGTGGTGCCATGTTGCAACCTGTGATACTCTCAAATTGCAGCAGTGATCCATTCTAAATATCACCATCTGGTTGCTGTACAGTATTTAGCTGACATTTTCTTGGGAATAAATTTTGTTTCTGCTCCATTTTTGATAATATAAATCCAGTTTTGTTTGTGAATAAATCAAAACCATAATGTTGGACATTGATGGGTGTTTATCTATTGGGATGAGTTGAAAATCAGCAAAAGCTCAATTGATGGTTGCCTGATGACACGGTTTTGAACAAATATGATTGTGTCCTTCACTCAGAATTGCATGTCAATCTGATGGTACATATCGACTAAATACAAAATCTGCCATGAGATTTCAAAAGCATTTGTTCCAGTCTCGATATGCTGTGTATAAATACAGTTGGCTACCGTGTACATATAAATTGGAATTTATACGACTTTCAACATTTTAATGTGGCACATCAGCCATCAGTAAATACATCGATCAAGTATCAACCCTTAATTTCTACCTCTATAACCAGTAAAGCTGAAGAGTGATTGTTTAAAATGTGTGCACATTCGATCAACCAAGTTTCAGTACCTACAGCCAAACATGGTTAGATTGCTTGAAGGCATAATTAGGGTTCAAACGATATATCGTATCGAATATCGGATATCGACCATTTTTTAATATCGAATATCGAATATCGATATCGAAAATTTTGAAAAAATATCGAATATCGAATATCGATATCGAAAATTTTGAAAAAATATCGAATATCGAATATCGATATCGAAAATTTTGAAAAAATATCGAATATCGATATCGAATATCGACCATATTTTCGATATATCGAACCTGTATAATGTCCTTAATTGAGTTATTATTTTTGTTTTGAGATATTTGTGATTAATTTGAATTGCTTATAGTATCTAAGTTGATGAGTAAAAGTAAAGTATTTAATGTTATCTTTGTTGGAGTGCTTACTCCACATTTCTTGTATTTGGTTTGGCCACATACCTACTGAACTACCTACCTCATATTTGAAGCCAGAAAATGCTGATATGCTGCTTTTTTGCAACATGCCCTTAAACAATTGGGTTATAAGTATGAATTGTTGTATCTACCAATTTTTGTTTGTCTGATACAATTTGATTCGTCATGTTTTTTCTTCGATTTTTTTCATTCTGACCATTGTAAACCTTGTGAATATCAATTGTACTTTTCAGTAAAGAGATAATCAACCATGTTTGCAACCATATGACAATACAACATGCTGCTTGAAATATGCCTTGCTATACCAAAAGCTAAATATCGAATATCGAAAATATCGAAATATCGATATCGAATATTGACCATTTTTTAGTATCGAATATCGAATATCGATATCGAGGGTCCATATCGTATCGAATATCGATATCGAAAATTTTGAAAAACTATTGAATATCGAATATCGATATCGAAAATTTTGAAAAAATATCGAATATCGAATATCGATATCAAAAATTTTGAAAAAATATCGAATATCGAATATCGATATCGAAAAGTGATATCGTTTGAACCCTAGGCATAATTGGTATTTATGTGAGTGCTACATGAAACATACAAGCTCATGAAACATACACGCACAGTGTTATTGCAATGCATGAGTGCTGCAATGTGTGTACTGATAATTTGATAATTAGGGTAGCGATAATTATAATGATTGGCATATAAGCGACTTCTATCAAGTCATACAACGAAATATGCTTTTTTTACCAAATGATAGGCCATTTTTCAAATTCGACAGACCAAATTGATAATATGCATTAAGGGGGGGGGGGGATTATTCAAGGGGGATTACTTTTCCTCACTTGTCTAACAGGGGGAATTAATCAAGCAAATACGGTACTTCGTTACCTGAATGAACACCGCCGGAGTAATATTTCCATTTTAATTATTAACTTTTCAATTTGCTTTTCAGTGGGAATTATTAAAAAGTGAGAAGTTAGATGACGCGTGCACATAAACAGGGGACACGCCAGGTCCGGCACCCAAAAGTTGAGTCGGTTCCGGAGCCTATAACTCCGGTTCTAGGGGGGTAAAAATGTTAAATTTTGGGGAATATACTCTAACCCCCCTTCGTCTATACACTGCAGGGTAGCTCGGCGACTCACCTGAGTGTGGGCCGCCGTATACGTGAATATTTTATTTTTTTAAACAGGTGTCCATGCGAGGTCCGGCAGCCCGTGTTTTTACAGTATAACGGGCTGCCGGACCTCGCGTGGACACCTGTTTTTATCAACAAAAATATTCATGTATACGGCGACCCACACTCAGGTGAGTCGCCGACCTTCCCCAGCCCGTATAAAGTAGTCGGGGGATGTCGAGTATATGCCATCAAAATTTCGAATAAATCCCCCCACTACAGCTGAAGATATGGCGACCGGCACCGACTCAGAAAGTAGGTGCCGGACCTGGCGTGTCCCCTGTTTACATTGCTATAACACCGCGTGCGCGTGTACATGTTTCATGGGATCCCCCCGGTATTTATTTATTAGCGTAGACAATGCCATGAAGTCACGTATTTATTTGCCAGTTTTTTTGACGTAGGCTCCCTGGCGATGCAAACCCGCTGGCTATGTAGACCGTGTGGCCATTTAATGTAAATGATGACAAATCTTACTTTATTCAAGGAATATCTTTAATTTTAAAAGTGACAAAAAAATTGATAACTTTGACGTTATCTGTCACTTTTTACCTTTTAAGGTGCTGAACACATTTGAATAACGTCAAATATGATAAGTAATGACATTTCTTATCATATTTGACTTTACTCTAAATGTGTTCAGCACTTTAAAAAGTGAAAAGTGACAAAAAACCTCAAAAATAGATATGGCCAGCGGTTTACATAGCCGCCGGCGCAGGGCGCGCACTGGGAGTATATCAAGTCTGAGTTCACGCTGAAATATACGAAATCCAATACGAATGATTATCATAAGTTTTTTTTTGCGGGGTACCTCAGGGAAAAATTAAACCAGAATTTGCCAAATAGTTCTATTGAACTAGTAATGTTGCGTGCGAAGCATGTGCTCTGGTCGGTGCTTAGTAATTTTCGCGCACGGTTTGTGGTTTATTCTCCTTTGTGTCGCCGCACTTGATGATGCTTTCGCGGTTTGTGCGTTCTTGTGAACCAAGCGATGGTGCGTTGGCCCGCTTCCAAATGTTTTCGGTAGGAGTTGCGCTTGGCTCCACCTTCTTGTTGACGAATTGTGGAAATTACGTCTTCCAAATTTAGTTAGTCTCGGCGTAAGATCATTCCTTGAAGAATACATCCTGCTCTCAAAAATAAAATACGAGCAATCTTGTGCGAAGTGACCGGAAGTGTTTTAATGATGCCTTTCTGAAATCGCAGGCCTGCCGTCGCGGCCGGGTTACGTTGAAGCCGCACGCAGCAGCCCAAAAAAAACAATTTTAGGCATTGCTCTGTTATTTTTTGCCGCCGCCCGCGACATTGTTATTTTCGTTTTTTTCCGTCTGGTCGAAGCGACACTGCCCGGAAAACTATCACCGCATTAAAACTATTCAGGGGCTTTTCTCAGGACGAACGATTGGTGGGTGCAGTTTATATATTTTACGCAATTTTGCGAAGTGATTTGTGTTTGGCTGGTTTTCTATTGTGTTTGGTGGTTGCATTATATTTTCCTAGTTGTGGCGTCATCGCGACAAAAAAATTCCCGCCATAGATGACTTCTAAACTTCAGTGGTTTACGTGCATCAACTAATTTCTGACTTTGTGTTGTTTGCCCGAATCGCAAAAATATTCCGACATGTGTCTGGATTCGAACCCGCTACCCGTTTACCCACTTATTCTAACACCCCCCCCCCCCCCCCCCCGCAGGTGCTGTCCGTTGCGCGAGCGACCGGCCATCAGCGTACGGGGGTTGGGTGGGCGGAGTCTAACAACGCCCCACTCTAGCGGACGATGGTCGCTGCCACCGGCGCGGGCACGATGACGTCGCAGGCGCACCCCGCCGCCGCCGAGCTCAAGGCGCACCACCGAAATGCACAGCAGCAGCAGCACCAGAATGCCGGCCAGCCGCCCAGCGAGTGGTCGCAGAAATGTGAGGGTTTTTTGGGGGTTTGTGGGTTTGAAGTGGTTTAAGGTTGCACAGTGCACGCACCCGGCGAAATTGCGTTCACCAAATCGTGATTTTTGGAATAAGGCACAGAACCGCATAATATCAAAGTAATACGTAATCCTTCGCGCAATTTGCACCAGTGCCTAATTTTCCTAAAAGATCTATTCCCATTTTCGCATTTGTGGTGCTGCCTGCAAATATGTTCGAAGCGGAACGCAGAATTTCAGTGTTTCGTGTTTTGTCTATTCTATTTGTGACAAAGTCACAAGTTGCCTTTGATGCAACTGAAAAATGCGTTTCGGTGGGAAATTTTTCTTTGCCGGCCTTCATCACTACATTCTGGAGAGTAGACCAAAGTAATGCATTTGTACGTGACTGAGATGGTGTAAAAATATTTGACGTTCACTACGATCGACTACACCGTTTAGCCCCCCATTATGTAAAAATAAACTCATTTTACCCACGAAATCGCAGTGATCGCGCGCGAATTTGTGCGCCAGTATTTCACGACACTTTCCACGGCGCCCGAGAACATGCATCGATTCTACTCGAATGACTCGTACTTTTGCCACAATTCCGAGGAGCCCGTCCGCGGCCAGGAGGTTCTTTCATTGGATTTTTTTCCATGCGCCGTGGATGATTAAATGTCATGCATTTGTTTCATGCGCAGAACATTAAAACTGCAATTAGCAACCGGTCGTTTCAACATTGCCGCTCCAAGATTACCGCCATTAACGCGTCGGAAACTGTCAATGGTGGCATTCTTATTCAAGTGTGTTCAACTTTATTCACTTTTATGTTTTGGCTAGCTACAATCTGAGCAACGCGAGATAATTAAAATGTTTTTTATCTTCAGGTCGTTGGATCGTTGACCATGCAACAGCCGCCGATCAAACGCACCTTCGTGCAAACGTTCGTGCTCATGCCGCAGGTTCGCATTTTGAATGTTCGCGGATTTGCTCGTTCCGTTTTCCGTGATTTGCTCGCGGGTTAATTCCGCAAGTGGAGAAGTAAAACAAACGATTTGTGAAGTGACAAGTAAAAAGCTAAATAAGTTAAGTGACAAGTAAAAAGCTACATAAGTGAAGTGACAACTAGAAAGCTACATACCGTATTTCCTCGAAATACCCCCCCCCCTCGAAATACCCCCCCCCCCCTCGAAAACCCCCCCCTCAAAATGGACACTATGAACTTATAAACCCCCGCTCGAAATACCCCCCCCACCCAAATTTAGTGTATAGTGAACGTAAATGACAAAGGCTGCGGTTTTTCATCTGGGTAATGCAAAACACACGTTAAAAACAATGACTTTGTTACGTGAGAACAGTGATTATACGTCTACACATTTATACAAGTCTTTAGAGGGCGATTTTTGTTGCATTTTCGACGTCTGCGTACGTTTCAGACGACAATTTAGTACTTGGTTTTCAAAAAATTTCTGGCGAAATAATAAACCCCCCCTCGAAATACCCCCCCCCCATTCGTTTAACCCCCCTCAAAATTCTCACTCTGAAAAAATAAACCCCCCGGGGGTATTTCGAGGAAATACGGTAAGTGAAATGACAAGTAGAAAGTAAAGTAAAGCGAAGTAAACTTTACTTCTCATTCTGCTTTTAGCTTTTCACTTCCCATTTTATTCATGTCTCAAATGGTGTTTTTCTTCACTTACCTAACTAGCCCCTGCCATAATCACAGACAACCAACCAACTACCACCATTCCCCCTCTCCAGGACAAGAAGAAGTTCTACATCCACAACGACATCTTCATGTGGTGCGACGGCGGCGGCGACGGGGCCGGCGGGCGCGACAGCGAGACGGACGAGCGGCCGGGCAGCAACCAGAGCAGCGAGCCACCGCACCCGCCCGCCTGTCTGCCGCCGCCGCCGCAGCAGCAGCAGCAAGTGGCCGCCCAGTCGCCCAAGCCCGTTGAGGCGCAGGTGTTTTTGGGTGACGGTTTTATACTACCTTTTCTGGTTTTTCGTTGTTTTTGGGGTTTTGGGCTATTTTGATAGAGATCGGTGGAAAACCCTGAAAACTTAATTTTTAGGCGAAATCCCGATGCCGAAAAATGACAATCCCGATCCCGAAAGGTGAATCCCGATCCAGAAAACCCAAAAGCTAATCCTGATCCCGCAATCTCAAACAAATCAATACGATCCCGAAAGGTCAATCCCGATCCCAAAAACTCGAAAAGCCAATCCCAATCCCGAAATCTCAAAAAATCAATCCCGATCCCGAAAGGTCAATCCCGATCTCAAAACCTACAAAAAAACAATCCCGATCCCGAAAAGTCAATCCAGCTTCAACGGCACAGGTCCAACCCGCGCCCATGGCCAACGGCAGTGTTCACGGGTCTGGCGGCGGCGCTGACGACGTGCTCGAGGCCGTGCCCGTGGAAGAACTCAAGGTGGAAACGGCGCCGCAGCCGCAACGGCCGCGTCAGATCGTCGCGTCCCCGCCGCCCGCGCAAGCGCCGCCCGTCGCTGAGAAACCGGTTTGTTTGAGAAACCCACATTTCATGAATGCCACTGGTAGGGGGTGGCACTTTATTGTTTTCAACGGATTTTTAAAAACTGATTTTTTTAAATCACAGGATCGTAACTGACTTTCTTTAATCAAAGGGCAAAATTTCTGGTAGACATGCACTAGGCCTTTCGATTTTTTTTGCGTGCAACCGCGCAATTTCACATAATTACAAAAAGTCACATTTTCCAACCCTAGCCACTGTTCCCCCCTGGTATCTCAATCTTGCACGAAAAACTCTCAGGCGCCAGAACCAGTGGCGCAGCAGCAGCAGCAGCAGGTACCGCAGCAACCGCCGCCAGCCGCTCCAGTGGCCGACGAACAGCCGCCGCAGCCACCTGCCGTCGAGAAGTCGCCCGCTCCAGCGCCGGAAGTCGCGCCGCAGCCGCCCCGCCAACCCGCCGTGCCGCAGAGTTGGGCTGATCGAGTGAAGTTGACCAAAAATGACGGCCAACAGCAGGTGCGGGTTTCTTTGATGGTTTATACTCTGTGGACGTAACACTTCGTATGGAAACCTACCATAACCCATCTGAATAATGAACCAAAAATTATACAGTTTTTTCCGTCATCTGTCGTTTTTAATACGAAATAGTTACTTAGGTACGAAATTTATCACAAGATTTGATTCAGTAAATTACGGTAGGATTCTGCGCGTACTTTGCGGTCCGGCGACTATAAATACCAGAGACAAGTGTATTTACACCGGCGCCCCTTTACAGCCGGCGCAAGCGCAACAGGCGCCGCCGCCCGCTGCCGCAGCTCCCACCGCTGCGCCGGCGTCCAGCGAGGAGTGCGGCGCGCAGCAGCAGGTCGTAAACGAGCAGCCCATGCCGCCGCAGCCGCAACAGGCGCCGCAGCCGGCCGCGCAGCAGCAACTGGCGTCGGCGCGCCCGCCCCAGGGCATGGCTGAAGGCGGATTGCCCCAGGTGCACCAGTACCACCAGCAGGTGAGGGAGGGTGGTGTAACTGGTTTTTACGTTCGGCGAGTTTTTTTGTACATTGGGCGAGGCCATACAAGAGTTTGGTTCCAAAAGTGCATGTCCACAGATTTTTTTTTTGGAAGTAGCATTTTTAAGTGTGGCGCTTGCGCGATAATTTCAGTTAGTTTATCAGTTCACCTAAGGTTTTTTAAACGAAATCATGAATAATCGGAGACTATTTAATCAATTTTTAAATTTATTTTGCCAGGTTTCTGGTGCCACAAACGCCGTAACACAGATATTGAGCACTAAGATGACAAATAATATCTGAACAATTATACAGGAACTACATACGACTTAAGGCACACAATTTTGAACAAAACTCTTCAAGGATGACCAGCACACTCACCTCTCAAACTATTCTTCCAAACAACTCCCATATAATCAACCCCAAAATCCACTTTCAGGGCGGCGTGCCTCCAGCGGCGCCGGGCCACATGATGGCCGTGGCCAACCGCACGCTGTTCCGCTCCAACAAAAGGGGCGCGTTCGTGCGCCGCCTGCCCCAGGTCGATGTCAGGGAGAGGGAGGCTTTGCAGCGAGAGTTTGAGAAGACTATTAGGGGTAAGGGGGGTTTCTGTGTTTCGGGTAGGGATGGCCGGTGTTTTCAACGGATTTTAAAGAACGGTTTTAAGCAAACCTTTTTTCAATACCACCCGATATTTTAGTACTTATTCACTCGTCGCATGCTGTAATTACATGTAATATACTCGTGGACCGCAAAGTATGTGCAGAATCGTACCATAATTTCATGAATAAAATCTTGCGTCAAATTTCGCAATTAATTTTTCCATAGTAAAACGATATTTATGATGAAAAACTGTATAATTTGTGGTTCATTATTCACATGGGTTATGGTAGGTTTCTATACTACTAAGTGTGATGTCCGCCGAGTGTATGCAAAACTAAATCTGCACAATCATATAAGTAATGTAATCTACGTAATGCCGCGCAGAGTTGGGCGCCACGCCGCTGTCGGTGGACGTGAAGGCGCGCGAGAACGACAGCATCGCCTGGGTCATGTTCCAGTCGCCGTCCGAGGCGGACAAGTGGTTCCGCCACTTTACCGCCCTGCCCAATGTTCGTTTTTGGTTTGGGCTTTGTCTGTGCGTGTGGTTTGGTTTAGTGCCATATGGTTTTTTTGTTTCTTTCTTTTTAGATAATTATTCTAGATATTTTCCAATGTTACGATTGTCTATATTTGATGTAATATTTATCTCAATAAATACCTGTGGCGTTCCGATTTTGCTTAGAAAATTCTTTCGACTCGGAAAAAAATTTCTATTAAAAATCTACTATACCAAAGTTTTTGTCATTAATGAGGTTTTCATTTACGCCTGTATGTTAAACCTATCTAATAACGGCACCATTTCCCCCCCCCACCATTTTTGATTAATTTTTCAGCCGCCGGATTCTCGCGGCTTCCCATCTCTAATTACGGTGAAGCTTCGCAACAAGCGCTGCGAACTGCTCGCCGTGGCCTACGACGAGCGCAAAGGTTCGTGTTTGACTGATTTATTGACACCCGAATTATTTGGTTGACAAACGAAATTTTGAAGATGATAAATCTGTCATAAACACATTTGAGTTCACCAGTATTATGATTCCGTTGACGGAGATGACAAATGATTCATAAAAAAATAGTAAACTCAAATGTGTTTGCAGGAGATTTATTAGTTTGGGAAATTTCGGTTGTAAACTTGTGTGCGTGGGGCTATTAAACTGAATTCCTATTTACTTTGATCGTATAATCGGGCGAACAGTGCCAACGTATGCCAATTGCCAAGGCACTCGAAATTCAATTCGTCGAAGTACGCATTTCGTTTCGAATTGACAGGTTAAATATAATGTCCACTCTTAAGCCCTGAAAATCCATTCGGATAGCTGCTGCATTTTGCCTTCGAATTGCGAAAAAGTGTTAAAATATAGACGAAATAACGAAAATTCATTTGATTCACTGCCAACTATTTAAATGCATTCAGATCACAATAAAAAAATCGCTTCTGCACAGGACCGATGGGTCGCGAAATGGGCTACGTGCCGCCGCGCGGCTCGGGCGGCCAGCCAATGGGCGTTCAGGGAGCCCCCCGCCCCCCTGGCGGCCCCCCGTTCCCCCGTGGGCCTGGTGAGTGAACTTTGAATTGGCATCGGGTTGTTCAGTCAGTTTGTGGTTCGGTTTGGCGTAGTTGTGAGTAGGGTTCAAACGGGATTGACTTTTCGGGATCGGGATCGGGATTCACTTTTTGCGATTTCGGGATCGGGATTGGGGTTTCGGGATCGGGATTGGTTTTTTGAGATTTCGGGATCGGGATTGGGGTCACGGGATTGGGATTGGGATTTTTCCGGGATCGGGATTGGGTTCTAGGGATAGAGATTTTGGCCATTTTTCTGGCATTCACAGTTGTTCATAAGGGTCTCAAAACACTGTTGGATGCCAGAAAAGTGGCATAAAATTGACACTGGGGGTTTGCATCCACTTTTTTGCATGCAAAAACGTCATTATTTCACTTTTTATAATTTCCACTAATTTTTCCGGGGTCGGGATCCCGGACGGGAGTTTCTCGGGATCGGGATTTGAAAATTTTCGGGATCGGGTTGGTATTTTTGGATTTCGGGATCGGGATTGGGGTTTCGGGATCGGGACTGGTAAATCCCGGAATTTCACGGGATCCGGGATCGGGATCCCGTTTGAACCCTAGTTGTGAGCTGTCATCAACCAGGGACGTATCCAGGAGCTGAGCCCCCCCCCTAAAATTTGATCTACATAGTGGCGGAATGGCGCCATGGCGCTGGCGCCATTAGTAGGCGCCACGCCATGGCGCCATTGGCGTTGGCGTCAGCGCCATGGAACGCTGTATATGTATGTAAATATACATACAAAACAGCAAAAAGCAGAACACTCAAGTGTACAGGGACGTAGCCAGGATTTTTGAACGGGGGGGGGGCGGATTGTATACGGGGCCCGGCGAACGGGGGGGGCGGCGCCCCCCCCCCCCTGAAATTTAACCCATGTTGTAGGGGAATCGCGCCATGGCGCTGGCGCCATTCGTAGGCGCCACGCCATGGCGCCACTGGCGTTGGCATTGGCGCCAAAACAGCAGTATACGTCTGTATTTTACAGGCATATACAGCGACATGGACAGAAATTGAGGCCATTTTCACTGGTCTTAAGGCCGCAGAGACTGGTCAGCCAAAAAGATATGTTGTGAAGGGAGAATGCGCGCTTGCGCGCAAAATTTTTTCAACCTATCGACAAAATCGTCGTCTGAAAGTGCCATTTCTGGCACATTTTTTGGTCCGGCCCGGGAAGGGGGGGGCGGCCGCCCCCCCCGCCCCCCCCCCTGGCTACGTCCTTGCAAGTGTATTTGTAACGATTTTCGCCCACATGGAGCAAATATGATGATAATACTTTATGTGTGGTGTAGAATGCGCGCTTGCGCGCAAAATTTTTCACGCTGACGTTGAGAAAGTCGCATTTTCCGGTCACTTTCTGGTCTCGCCCCGGGAAGGGGGGGGGGACTGCAGCCCCCCCCCCCCCGCCCCCCCCTGGATACGGCCCTGTCATCAACTAAATAGGGTGCGTAGCGCCACAGTGGCGATGTAGTAACTGGCCCTGTACCTGTGCACAAGTTCACCCAGTGCGCCAGTAGCAAAAGTAGTAAAAGGGAACCATGATCGGCGTAATTTGGCGCCCTCAAATGGCGCCATTCCATCACTAATCATGTGTATACTTGTTGTTGTTGTTGTTGTTGTTGTTGTTTTGGGGGGGGGGGTTCACAGGGGTTCAATATATAGGATTTTCCAAATTTTAGAGGGAAAAGGGGAAAATCGCTAGATAGATATGTAGATAGATGGAGCGTTTGGGGGGTAACCAGGGACGTATCCAGGATTTTTGAGCGGGGGGGCTGCTTGTTTACGGAGCTCGGCGAACGGGGGGGGCTCAGCCCCCCCCCCCCTAAAATTTTGTCTGTACAGTGACGGAATGGCGCCATGGCGCTGGCGCCATTCGTAGGCACCACGCCATGGCGCCATTGGCGTTGGCGCTATCACCAGAAAGCGCTGTAAATGTATGTAAATATACGTACATTCCCAGCGAAAGGTACATTATTGGGTGCATTTTCTGGTATGTGTGCCACGGACCGATATGCTGATAAAATATGCTGTGTATAGGGGGCAAATGCGCGCTTGCGCGCAAAATTTTCGCATACACCGTCGAAAATTTGTACTTAAAGTGGCATTTTCAGGGGGTTTTCATGTCTCACCCCGGGAAGGGGGGGGGGCTGCAGCCCCCCCCCCGCCCCCCCTGGATACGTCCTTGGGGGTAACCCACCCCCTCTAACCCCCCATACTGAACCCCTGCAGTGCCCATGAAGACCCAGTGCTCAAGAACCGTGGCCGTACCTAAGCACCGGGTCTACATTGGCACCGGATATTGCTACTTGTGCACCGGGTAAACTTGTGCACTGGGTTCTAGCCGTAGTAACTGCATCACCCCAAACGCAGGTGGAGGCCCCGTGAACCGCCCTGGCGGGCCGCCGCCGCCTCAGCAGCAGCAGCAGCAGCAGCAAGGGCCCCCCGGCGGCATGGGGCAGGGACGCGGCGGCCCCCCACCTGGACGACAGATGGCACCCCCCGCTGCGACTGCAGCTGCCGTGGCCGCCGCGCCGCCCAAACAGACGGCCAGCTGAATGATCACAGGCCACACGTCTGTGCGCGTCGCTGTGTCTATAGTCGCGTAGGCGGGTTCGTACATTTGCGCTGATCGTAACTGTAGTAACGTAACTACGCAACGGACGTTTTCACACGTAAAAAATGGGTTGGGAAATTACAGTAACGTTTTAATTGAGTAGTTTACGTTCTGCTTGTTCAAATGTATGAGCTTTCAAACGCACCCAGGTGCGCTATTGGGCTTACGGATTATTATTGACTGAGTAAGTGTAATTTGTGGTTTGGTAAGTGCTACACTACTATTGCCACTTGTCTAGCCTTGAATGACTCGCCAGGTACCACTTCCAGACTGTGTAAAATGTAAAATGTCCCGCAGCTTGTCAAAAGTCATGTAAACGAAGTTTTGACACTTTGCATGGCATTTTACAATTTACAGGGTCCGTGAGTACCCCCAGTCATCACCGATGCCGGACGTGTTTCAACATTAGTGTCGTGTGAGTTTACCAATTGCGAATGTTACTCCCACATTAGCGATGTGTGTTGCATGACACTTGAAGTTTATCATGTAATTGTCATTATTTTAGCAGTTCAACACACCTCGCTTACAACGTTGCTGTGTTCCTATAATACCCTGTCGTTGTAATTTTTGACGCTTTCAAAGCCTCTGTACTCAGATGTGCAGTGGCACTGTTTTACAGGTATGCCATTGTTTGTGAAAAAGACTGACTTCATGCATCATACCTTTAAAAACGGAGGATGTGTTCTTTTTTAAGAATGAGCATGGATGCAGTTGTCTGTATTTTCGCCAGTGTGCAGCAGGGGACCCTCCCAGACTCTGTAAAATGTCAAATGTCATGCAAAGTGTCAAACTTCAGGTAAAATGACATGTAAAATGGCAAACGAAGTGCATTGACATATTGCATGACATTTGACATTTTACCGGGCATTTTGCAGGGTCTGGTAGTGGCGCCCGGGCTGCAGTTTTTCGCCTTTTTGAATTGAGATAAAGCTGGTTTCTGTTGGTTCACATTTTTTAGCCATCTATATTTACCAAAACTTTTATAAAGCGTAAATGTTGCTGAGACCGTGTTATACATTTTCGCGTTATACATTTACAAGTTATCATCAGAGTAACCTGTTGAATTTGCAGCGTTTGCTAGATTGTTTTTTTCCGTTCGAATTTTTTTTGTCAAAATAGTCTGCTAGCCGTTTCAATATGGTATGCATGTGATTATTCTATTCATCGGGAATTTGCTGGTCACTGCAAAATTGCGTCAATTATTGAATACGTGGGAGTTTTGTCAACGACACATTTTGTCATTTGACAGAACTTGAAATTGGCCCCAGCTAGGGTGAGTTTTGGAAATGTTCCCTAAATTTGACCCCTTTCGTTGAACGCGGTGGGCTGCAAGTTCCTCCTGAAATCTGAAATTTTTTATCAAACGGTGGTAGTTCGCTAAAAGGTCAATTTAATTGCGTTGATTATTGGGCGTAAAATATGATGTGTTCGGGTTTTTTTCGTAAACATACGTAAGTGTCCCATTTTTTTGTAGAGTCATTTGGGCGCCATTTATCTGTTATCCTCATGTATTTGATGCGTGCTATCCTAAATATGTTGATCCAGCGGTGAGGTTTTGTAATATTTCTGGTCATAAAAATTTGCTGCCTGGATCTTATAAGTGTGGGATTTGCGTTTGTAAATTTGCAAAATTAGTAAAATTCAATAAATATGGTAAGAATCTTACACAATGTTGCTTCCATTCAGCTTTTTTTTGCTTGTCTGTGTTCTGAAAGTATTGCCTCTGTGCGTTTCGTTGGATTGTTTCAAATGTGAAGTTCTTTTTATACCAATACCAAAAAAATGTTGAAGCTCTTTAACTCCAACATACGATGGGAGGCTGTAACTTCAGAATGCATTTTTTGAAAGTACTTTATTGATGATTTTATGGTTATTTTTATATTCAGTTATTATAAATAGGTATACAATTTTGCGTGTAATTGAACTGTTTTTTCTTGCGCAGCTCGTAAAATCATACATATAGTCGTAACTCAGTTCCTGTGAACACCGCAATTACTCGGGGTGTGACACTGTCGAACTTCGCTGGGGTCCCCTTTGCTGCGCTAATGATATTTTTGTCGTGTTAACGTCAATTTGTGTGCCTTTTTGGATGGTATCGCGCTATTTTAGTGCGACGTATCGTTCACCTTGTGTGGATAAGTGCGGCGTGCTACAGCGTGTTGCCGCATTGAAAGTCGGTGTGATGGTCCTACACGCGCTAGTTTTCGACCGAAATTTCAAAAAATTTGGAAAGCTCGTGAATGACCTTTGAACGCATTTGAGTTTTCCGGAATGAGGTGCCTGTCAACTACTGTTGACGGAGATTCAAAATACTCATTCTGATGAACTCAAATACGTTCAAAGCTGATTTATGGGTTTTCGAGATAAATTGAAATTTCAAGTGTGTGTAGGCACAATATCGCTGTTGGGTGTTTGTTTTGTGGGCGGAGTCGGACTTGTTTCTTCAGGTGGCTCTATTTCCAGCGTGAGACAAATTCAAATACACTTTGCAAACAAAATGGATAAAATTTATTGTTTTTGTGAGCATTCTCAGGCTGGAACTGGGCCTTTGATGTTTGAACCATTTTATTGCGCTGATCGCGTCTGTGTGGGCGGAGTTTAATTGTATTGTAATGGTTGGCCAATTTTGTGGCCGCAGCTGAACAGTCATTGGTTGGAGAGTTTGTAATTCGCTACGGTTTTCTGACTGTTTTGATTTGTCGCTGGCGCCACTATTTAAAAAAAATATATTTTGTATTTTGTCCGTTTTTTTGTATTTTATCCATATCAGGATTGTTCACCTTAGGTACAATGGAAACAAACTTTAATCAATTTTTTTGCGCAGGAATTTAACACTCTTTAAGTTTCTGTCATTATATCCGGTGTTTTTTTCCGAAGGTAGTCCCTATAAAAAATATTGTATACTTTGGTGCAAAGAATGAAAAACGTTTCGAGTATTACTCAATGAGAATTCATTGAGATGTCTACCTTGATTAGTATAATATAGAGAATTTAGGATATTTTAGAGGGTCGATTAGCTTGGTGTAGAGTTTCTATTAAAATGGAATATTCGCCGTAATCTAATGGGCTTTTTCACATCACAATTGTTCTGTATAAGTCTTTAATCGTACCACCGCACTTTTAAATCGGTAAATATATTGTCTTGCGACCTATACTATTGTCTCGGTTGTTTCAGAGCTGCAATGCAGTTTCTGCTATGAAAAGTATCTGTTTGGTTATGAGGTGTGTGATATGACATCGATTGATCAAATCCAAGGGTGAATTTTGGGCCATTTGTGTGACATTAATGCGATGTCAGATTCTTTGGTGACAGTCCCGCATCCGTGAAGTCTAAAGTAAAGTGTCAAATGTCATGTAAATGTCTTACAAATTCGTACAATGTCATGGCAATATTTCGAAAGTTTAGAAATAACTAATATTTTTATTTTATTGACATTTTACATGACACTTGACACTTTACTTTACACTTTACAGGGTGCGGGACTGCCTCCCCCGTGACTTGCATCGTTCAAATTGGGACCACGTTTAATCGAAGACATAATAAAGACATCTATTTTTTCTGATAATAAAGCCTTTTGCCCGATAAGCGCGAAGTGAAATTCGATGTCAACTCACAGTCATGATGAAAAATCTTGAGGAGTTTTGATTTCGGCGGTTCTTTGTCTATTCGAATGCGTGTTTTTTGTTGATCACCTGCTCATATACAACGTATGCGTGTAGTTACGGATGTTTTCACACCTTTTGTGTAATGCCACTGTTTTAGGTAAGGTTTTTTTATTTCTTCTACACTTTATCACTATCGAAAAATGTAGATTTCTCGTTTAATAATTATTTACCTGCCGTTGTTTTACACATTTTCCGCGCATCGTAATTTTTAAACGGTTTGTTTGTGAAATTGTGAGCGAACAAATGTATTTATTGTACTGGTGGTGGAATGGCGCCATTCAGACGCATAACGGCGCCATTTTTCGGTTTCATGGCGGGTTCCAATCTGTCTCAAATTTTCCTGCTGCTTTGTTTGGCGCATTTCTACCACTAGTAGGTATTGATTACATGATATTCACATTTAGGTAGGTTTCTCTCATCGCTACCGGTAGGCATCGCAAAAAAAATTTCTTCAATTTTTCCATAATGTTGATCCCTACAAAAAAATTGGCAATTTTCCAGTAAAAATGCGATGGCCGCCGTATTTTATCCATTTAGTTTCAACATTTATGTCCCCGCGAAAAAATCCCAAACTGAACCTAGTTATCAACCCAAAACTGCTTGTGATCCCAGTAAAAATCAAATTTTATATGTATTTTTGTCGCTACCGTGTTTTTCTAATGGCCAATTGTTGTCTAACTAAAAGTGCCTGTGTGGTAAATATAAATGGGAACGGTGTTGGCGTAAAATGATGTCTGACTATTGGCAGTGCAATTGGGCTAATTAATAAATTAGTGTTGTTTGTAAATGGGGAGCTGAAAGTTTTCGGTACATTGTGAATTTCATTGTGGCCATGGGCCGGGGTACGTTTAGGGTGTGCATCATTTAGTATGCTAGTCACTTAGTATGGACGCGGAAATGCACAGTTTGTATGCTGTAGTGCCTCATTTCAAGTGCTACTGTGCTAGAAGTGAATTGATCAGTAAAAAAAGTATGGAAAACATATAACGAGTGACAAGAAAATGCTGAAAAAATATTTAACAAATTCAATTCACTCCAACTGAGCTTTTTGGCAGCATACCAAACGACTAGCATCCTAAGTGGTCTGGCCTCGTACGTTTAGGCCGTACCGTAAATTTTCGGTAAGTGACAAACTTTCGGTGCCCCACGGCTGTTTCCGTAAGCGCCCACCGTAACTTCCGAAACTTGATGCGTATGTTTTTTGTCTCTCCGCTCATAAGCCGGCGTTTCTGTTTTTGTTTTTCTTCACTCAGTTGATTTTTGTATGGTATTTTTGCAGTTTTCGATGGACATTTTTATTAAATGAAGCGTGATGAAAACGTCTCAGCTTGTCGCGGAACTCTATAAATCAAAGAACGTCTGCTCGCATAAAGCATTCATCAAATCGGTATCACTAAATAGCACGACGCCGAAAGACAAATGACTTTCTTGTTCTACGGTATAACGTGACCAGGTGCCATTCCCAGACCCTGTAAAGTGTAGTGCCGTGCAAAGTGTCAATTTGTCATGACAACTTTAAGTAAAGTGTCAATTCTTATGCAAAGTTCTTAAATAAAGTGTTTTTTTTTTTGTTTTGATCGACATTTCCCATGACATTTGACACTTTACATGGTCTGGGACTACCCCCCCCCCCCCCGGTGAAGTTTCACAACTTGTCGCAAACGCAACTTCACATTCACAAAGGCAGACAAGGTTTCGGAAACTGATGGAGTTGTCGGCTCGTTCGATTTTTCGCAGCGACCGCGGCATTGTTGTCTCGGAAAAATCGCAGTTTCGGCGAATTGCAACCACGCAAATGGCAAATTTTAGTATGCATTTGTGGGGTAATTTGCCAATTTCTCGTTTTTTCGATAGACATGTCTGCTCGCCCTGTACCAAACTGGAACCCTGTCCCGGTGCCAGTTCTGCAAATGGAGAAGTAAAATGGCAAATGCGAAGTGAAATGATACGTGAATTGAGAAGAAAATTGGCAAAAGCGAAGTGGAATGGTAAGTTAATTGGCAAAAGCGAAGTAAAATAATAATAATAAAAAGTTTTTTCTCTTCGCTTTTGTCAATTTTTTTCTCAATTCACTTCTCATTTGCCATTTTACCTGACAATTTTGCGGAACTGGCCCCTGATTATGTAGCTGATTGATCTGCGCCGCCCAGCCGGCGCTGCGTCAATGCCGCCGTCTCTTTGAACTGGCTAGTCTACTGATAAAATGTCTGCAGTTGAAGGGTGTATAAGAGCGTCGGCTTTTCTCAAAATTATCATTTTTGGCTACTTTCCTCGTCTTCCACCAACAGAGAACGCAGGGGGCACCGCACCAGGAAGGCAAACCCCCCTAAACACCCCAAAATGAGCCGCGTGTTGGTGCTTCTGTGCGCCGCGGCGGCGATGGCGCCGCTGTGCGCGCACTCGTTCAAGGTGTACTACCCGCCGCCGCAGAACCCGCTGCCGTACCCGCCGTACCCGCCGCCGCAGAACCCACTACCGTACCCGCCACAGTACCCGCCGTACCCGCAGTACCCGCCGCCGCAGAACCCGCTGCCGTACCCGCCGATTGACCAGTGCGGCCAGACGCTCACCGCGGCTCAGCAGCTAGTTTGTCCTCTAATATTTCTTTGGCATTGTGTGAAAATGATGTTTTCAAACTCTCGGATCATCCCGTGATGTTGAATTGATCCCGATCCCGTGACCTCGATTCCGATTCCAATCCCGATCCCAATATGCGAAATACCGATCCCCGAAAAGTCAATCCCGTTTGAACCCGACCGCGTGAACTACGCATGATGGGGATCAAAAATAACTCATTCCGCTAAAACTCAACTCAACTGAAAAGTCTTCAAAGCGCATTTATCAGTTCACAAACTTAAAATTGAAAACCAGTGTGTCGGCATAACTTCTACAGTCAACCCGCTACATTACCCCAATTCCCATTTCAGTCGGACTTCGCCGATCAGCAAGAAGACCGCGTCGATGAACTCCAGCGGGCCGGACAAGTTCTCAAGGACAGACTCGTGCAGGTGCCAGTCCCAGACACTCTGAAATGCCCTGTAAAATGTCAAATGTCACGCAAAGTGTCAAAAGTCATGTAAAATGCCCGGTAAAATGGCAAACGGTGTTTGCCATTTTACCAGGAATTTTACATGACTTTTGACACTTTGCGTGACATTTTACATCTTCCAGGGCATTTCACAGAGTCTGGGACTGCCCCCAGCTGTATCAACGCCAACTGGCCATGATCGAGGAAATAGAGGCGGGCAAGGACGACTGCCAGCCGAACAGGGAGAAGGGACCGAAGGGCGACAAGGGCAACCAGGGACCTACCGGGCCCGGGGGAGAAACTGGTCCCAAGGGTGAAAGGGGTGATGAGGGACCGGCGGGACCAGAGGGTTGGTCGCTTTTTTGGGGCTAAATTTGCTCTTGCTGTATGGTTTCGAATTGTCATTATTGTAAAGTTTGAATCTGTCCTGGAAAAGCCCGTCTTCTCTTGACTGGACTGAATCGCTTTACTGCTGTGCGACCGAAAGGACTCCACTTATGACTGAATATGTGCATCACATTGATCATCAGTTTTCATGTTTGTTGTTTCTTTGCATATCACTTCACTAATCACCGGAAAACGTCACCCCCCATCCCGGGGGCTTATTCAAGAATGAAGGTAAAATATTTATGCTCTCCAAATATTTTAAAAAGGCCATATTTATTTACACACAAAAAACTGATCTCACAAACGCAGGCCCAGTTGGTCCACGAGGCCCGCAGGGTTACAAGGGTTTCAAAGGCGAACATGGCATCAAGGGTATCAAGGGTGAGAATGGCCTGGATGTTTTGCCCACTCAAGGGATACCAGGACCAGATGGAGAATCGGGCGGAACAGGTAGGTGATGACTGTATTTTTTTAACTTAAATGTTTGAGAACATTTTGTTGTTGTTGTTTTTCATTTAGGACCAAAGGGACTGACTCTCCTACTCAGTCCTGATTTCGACAAAATGCTCAATCCCACCAAATCTCTCAGTATTTTACCAGTTGTAGTATTTGATTGAATTACTACAATCATATTGTACTCATTCAATCAAATACTACACAGTGAAATATTCGTGACCCAAATTCCTGGGAACATTTAATTTTGATCTGGAAAAGCACCAGGAAAATTGGCACCAAGTGCGAAGGGAAACGTGGCACCATTTAAAAATATGTTACCATGGCACGACCAACAATTGGGTGCCATGCGCCAATTATGAGTTATGACAATGCCTTTTACACAATTTTGAAAGTCGACATGCTAGAAAAAAGATGCCGAGTCACAAAAATGTATTAAAAAAATAATAACCACCAATCCTGTGTACGTTTCGATAGCATAATGTTGCATTATTTCCCAGTCCCATCATTTGATCACAACTAGAATTGAAAAAAATGGGTGATTTATAGAAGATATAATCTAGGAGACTCTCAAAAAGATACCTACCGTATTACCTCGAAATACCCCCATGGGGGTTTATTATTTCGCCAGCAAAATTTGAGGGGGGTTTATTCGAGGGGGGTTTTATTATTTCGCCAGAAATTTTCGTGAAATTCATAGTAAGGAATAGGCCTTTTCTTACACAAAAACGGTAATAAATGTGAGAATATATTGGGGCTATAGATGTACATCTGTACACAAATGAGCGTAGCTGCGATGCAAATAAGTAGTACCGTATTACCTCCAATATAAGGCATCCCTCTAATATAAGGTACCCTCTAATATAAGGTATAACTTTTGGCCATTCTGAACGCAACAAAATAAATATAAGGTACCCTCTAATATAAGGCATACCTCTAATAAGGCACAGCTGGCTGCGTGCCAAAACGCGCAAAATAATACAAACGTTTTCTAAACATGGCGGAAAATGATAAAATGGTGCCGAAGGGCACTGCGATAACTCTTTGTCGACTTCCGCCGCTGAAAAATGTGTCAGAATAAGGGGGCACTATTCACTCGAAGAGAAACTTTTAATTGTTGACCAGACGAAAATCTGGCGAAAAAATTGAAGGTACCCTCTAATATAAGGTACCCTCTAATATAAGGTACCCTCTAATATAAGGTATAACTTTTGGCTCTAAAAATCTGACGAAAACAATATGAGGTATACCTTATATTAGAGGTAATACGGTAATAAATACATCATGTACATTGCATACATGATGTACATCATTCCGGAGGGGGGGGGGGTTATTATTTCCCCAGCCCATTTTGAGGGAGGGTTAATTCGAGGGGGGGGGGGTTAATTCAAGGGGGGATAATTCGAGGTAATACGGTATAACGAAATCTCCCTGGAAACAATAAAAATACAAAAAAATACATTTTTATATTTTTTACTATAAACCCCCCAAAGATTTTTCAATCCAAACAACCATCACATTACCCTTCCACCCCCCCCCCCCCCCCCCACAGGAGAACAAGGAGACCGAGGTCCCAAGGGCTACAAAGGGGAACAGGGTAGCTCAGGCTCAGTGGGGAATACTGGGGAAAGTGGCAGCGCGGGTGCCCCTGGCAGGTGTTGCGATGTGCCCAGCAGCTACTCACTGCGGTATGGCCGCTATAGTGCGGCTAGGAGACAATATAGGTGGGTGCCTTTTTTGGGTGTATTTTTTAGTGTGTGAAATTTCTTTGGTGGATATTGGTTTGTCGGTGTGATTTTCTCCATCGATTTGGGCGGTTTTTTTGCTGCTTAGATCACCGTTTCAAGATCAACTGTCCATCATCCAGAAAATCATCAGTGATTATTTTATAACACACTTGGGTACATTACTAGATCTAAATACCTATAGGCGTGTTACATTTTTTTATAAAATGCCTACATCATTAGTAAAATATTTACACTTACATAAAATGTTTAGAATAGGTCAGAAGTATAGGTGTGCATAATACTATTACCTAATTATGGCAGGGCCAATTAAGGCTAGATTAAACAGTAATGTGGTATTAAAAGATTGGGCGGAGTTGAGCTACACGTTGGAAAGTCACTGTCGACGACTGACACTGGCTAATGCAGTAAAAATCTTCTGTCGGGATGAGCCTTGCTAATTCATGATTGAACATTTCATATTGAACCACTGTACAAAAATCGTGCAAAATTATCGAGTGATTTAATTCTGCCCATCGGCGCTGCCACTTATCCCCACGCAAGTCTTCTGTGCAGATAAAAATTGTCATAAACCATAATCAAAAAATCTTAAAACAACCCTTTTCACCTTACCCTAATTATTCCGTTGATCAAATTTAATTCTCCACTATTTGCAGGGCCAAACGTCACATGCCCCAATGGCTATGGAGCAATGCTAATGATACAAAGAAAAAGCCAGTGCAGTAGTTTGTGATAACAATCGAATTCATGGCGGCTCCACTGATATTATGATTGGTTGAAGCGGGATATGCGCATATATTTACATTGACGTCATCACACTTTGCTCATGTGAATGTTTGTAAAGTGCTGATTATGACACTTTTTTCAATTAGAACTGTTTTGACGCGTGCTCAAAATGATTGCAAAAACAGCACTTTTCAACACCGGAAATACTTTCGAAACGCTGGAAAATAGGTTGATTGTTGTGAAAAGCGACGGCGACGCGGCAGCCATTACAAAGTAAATGAAATGGAATGTATATTTTAATTAAAACTGGGTTATACGACGAAATTACTTGATGTAGATACCACATACATAAACTTAATCTTGTGGGCCGATGTGAAACGAGCGTAAAGGCAGTATTACAGCTACTCAGAAAACGGAAAATTAGAAAACGGAAAATTCACCTGAAAAATGTTTAGGTACATGGGAATGGATGATGATACGAGTTTACAACTTTTCATGGACATTATATTGAAAAACATGTATGATCTGAGGTGGGAATCTAACCCACCTCCCTGGCACCAGATCTTAGTGTCTTGTTCAGAACACTTGGCATTATAAACACCTTCCCGGACAAGTTCACCACGCATTTTTTTATTTCACTTCAGATGCAATATCTTTGACCATGGGAATGGTATAAAGCTAATATTTGGTGGGTATATAGTCCCAACACTCCGTTACTCCGTATTAATGGGGGAGGTGCGTCGACTCACTACAGGGTGGGTCGCCCTATATGCAAACATTTTTTGTGGCTCTTTCAGTGTCCCAAACAAGTTCACCACCCGATTGATTGGCTACACTATGAGGGCCATATCTCCAGCTGTGAGGGCGATAGAAAGCTGAAATTTGGGGGATTTCTTGCAAACAAACCCCTCTAACAATACACCAGTGGGTGGCCATCGACGACCTACTACTACAGCATGGGTCGTTGCATATTAAGTTGTTCATTTTTCAAAAACAACCCAAGTCTCCCAAACAAGTTTGCCACCCATCTGCATTATAAAAAAAATGTTGTGAGAACATACCTGATATAAAATTGAATAAAATTTGAACCCTAGTTCTGTTCATTAAATTTTTTCAGTAGGGCACCCACCCTGTCCCATAAACAGCAGACTGAAAATTTCACTTTAAACCAATTTTTGTTTCACACTTAAAAAGTTGGTTTACAAAGTTCACTAGGGGAGGGTTTAAGGTTCAAAGTTATGTAAACAACATAACCTCTAAAATGGCTGCATAAGGAAATTTATTTGGGGTGAATGAAAAAGTGGAAATTTTGTCAAATTTTGTTCCTGTGATGATGTCATTATGACATCATAATTTTCACCCCAGATAAATTTCCTTAAGGAGGCATTTTAGAGGTCATGTTGTTCACGTAACTTTGAACCTTGGACCCTTCCCTAGTGAACTTTGTAAACCAACTTTTTAAGTGTGAAACAAAAAATTGGTTAAAAGTGAAATTTTCGGACTGCTGTTTATGGACGGGGTGGGTGCCCTACTGAAAAATTTGTAATGAACAGAACTAAGGTTCAAATCTAACTCAATTTTATATCAGGTATGTTCTCACAACAGTTTTTATAACGCAGTTCAGTGGCAAATTTGTTTGGGACACTTGGGTTGTTTAAAAAAATGAACAACTGTACATGCAGCAACGCATACTATAGTGGGTCGCTGGCAGGCAGTCCCACAGGTGTATTGTAAGGGGGGTTGTTAGTAGGGTGTCAAATTTCCGTTTCCGTTTTCCGTTTCCGCCTTTCCGCAGGAAAATTTTTTACCTTTCCGTTTTCCGTTTTCCGGCAGCCGAAAAATTTTTACCTTTCCGTTTTCCGTTTTCCGGCAGCCGAAAAATTTTTACCTTTCCGTTTTCCGTTTTCCGGCAGTTGAAAATTTTTTACCTTTCCGTTTCCGTTTTTCCGGCCCATTTTTCCGTTTTCCGGCTGAAAATTTTTTACCTTTCCGTTTCCGTTTTACCAGGCCATTTTTTCATTTTCTGGCTTGATTTTCAGTTTTCTGGCATTTTTCCATTGTTTTTCCAATCTGTATTTATCTTCAATTGGCTCATCCCATTGTGTTGTTTTTGTCTCTTGGAGCAGCATTGACAACTGGGATTTCAGGGTCAGTGAAACAGGTGCTGTGAACCCAATTGGGTCATATGCTGACACCAATAATTTATTCAAGTTTCATCTGGTTGGTGTTGTGATGCTGTCAATTTGCAATTTTGGTGTTGATATTGCCAGCATGTCTGTTCGGTGATTTTATTTCATGCCCATTATTGTGACAATTTTATTCACCTTTGGACTCCTGTTGTTTTCTGCTATTTCATTCATGACTGATCTAGAGTTTGACAGCCATTCCCTCAAGTTCATAGAACATTGGTTAAATAAAGCTTTGACTTTGTAATATAGTTCTAATGCTTCAACTTCATTCATGACACTCATGATGAAGTTATTGACATAAATGTTGTTTATTATCATCGCCAACTGGTTTCGTTCCCCTTCATTTTCTTCATATTCATTCATGTTGTTTATTGTCACATTTAAATGGTATTTTATGACTGCTCCCAAAATTGCTGGGCTGCAGACAAGTCCAAACAGTACGCGTTTAAAACAAAGTACTATTAAGTTATTTTCAGTTACTGGTTTTGAGGCATCTTTCAGCCAGAAAAATCGTGTGTAGTCTCTAGCTTGGTCATGCAATCCTATTTGCAAAAATGCCTTTTCAATATCAGCAATTAATGCTAGATTGCCTGCCCTGAACCTCAGGAGTAAGCCCAGTGCTAATGGTGTTGTAATTGGTCCTCTAAAAAGGCACTCGTTGAAACTGGGCTTACCTGCCAACCCATCATACACGATTCTGGATGATGTCGATTTGTCCGGCGTGATTACTGGCTGGTGTGGCAGGTAATGAATCCCCTTGTTGTCCATTTTGTCGTCACAGATCTCAATTATTCCCTTTTCTAGTTGGTCATCCAAAACTTTCCAGTATTGTTTGAATAAGTTTGGATCTTTGTTGAATCTTCTTATCAGTGATTTAAACCGCACCAAGGCTTCTGCTTTTCCCATGGGCAGGTCACTGATACTCTCTTTATATGGCCAGTCAATATAGTATCATTGAATTTTATGCTATTTATTATCATCTCCTCTGCAATGTTGTCATCAATTGCATAGGGGTCATCAGTGATTCCCACTGCTTCTAGACTGTGAAATTGTTGTAGTGTTTCCTTTCCTATGGCCACTATGGCTACTTTTTGATGATTTTTTGTTGGAACAGTTAAGCTTGAGCTACAAGTGAAGTTACAGGCATGATCCATAGTTGCAGAATGTACAGCTAGCACAATCAAAGCCAAACAGGCAAACCTGCATGCAGGTTTTCCTTCTGCAAATTTGTCTATTACCGTGCTAATTTCACTTTATTTTTTTCCGTTTCCGTGAAAATTTTGCTTTCCGTTTTCCGTTTTCCGGCATTTCATTTTTCCGTTTTCCGTTTTCCGGCCGACAATTTTTTTTTACCTTTCCGTTTTCCGTTTTCCGCTGAGTGAAATTTTTTTACCTTTCCGTTTTCCGTTTTCCGGCAGAAATTTTTTTTTTACCTTTCCGTTTTCCGTTTTCCGTAAAGTGAAAAATTTTTACCTTTCCGTTTTCCGTTTTCCGTAAAAAAAATTTTTTGACACCCTAGTTGTTAGCAAGACATCTGCCAAATTTCAGCGTTATACCAGTCTCACAGCTGGAGATACGACCCTCGAAGTGTAGCTAATCAAGTGGGTGGTGAACTTGTTTGGGACACCAAAAAAGCCAAAAAAAATTGTTGCCTATAACGCAACCCACCCTGCAGTGAGTTGCTCCACCTCTCCCCATTGAAGCAGAGTAGGGGGGTGTTACAACTTTATATAATCAAAGTTTCAGCTTTATAACACCCACATAGACGGAGATATTACATCCAAACTGAAATAGAAAATTGGGTGGTGAACTTGTCCGGGAAGGTGTTTATAACTCACTACCTTTATTTTGGCGAATACACAGCGTAACCGGTCACAGCTGGATCGCACTTTAAAAAATTTAGATGTTAATTTTCCGTCAGGGAACCAATTTTCATTTTACGTTACCGATTGCTTGGAATTGGTGATGTTAAGTTATCAATTAGTTCCCTGACATAAAATTATTAACGTAAAATTAGCATTTTTCTAATTTTCAAGTTCGATCAAGCTGTGACCGGTTACGCTGTCTATTGTCTACAATTATTTTAGTGAGTTATATAATGTCCATGAAAATTTGGAAACTTGTATCATCATCCACTCTCATGCACATAAACATTTTTTTCGGTGAATTTCCGTTATCTAATTTTCCATTTTCTAAGTAGCTGTAATACCACCTTAAGCTGTATTTACTTAATTCAAACACCTACACGCCTTTTGTCTTCTGATCCATGTAATATTTACAGCTGCAAAGATCACTGAGTGGAACGACACCACCCCAACCCACACAAACATTATAACCACCTTCTCATAGTAATTCCTAATGTAATTATCGTTCATTAATTCACTTTAATTCATTTCTCCCATATAAAAACCACGGCTCAGCTAGTGAAAAACATCACTGTAATGTCAGTAGATATTTATGGGTTTGCCATGCAATATTGTCTAAGCTAATTATAAACCTGGACATTTAGGTCACCCAGACCAGATAGTTTTCCAAGCTCTAAAGTATTGCTTTTTGTGTCAGGTTTCAGACAAGATAAATTGGAAATATAATTCCATTTATGCAAACAAAAGTAAGTGGGTGCTTGTGGCAAATCCACAGTCAGTTCATTTTACTGATAATTGTTTTCAAACAAGGCATCTGTTCCCAGTTTACCAGCACAATTTTCTCATTTCCCGCCCCCATATTATCCCTTTTGTAATTTTTAACCAGACAAATGTGCTTACCGTAAATCCTCGAATAAGTCTCCCTCGAAAAATTCCCCCTCGAAAAACTCTCCCTCTTGCGAGCGTGAGGAAAAAATAACTCATCCCCTATGATGGATGAAAATAAGTCGTGTCACATGAAAAACCATTTCGATGAAGCCAGTCAGACCAAAAAAAGCCATCGTCCGATTCATCGAATGCAATTGCAATGCAAGCATATAATGTTGACTAGGGCCCATTCCGCATCAAAGCCCATTCCGCATGTAGACCCATTATAGACACATTATGCCTGCAGGGGTAAGGAACGGGGGTGGGTAACACCACCCCAAACCGCCCAGCTATCTATCTATCCCTGGCACAATTTTTTTTGGCTACATTCCCTTGAACACCCCCACACCCGCAAATTGCCTAGCTATCTAGCTATCTGGAGCGCTTTTGAGCAATTTTACCCTAATTTTCACCAAACTTTCCTAATTTTCCTACTTATTATAGATTTTCACCTTCAAAAAAACTAGGTCATGTGTTTTATTACCTATTTTCATCATGCCAGGTGTAAATAAATGTGTTCCGGGTCAACATGCGGGATGGGTTTAGATGCGGAATAGTGCACTGCCTATAATGTTTACCTACTGCGACGACTTGTGTACTTTTGTACTGAATATTCTGACGAAAAGACAACTCCCCTCTCGATAAACTCCCCCCCCCCCTCCTCAAATTATTCTGGCAAAAAAATAACTCCCCGGGGACTTATTTGGGGATTTACTGTAATATGTAACGTTGCGCTGGCTGAACACCGTGGTAGGTATTTTTGTAAAGTACTATTGATTCAGAAATAATTAGTGTGACACAGGTTTTTCGGTTAGAACAAGGAAGTGCTACAAAAACATTCCGCTATTTTTACTTACGATGGTAGACAAAAATTCAAAAATTATTCCAAAATATTCCTAAACTATTTTTGGAAAAAAATCGAAAATTCGAAGTGAAATCTCACGTAAATTTAAACAGTGTTTTACAGAAGGTTTGCAATCGTATTTTTTTACACAGAACGTTTGCATACGCATATATTTATTTGAAACGATATATAGGTATCGAAGAAACCAGTTCCGTATATAAATAGCATTGAAAAAATCTCTGGGAGATTTATATTTAAAAAATCTCAGAAAATGTAAGATTTTCTGAGATTTATATTTTTTCCATGATTTTCCAGAGAGATTTAATTATATTTTCTCCTGATTGAGAAAATCTCTCGAGAAAATCTCTCTATATTTGCCCATTTTCACCCTCAAATTCACTAGTTCATTTGCTTTTTTACCAATTTTCATCTATTTTTAACAATACATTTGCTTATAAACCCATTTTTGGCAATTTTCCCCTTATTTGTAGTTTTTCCTCCCCTTTTTCTGTTCTATGGCATGAAAGAGCCAATAAAAAAGTTTTCTGAAATACATTTTCTGTCCTCAAGTACTTTCAAGAAGTATACATAAAAGAAAGTACTGGAACTTTTTCAGAGGAAATTTAGATGTATTTACTTAGTACTCAAGTATATGTATTTTTGAGTAAACATAAATAGGTATGTTTTAACCCCTTGGACCATACCAAACCCCTGCAGTCCCATGAAGACCCAGTGCTCAAGTACGAGGCTGTACCTAAGCACCGGGTCTACATTGGCACTGGATGTTGCTACTTATGCAATTGGAAATATACTTACCAAATTTTGGTGAAAAAGTCATCTGATTAATTCTGTGGGGATCATCACATGTTAAAGTATTGTATTCTACTATGAGGAAAAATATGCCTAAACCATATTTTTGTTCATTATTTGGATACTAAATACATGGTAGTACAAAGTGTTCCATCAGTAGACAATATGCTGTCATCATATGAAATTGTGAATGAAAAGGTAAAACAACAGTTAATTTGCTTAATATCTACTCTCAATGGTTCAAACACCTTGAAATATCAATTAAATCATACTTCAAGTTGAGAGATTTTTTTAGATTTTTTTGAACTGCAAGAGATTTTCTCAGAGATTTAATTATATTTTTTTCTTGAGAGATTTTCTGAGATAATATTTAATTATATTTTCTCAAAATTGGTTGTTTTTTTCAATGCTATCCGTATATAATGACAAATATTATTGAAAATGACATGGGCCCACTACAAAAGTTCACCAAACGTTAACCGCATTATTCCATCACATAAAAATTCTGGTAAAACCGTGTTTTTGTCAAGATATTAAATTATCTATTACAATTTTTTACATATATAAATACATAAATATCACAACTCTTTAAGCTAGTCCCAGCTAACGCCAACATTCCTACCCGATTTCCACAAAAATATGATACGTAAATATAATACGTATAAAATAGTCTATCCGTTTACCTATGTTTACATTGGTGGCATAGGTGCATCTTTAAAAAGAGGACCGTATTTCCTCGAATTACCGCCACCCTTGAATTAACCTTTCCCTCAAAATACCCCCAGGTCTGTGTGAGCTGGCGAATGAACAATCCCCTTGTTGGTATTTTCAGGAAATACGGTAAATGTTTACAAAATACAGTCAAAGCAATGTCCAGTACGCCAAATTTCCGATAATATTTTTGGTATATAGGTAATTGAAATGCGCCTGCAACGTTTCGTTCTAAAAACAGCCTCAGACAGTTTTCGATAGCTATCTTCCTGCTATAATGCATTGTTGTAAAAATGTATTTACGTTTACTCGATAAATACGTATACTCGAGTACTAGGTAAATACATTTACGTTTCCTCCTGAAAAATACCGGTACTTACTCGCGCACTTTCTCAAAGTACCCGAGTACAGAAAACGTATTTCAGATAGGCTTTCATATTGGCTTTTTCAAGGGATGGAGGGAAGAAAGGTAAAAACAGGGAAAAATATCAAAAATAGCTTTAAGAATGTGCAAAAACACAATAACTGGTGAATTTGAGGGGTAAAGTTTGGGAATTGGTCATTTTGAGTGAAAATCTGGGTTAAATTTCTCAAAAATACCCATTTTCACGTTTTCCGAGAACAATAGTAATTTAGGTACGCACGTTTACTCATGAGTAAAAGAAAAACTAGTACTCAGCGGTTTGTAAAAAAAAATAGTTTACGTTTACGTTTACTTTCAAAAAATTTCAGTACTTTTAACAACTCTGCTACAATGCACATAGATAATTTTCGCTTACCATGGGCCAGCTCCGCCAGTGCACAAGTGCTAATAAAAATACGTGTAAAAAGTCACGTGTTGCGTCAATTTCTGCATGAAAATACCTGTCACTTATAAGTTTCCTGATTTTATCACTTAACACTTTTTCGTAACTTATTTATAACACTGACGGAATTAACACCGGACAAAAGTTTCCCATCGCATGCACCGAAACGTTTCCAATTTGGCATTTAAAACGAAGCCGCTAAATTAACCAAGCCACAAGCGAATGAATATTGGATTTGTCTCCGTGTCATTATTCTATGTTGCAAAAATTTTTGTGTCGTAAAACGTGTATGTGTTTGACAGAAGTTCTGATGCAGAATAATGACATGGCATCGATAATTAATTTCTGATGAAAAGGATGATAATCATAGTATTATAGTGATGAAATGGCGCAATGGCGCTGGCGCCCCTCCATGGTGCCAAATGGCGTCAACGCCATGGCCTCATTGGCACCTGGTTCTCAATTCTTTGGCGTCATTATTCTGAATGGAACCATGGCGCCATTTACAGAATTTTTAATGAACATTACTTACAGGTGTTTTGACTGTTTTTTTAAAAAATAAATATTTACTGCGCTTATGAATAATATGTTGTTGAATCAGTGAATCAATGGGAATGTGGTTGAAAATTTTGTCGAAAAACACCCCCTTGAATAGTTCCCCAACTTCCCCTAAGTAGGTACTTTCCACTCAAAAATGGCTCGAAGATTATTCCTCAGGGGAACGAACCAGATTTTACAGGGCCAAATCAGTAAATGGTAAATCAGTTAAATTGGGGCCAATTCCTTTAGCTAGTTCAGTTCGCGTTTAATTCGTTAATTTTGGTGCATGGCGTCAATCTTTGCGCCATGGCGTATGTAACGATGGCAAAAAAAGATTCGAAAATTCGAAAATATTTTCGAATTTTCGAATTTTTTCGGAATTTTCGAATTTTTATTCCACCACTGGAAAAAACACTTAAAAATTTTTTTTTGAAAAAATTCGAAAATTCGAAAATTCATAAATTCAAAAATAGTTTTCGAATTTTTCAGGGAATTTAAGGAAAAAAACACATTCTTAGGTTCTATGTGCTAAATCAATCGATAATTGATACGCGGTGCGTCTGAAAAAGTCTATCGAAACAGAAAAAAACGTCAATGAACGTTGAAATGGTATCCATGGCGGACACAGCGCTGGAATCGGGGAAGGCATTTTAGGGGGTGGGTCCACCAGACTTTGTGTCGCCACATTCTGTTGCTCTCAACCAAATTGTTTCTTTCCTTGAATCGTCCCCCAGTCCCAAGAAGGGGGGGGGGTGTCTATTTATAAAAACGTGTTGATTTTACATGGCAGATCTGGTGGACTTTTTGAAGGATTTATGGTAAATATATAGATAAAAATGTACAACAGAATGGAATGACACAATAGTCAGGTGGAACCCCCCCCCCATAACAGCCACCCACAATTCCACTATGGGTGGACCTGGTCACATTGAGCAATGTGCAGGAATGCACCAAGCACCCATAACTATTTCAACATAACTACTTAACATCTCAAAGCTCTTTATTCAATATTTTTTGCAAAAAATTCAAAAAGTATGTAAAAAAATTCGAAAATTACCCAAAAAATTCGAAAACTCCCCAAAAAGATTCGAAAATTCGAAAATTCGAAAATTAAATTCGAAATTCGAAAATTAATCTGAGGAAAAATTCGAAAATTCGAAAATTCATTTTGGAAAAAACACTTAAAAATTTAAATACTTTTTTTCGGAGGGTTTGCCATCGTTAGGCGTATGGCGCCTTTGTTCCTGGCGCCTTTCCATCACTATACCATGGTATTTTTGCTCCGGCTTTTAGCACGATGGAGTCGTTACTTAGCGTCCGTTCGTTGTGCCATATATACACTCTGGTGATACATTTGTTGTTGTTTCTAAATCGGCAAGTGCAACAAAATATTGATCACATCGAATTATCAGAACATACGAAACTATCCAATTATCCAGGTGCCACTCCCACACTCTGTAAAATGCCCTGTAAAATGTCAAATGTCACGCAAGGTGTCAAAAATCACGTAAAATGTTAGGAAAAATGTCAAGCATTCAGTGAAAAAATATATGAAAGTTTGATATTTCACAGGGCATTTTACATGACTTTTGACACTTTGCATAACATTTGACATTTCACAGGAGTTTTTACGTGACTTTTGACACTTCCATAACATTTGACATTTTGACAGGCCATTTTACAAGGTCCGTGATTGGCCCCGGACATGTAAATAGTTATGGACACAAACAACCCAACGCCGCACTCTCGCTCAACCCAACATAATCACATATTCCTGATTCTTGTGTCTATTAGCCCAGCCGAAATTGCACCTCCGGCAGTATCTCTGACGTGCTTTTCTCCGCTGCACTGGCACATTGCCCGTTTCGCTAGAGTGCCGCTTGTCGTTTACATTCGGGGGTGGCGTCTTATCCAATGTCGGATTCAAGTCGTTATTGTAGTAGTCGAAAAGGGCCAGTCGCCATTGCCCCAGCGCTGAGCATTGTACCAGCGATAGGTAGCATAGGAGTAGTAGTATGATAATTGATAGTGGTGTGAATTGTGTGCTGATAGCGCTTTTGCCGCTTTTTGAGCGTGTAGTGGACATCTGTGAGTGGGTTTGTTTTGGTGGAGGTTTTTTGTCATGTTTGTCTACTTTGGGGCTGATTTTATTTAAGTCAAGTCAAGCAACAAATGTCATGTCAAGTAAGAAAAAAAGAGTCAAACATACACATTCCTTGTTGGGTGAGAGTAAAGTTTCCAATTCCCTATCGGTTGAAGATTCCAGTTGTAGCTGCACACACTAGTTTACTAATGGAATATCAAAGTTTTGGTGAACTCATAAGTCAGCCTTGAACGCATTTGAACTGGAATGAATATTATACTGGAATGAGTTATTTTTACTCTCCATTAACCGTAGTTGACAAACCGTTATCCCAGTAAACTCAAATGCTATTCAAAGTTGGTTTCAGTTCACCCAATGTTTAGTCTACTGACAATAAACTAGTGTGTGCAGCGCCAATCTGCAAACCACACCACCGGGGAATTGAAATCTCACTTTTCACTCGTTTCATCACACGGCAACTATTTTTTGTCACTTGACAATGTCCGAGATGGGCCCCTGGTGTTAAACACCAATCCATCATGCATGTTAAATCCATCAAACACGTATATCTACCAGAGTTGTTAAAAGTACCGAACTTTTTCAAAGTATACGTAAAGTATTTTTTTTACTCACCCCCTGATATTAGTAAAGTAAGTAAAAGTAAATATTTTTTATTTTTACTCATGAGTAAACATGAGTAAACGTACTTTTCCCATCAGAAAACGTAAACGTGAGTAAACGTACTTTTCCCATCAGAAAACGTAAACGTGGGTACTTTTGAGAAATGTTGCCAAACATTTCGCTCGAAATCACGAATTTTCGTAACTTTTTGCCTATTTTACACAATTTTTGACAATATTTTTGGTTCTATTACCATTTTCGACTAGTTTCCCATATTTTTGGCATATTTTCTCCCTTTTTTCCATTCTATACGTTTAAAAATCTATATAAAATACCACCTGCAATACGTTTTCTGTACTTGAGTACTTTCAAAAAGTATATGTAAAAGTGAGTACCGAAACTTTTTTAAGAGGAAACGTATACGTATTTACTCTGTACTCGAGTATACGTATTTATCGAGTAAATGTAAATACGTTTTAACCAGGGTTGGCAAAATCTCAGAAAAAAATAAAAATAAAATAAAAATAAAATAGAAAATTAAAGAATAAAATAAAAATAAAATGTAAAATTGAAGAATAAAATAAAAATAGAATACAATTTTAATAAAAATAAAATACAATTTTAGTAAAAAGAATTTTACTGAAATCAATCCTGGTCACGAACCAAAATAAAAAATAAAAATAAAATAATAATAAAATGAAAAATTGAAGAATAAAATGAAAATAAAATGGAAAATTGAAGAATAAAATAAAAATAAAATACAATTTTAATAAAAATAAAATACAATTTTAGTAAAAAGAATTTTACTAAAACCAACCCTGGTTTTAACAACTATGATATCTACTAGGCTTATATTTATATACCTTTACCTACATATAAATATATAGTTATTGAAAGATATTTTGTTGAATATAACGTTCATTTCACGGCAATTTGATTGGAAATAGTGAGTGTCACGGAGATTATGACTAGGTAAGGTAGTGGTGTAAAAGCGCCATGGCGCTTGGGGCTATAACTCGTGGCACTATTGGCGCCTGGCGCTACACATGGGAAAAGCGCCATGGCGCATTTGGCGCTTGGCGCCAGAACTGTGGCGCTTTTTACATCACTAATTCTGACCGGTGATTAGAACAGGTAGCCACTGGTTTTTGTCGAAGCGAAGATCAATATTAATATTTATATGATAATTATTGTTGTCCTAGATACACAGGAAATTAGGAGCTGCAATAATGCGGGTTTTGTTATTTTATTGAGGAAACGAATGCACATTTTTTATACAGAGAATGTTACCGCTTACACGCCATTGAAATTGCTAACGTCGACTTTCAGTTTAGCATTAAACCAAAAAAAAAAATGAGCCTAAAAAATTTCATTTGTCCAAAAATGCAATTATTTTATGTGAGACTAGAATTGTGAAAGCGCTTAATCGGTAGCGATTATAAGCATGTAGGTATTTTTAAAGAAAAAGCCATAGAAAAAAGTACAGTGTTTACTGTCAAAGCGGCTTTTCCTGGATTGTAACTGGATTGTTTCAAGTTTTAATGGATAGTCACAAAAGACATAATCTTCACTAAATACATATTTTACATTAATATTTTATAAGCTGTGCGCGTGGGCGAATGGCAGCCTGTCATGCGTAGAGTTCTTATAAATATCTTAAATTTAGTTTTAAAGAGATTATTTGCAATTATATAATTATCAGATCAGGTGCCGGTTCCGCAAGTGGAAAAGTTAAGAGTTAAAACTTAAAAGTTGAGTAAAATGATAAATGATAAGTTAAGAGTAAAGTTTAAAGTTAAGAGTTGAGTAAAATCGTTTGTCGTTTTACTCAACTCTTAACTCTTAATTTTACTCATAACTTGTCATTTGTCATTTTACTCAACTCTTAAGTTTTAACTCTTAACTTTTCCACTTGCGGAACTGGCACCAGCTTAATTTGTTAGTTTGTTTTTCAATTATATTTTGGGTAAAAGTGGGTGTTGCGCCGGCTATTGGAGGTGAGATCGTTATTGTTTCAAAATATTCTTTGAAAAAGTATTTATATTATTTTTTTACAGCCAAAAAAAAGATCGCAAATTTTAGGAGCTGTGATTTTCCGAAAAGGTGGGATTGCCCATTTCACGCGCATTTAAATAGAAACATGGATACAAGGTTATAATGGAATTTTTGGAGAATTTGAAGCAGATACCGCATATCCTTAAGTAAGTCCCCCTCGAATAACACCCCCCTCTTGAATAACTCCCCCCTTTGTTGAAAAGGATACAATACAAAAATACAAAAGAATGTACCGAGAGCAGATACATGATGTGTATACAGTGTACCTATACACATCATTTTATTGTGATGTGGCAGTTTAATACCTGAATTACATAAGTTGACGGACTGCATCCATACAATGAATCCCAAGTTTTTGAGGAAAAATAACCCCCCCCTCGAATAACTCCCCCTTGAATAACTCCCCCTCAAAAACCTATGACGAAAAATAACTCCCCTGGGGACGTATTCGAGGATTGAGGGTAAGCGAAAAGTGTGAATTTCCCTTTGTCAAATGAGCCTTTCAAAATGAGTCCATGCATTAGTTTTGGAACTCATCTGATGTAACTTTTGTATATAATTCCTATTTATTTATAGCGTAGGAAAGTTCACCGAAATTGTGGGATGTTTGTCGCCACAAACCCACGTGATTAAAAATAATTCGCGCAGTCACAATGGATCAGGAAAATACATATTTACGTATTTAAAGTGCATGTGGTCGATTTCAGTGCTGCACCCACTGATCCAATTTTGTATGGAGTACGTTCTGAGCAAAATTCGTGTCTCACTTTTTGATCCAATCTGAGAACGGGGAGATAAATATTTACCGTATTTCCTCGAGATACACCCCGGGGGTTGATTTTTTCATAGTTGAAATTAGCAGGGGGTATTTCGAGGGGGTTATTTCGCCAGAAATTTCTTGAACTTGCAATACTAATTTGTTGTGTGCAAAGTATGCAGACGTAGAAAAATGCAATAATAGCCACCATACATAAGAGTCTATAGACTTGTATGAGTATGAGTATGTAAAGTATAAACCCTGTTCTAACGTAACACAGTCATTGTTTTAACGTGTGCTCTGGATTGCCTGGATAAAACACCGCAACTTTTGTCATTTACGCTCTGTTTACACTCAATTTGGGGGGGGGGGTATTTCGAGGAAGTGGGTCTATTAATTCATAGTGGTGCTATTGAGGGTCTATTTCGAGGGGGGGGGGTATTTCGATGAAATACGGTACATATTTTTAGATACACCTCTGTCCGTGGATTTTATAACTTGGTATTTTTCATAGGAAAATGCAATTTTTTGTGGTCGAGTAGAAAACGAATTTCCCGCTAGAATTCCGGCGCCGTTCGTGATTCCAGTTTTGTAATAAACGAGGAAACATTACAAAAAAGTGTCAATGCACCTTGTTGAAAGTTGCATAAAGCGCGGCGAATGATTGCGTCTCCAGCAAGAACTGACAAAAGAGATCAGGCAACAATCTAGGATCGTGTCAACTGTCAATTTTCACACAATTTCGTTTTGATGACGAACCATATTGTCAAAAATAATTTAAGTGACTTGTAAAATGCCACATGAAAGCTTCTCATAATTTTGAACTTTTGAAATTTCCTCATTTAACTGGCGCATTCAGGACTAGCCCCGGGTCAAACAGTGCACAATTCCAGACCGATACACTAGGGCTAAAAATAAGTCGATGTCAAAACGCACATTTAGATTAGTTCTGCACGCACATCATTTCACTGATAAATAGGCTTTGTGTCTGATAAACACCGGCGGCCGGGTGCAGTGCAACGCAGCGCGAAATATGGTACTGCGGTGCACTGCACCATAGTTTTTAAAACGTATTTACGTTTACTCGATAAATACGTATACTCGAGTACTGCGTAAATACGTTTACGTATCCTACCCAAAAAATACCGGTACACACTTACTCGCGTATTTTCTGAAAGTACACGAGTACAGAAAACGTATTTTGAGGGGACATAAAATGTCATTTTGCCAAATAGAACGTGAAAACATAAGAAATTTTCTAAATAAATAATAAGCAGGAGAGAAAAAGACATATGAATGGGTATACCAGAGTAAAAATTGGAAAACTACTGACTTTTTGTGGGAACAATACTAACTTTTACGTTTTCTGTGTGAAAAAATGCCCGTTTTTATGTTTTCCCCTGAAAAAATCTCGTTTTTCGTTTTCTCTGAAAAAAAGTATTTTACTCACGTTTTACGCAGTGTAAAAGTATTAAACAAATACTTTACGTTTTCAGTACTCAGGGTTACTACTACGAAAAATACTTTACGTTGACTTTAAAACGTTCAGTACTTATTAACAACTCTGCACTGTACGAACTAAGCCGAACTAAAATGAGCTAGACGGCAAACGTTCATATATACCGTATTACCTCGAAATACCCCCATGGGGGTTTATTATTTCGCCAGCAAAATTTGAGGGGGGGTTAATTCGAGGGGGGGGGGGTTTATTCGAGGGGGGGGTTTATTATTTCGCCAGAAAATTTCGTGGAATTCGTAGTAAAGAATACGCTATTTCTTACACAAAAACGGTAATAAATGTGAGAATATAGGTTATATTGTGGCTATAGATGTACATCTGTACACAAATGAGCGTATAAGAGTAGCTGCAATGTAAATAAGTAGTAATAAATACATCATGTACATTGCATACATGATGTACATCATTCCGGAGGGGGGGTATTTCGAGGGGGGGTTTATTATTTCCCCAGCCCATTTTGAGGGGGGGTTAATTCGAGGGGGGGTTAATTCAAGGGGGGGGATAATTCGAGGTAATACGGTACGTCTTTATATTAATATCAAGTCAAAATGTACTCGCCGCGCCCGGCGCACCGCATTATATTTTATACATCGTACACCTAATTATCTACCTATTTACAACTATAAGTAGGTATGCAAAAACAACAGGATGAAAATATTTAATTAAAAGCTAGGTCGGTGTGTTTTTGTAAAACTGTAAGTTTTGAGTAAAACAGCACGATCATAAAAAAACGTTTGATGGTTTCGCGAAGAAGTGTAACATAAAAAAAATAATTTTAAGTAGCTTTTAAAATCCCATATGAAAGCTTCACGTGCCTTGTAACATTTTAAATTTCGTTATTTATTATTTCGCGGGTCCAGTCTCAGCGAAACTCGCATCTAGGCCTAATCAACGTTCGCATCGCGCGCGCGGAGGGGGGCTTATTCAAGTTCACATCGCGTCGAATCGACAACCCGCTCACACTTGACCACCCAGTCCACAAGAGCAGCCTTACAGACACAAACCCGGGCCGTGCCAGCTCTACATAGCATGCGGCTGTGCAGTTCGGCGGCGGCGGCGGCCGCGCTCCTCTTGGTGCTGGGCGCCGCGCTCGCCGACGACTCCTTCGACGACGAGGCGCAGTTCGGCAACGAGGCCGGCGTGCTGCTTGTGCCCACCAGGTTGAAGGGTGGGAGGGGGGATGAGGGCCAGATGGGTAGGGTGAATAAAGGGTCGTTCACAAGGAATGCTTGTGATGACAACGACAGAACGTGATGACAACGCGCACACATGCCAATAGGGATGATTTCACACTGTTGCTTTTAAGTTTTTGACTTTAAATTTTTTTCATCAATTGTCATAGTCCTGACAACTGTTGACAACATTTTTGAGACATTTGGATAGATAGTCACATTGGCTGGGTGTGACGACTTCGCGACTTCATGTAACTTACAAATTTGATTATTATTTCTGTCTAACAAGACTGTTGCAGAGTTAGCAAAATACGGGTATTTTTGGAAAACATTAATGTTAACATAAAGACATTTTTGAAATTTTTAGTATTGATACTACAATTAAAAATATTTTTTAAATATACTCGGCGGACCGCGAACCATGTGAAGAATCCTACCATAATTGAATGAATAAAAGTTTGTGATAACTTTCGTAATAAGTAATTATTCCATAGTAAATCGCAATATTATGATGAAAAACTATATAATTCTTGGTGCATTATTCAGATGGGTTATGGTAGGTTTTCATTGTAAGTGTGATGTCCGCCGAGTATACCAAGGAAAATGTAAAATAAAATGTAAAAACAGCTTTTCATCAAAACGCGATCGCAGGCTGCGGCGGGCGCTGTTGATCGAGCCGTTGGGCGACGGCGTGGACTTCTCGTCGGGCAGACTGAAGCGCGCCCGACACAGGGTCATGCTCGGCTGACGCCCGACGACCGGCAGCTAGAACAAAAGTGATCTCCGCTTGGGTTGACATGTCGCTGTGATGTAGCTAGTCGACCCTGTAGTTACCTAATTTTAGTAGTTACCTTACATCAAATTCCGCACTGTACCTTTGGAGCTTATTCTTATTTGGAGCTTTCTAAAATGCTGCACTTATATACACCTTATTACAAACGATCGTACGAGTGTGGGGGCGCATGCATCAAAACTATCTAAAAACACGACTTTTCGCATCAAAACCTTCTAAAACACGCATTTTCTACAATCTTTAAACATTTTTTTCTGCACACGCACACTAAATATCAGCGGTCACTTAAAAATTTAAATGTGCTTTTCAATGCCGCTGCACACACTAGTTTACTAACGGAAAACTGAGAATTTGGTAAACTCATTTTTTTAGTTTCCTAGCGCATCTGAGTTTACCGGAATGTGTTATTGTCTATCTCCGTCAACTGTAGTTGACGAACAGCTCATTTCGGTAAACTCAGATGCCCTCAGAAGCCGAAAAATGAGTTTACCAAATTCTTAGTTTACCGTTGGTAAACTAGTGTGTGCAGCGCCAATAAAATAATGCGAACAGCTGTATTTATCTGGCGGCGCACCTGACTTCCAAGCGTTTCGAATGTTTTGTGCTGTTGTTAGTTGTTTCCCCAAAAATCAGTTTTTGACAGTTTTGTGCAAGATTTCTCAAACAAAAGGTGTAACAATCACGATATATTTATTTTAGGTCGACATGGTCAGTCCCTTCCACATTCCTGTCATTCTGCACAATTGTTTCAGCAAAGTAAAGCACAAAAAAAAACTATCTGCGGTTTGCTTGAAGATTGACGTACTGAATTTTACCACTGAAATGGTAACCTGTAAGTATAATTTGTTGCCACGACCATAAAACGTTATATTTTTAGAAAATATCTAATCAGCACCGTGTGACGCGGTAAAAATAACACAAAAAAACACTTAAAATTGAGCAAACGGGTTGCTATTTTGGAACCTAGAAAATCTTCCAAAGATAACCATTTCGAAATAGCTTCCATATGGGAGGAAATGTTACAGTAAGAACAGTACATGAAAACGGATGTGCTGCATGACAAAACGGTGTTAGGCCATTTATTTCCTGGTTTGAACGATCAACAAAATCGGACAAAATGCTTAGAAAATTCGCAAGGCCGTAGAAGGGCATCAAATGTCTTTTTTCAAATGTCATTTTTACGTAGACTTGTTGTATTTATGCATTGGATGCAGTTGGCATACATGTCCACGACATTCACACAAGAAATGGAACATCTAGGGTCTGCACTATTCCGCATGTAAACCCATCCCGCATGTTGACCCGGAACACATTACCTAAATTGTACCCGTCATGCTGAATCTAAGCAATAAAATACATACTCTAGTGATTTTGAAGGTGGAAGGAAATGTATAAGAAGTATGAAATTGAGCGATTTTGGGTGAAAATTAGGGAAAAATTAGGATTTCTAGATAGCTAGATACGGCGAGATCTCGGCCGTAAAGTAAACCCGGCCGTAACGTAAATCCGGCCGTAATGCATAGTTGTTAAAACGTATTTACGTTTACTCGATTAATAAATACGTATACTCGAGTGCTGCGTAAATACGTTTACGTTTCCTCCCGAAAAAATACCGGTACTCACTTACTCGCGTACTTTTTGAAAGTACGCGAGTACAGAAAACGTAATTGAGAACATTTTTTGAGTGCATAAAAAGCAAAAAAATCACTCACACGAATAAAACGGCTGAAAAAATAGCGTAAAATAACAGCGGAAATAATAGAATTCGCAATGGGTAGGGATAGCGACGACTCTCACTTTCACCTATACTCATTTTTACGTTTTCCTAGGTACAATATCAAAAAAGTTCTTACTTTTACACTTACTCACCTTTTACACAGCGTAAAAGTAAAAAAATTTTACTTTACGTTTTCTGTACTCAGGTGTAGGGTTGGGAATTTCAAAATTTTCGGTTCCGGTTCTCTGTTCTCGTGTCCAAAAAATGTAAAGAGTAATGTAAAGAGTAGCGTAAAGTAGAGAGTAAAGTTAGAGTGTAAAAAAGTATTAAAAAATCAAAAATAGAGTAAAATGATAAATGAACAGTTAAGAAAGAATAAAGTCAATATCGATACGCTTCAGTATGTGGAATTTCATAAGACCCCGTTTACACGGATTTTTTGTTAGGACTCGACAAAAATAAAACGTTCGATAAGTTGAGTAAAAATGTTCCATATTTATGAGAAAAAGTGGTCAATTATACATCTTACCTAGGCAAATATGCATGTCAAATTGCACAATCGTGCTTGTAGCTCATGAGTTAAAGGCGTTTGAAAACTTTTGCAGTTGTCGGACAGTTGTTGGACTGTCTCCGACAGCCAGCGACAATAGCAAACTTTTTTCGAACATTATAAATCTGAGCTACATACAAGCTATTTGTATTCGTGTAGCAATTAGCTACATTCGTCTGCAATTTGGCCTGCATATTTGCTTAGGTAGAAGGTATACTTGACCACTTTTTCTAATGAATATGGAACCTTTTTACTCAACTTATTGAACGTTTTATTGTTGTAGAGTCGTCACAAAAAATCCGTGTAAACGGGGTCTCAGATTTCTGGCGAAATGGTAAAAAGAATCTATAATTAACCCCCTCAAAATAATAAACCCCGTGTGGGTATTTCGAGGAAATACGGTATCTGTGTATTTAGACGAACACTATTTGATGGTATACATTAACACTTATGAATATGATGACACCTGCACACGCATACTGAATAAGACATTGAGATATGCATGGTCATTAACGAAGGCAATAGCTATTAATATTTTAAATGAAGTCAGGTGTCTAGGTAATACTAAACGTCGACAAGTCCACAAGATGCGATTTTCAGTACCTAAATCGCATTTTAAGTTTCTTTCCAATTCACGGCCCGTGCTGCGTGTCCAATAGGAGGCCAGATCACTTAGGATGCGTCTCGTTTGGTATGCTGCCAAAAAGCTCACTAGAATGCTGTAAGGCATCGCTTGACATGACAACTAGCTACACGTTGTATGCCACCATTGAATCATCTCATGCTTGCTCATGAAATGTGACACTTAAGATGGATTTCATGAGCATTAGAAGTGAAATGAATTTGTTACATATTTTTTAAGCGTTTTCTTGTTGTATGTCATGTTTTTTTTACTTTTTAACTGCTCAATTCAATTCTAATTTTACTTCTCAATTCAATTCTAGCACAGTAGCACTTGAAATGAGGCACTACAGCATACAAACTGTGCATTTCCGCGTCATATTAAGTGACTAGCATACTAAATGATGCACCCCCGTCCAATAGTGCTCGCTCCTGTTCACCGTAAAGTTCCAAATGTTGATAATAAAGTGTCAAATTTTACAGCCCCTGCTTTCAACATAGGTTGGTTGGTATATGTGAAAAATTGGGTGTCCATAAAATTCCATTTGGACAGAGCAAAACCGTTTTGGGGAGGGAAATGGACTTGTCGACTTGTTGCATGCGAGCATTTTTGTTACCGGCGACACCGAGGCTGCCTTATGGACAATTTATGGACTTGTCTACTTTTAGAAATCGGTTTCCACAGTGGACTTACCACATTTCTTGCTTTTTTCCTAATAAAAAAAGCAGAGGATGGACTTGTCAACTTTTAGCCCAAAACTAGGACTTGTTCACTTCTTGCCAAAATTTTATGCAATTTTCCCAAAAAATGTCAAATTTGACACCATCATACATAGGTAGGCATGTTGAGGTCAATAAATTTATGGAAAATTACGAAAAAAAGTGCGGGAGCAGCCCAAAGCACGTTTCTGGGCATAGGTAACTTGAAATTTTCAAAATTTGGACTTGTAGACTATTAGAATTGAACGCCTGAAATATGTGAACTCGGCGGAAACACTTTTTACGGAAACCTACCGTAACCCATCTGAATTATGAACCAAAAATTTTACAATTTATTCATTATAATATTTCGTTTTTACTATGGAATAATTCATTACGAAAATTTATCATAAGATTTTATTCATTAAATTATGGTAGGATTCTGCACATACTTTGCGGTCCGCCGAGTATACACAAAAAATTCACCAGTGGCTTATACAAATACAGCACATAATTTACATCACTAATGCTGCAATTACAGCTCGGGCGTAAAATTGGCCGGGCGGAAAATAGATTTTCGGCATAAAATTAATTACAGATGAATGGATAAAGATACGACATTGTTGTTTCAGTCAAAGAAAGCTTAGATGCAGACGTTTCTTGTGTCCAAAGCTCATGAGTTTATTTTAATTGTACTGGGAGTTATGAATTTTAGCAAATATTTTTCAATTATGCACTGTAAGTTGCGTAAAATTAGGGCGTAAAATTAAAAAAATTTGCGCCAAAATTCATGACTTCTAGTACAATTTAAATAAACTGATGAGCTCTGCACACAAGCAACATCTGCATGTGCGCTTTCTTTGACTGAAATTACAACGCCATATCTTTATCCATTCACCTGTAATTAATTTTATGCCCGGTCAATTTTACGCCCGAGCTGTAATCGCAGCATTATAGGGACATCGGTGTGACCCAACGGTAAATGCACGTTTAGACAACTTCCACAGCAAGGTAATTATAAGGTATAAAGGTCATACCAAATTTACTAATTTTAAATAGGCTGGGTCGGTAGGTTTACATAAATTCTCGGCTAGGGATCAAAATGAAGATAGTCAGTGCACTGAATATTTTACATCAATATAACGACACGACGTAACTACTCGCTTTGGAACTTTTCGATACCTGTGAACATGAAAGAACTAACTACGGGGAGTCACCGAAATGATTTCATCAATTTCATTACATAGACGCGTAGTAAGACTATTATATGACGTAAAATGCAGAATTTTAATAAGCTCACCTACTCAAATAGTTATGTGAGTGAATCACACCCAACTGCACTTAAAACACTAATATTTATTATCAAGTCAACATCAGCTGAGCTTAATGAGATTCAGAGTTGTTAAAAATACTGGACTTTTTTAAAAGTAAACGTAAACGTTAAGTATTTATTTTTTATTCTCCACTGAGTACAGAAAACGTAAAGTAATTTTTTTATACTTTTACCCATGAGCAAACATGAGTAAATTACTTTTGTTCCTGGAAAATGTAAAAATGGGTACTTTCAGTAATTTTGCCCCTATTTTCGCTCAAAATCACTAATTTACAAAATTTTTACCCTCAAATTCACTAGTCAATGTTGTTTTGCCTATTGTTTTAAGTTATTTAGGATATTTCTGAAATGGTATCTTTCAAAAAAAATTCAAACTTTCACAACTGGTATAAAAAAGTGTGTAGTGGTATTTTTTCAGAAGGAAACGTAAACATATTTATGCTGTACTCGAGTATACGATTTACCGAGTAAACGCAGAGTTGCGAAAGCGTATTTACGCTTACCCGAAATACCCGGGTAAATGGGTATTTATATTTACGCTTACGCTTACGCTTTCATAAAATACCCATACGCTTTATTACGCTTACCCGGCCGAAATACCCGGGTACTAAAAGCGTAAAAAACGTTTGACACTGTCCAGTTTTACGCTTTTGAAAAAGCGTAAAACCACAAAAAAGAAAGTGAACGAGGAGGCCTACTAAAAAAATGACTGCGTGCGTGCAATAACGCACTGAACATAGCGGCACATGTAAAAAATGTAAACACAAATGTCTGGTGAAATTTGTGCTGTCAAGCGTAGCTTTATATTAGGAATATTGGGGCCAATTTAGGATTACGACGACGATTTTTTCACTGTCGACAGGACTTAGTCTGAGTTAGAAGGTGAAGCATTTTCTGGGGGGGGGTGGCTGAGTGTCTGGGGTTTCTGGGAATCAATAGGTAGCTGAACCTCAGGAGGATCGATAGCTGAGCAACCTCTGGGATAAAAAGTTGGGTTTGGGCATTTTATTTGGGCAACCCAGAATCCCCCTACTAGACTGCTCAACAGCAATACCAGTACATAAAAAAATTTTACGCTTACGCTTTTTTTTACGCTTTCCTAGGTATTTTAAAAATACCTTACGCTTACAGTATCCACACTCAAAATTTGAAAGTGTATTTACGCTTACGCTTACGCTTTCCAAAAATACCGGTATTGTAAAATAATACGGAACTTATTGAATTGACTTGTGAACCAGCTCCTATTCCTAACCGAGGAAGAGGACAAATGTGAACGTATGAAAGTTGACGTGAAGCGTCGTCTCTAGTTGACGTTCCGTTATTTTATCAAATGTGATTAATTGAGTTGACGTGAATTGACGTGAGTTAGTGTGAAGCAAATTTAGATTGTTTACCAAAGGTTTTGATGAACGTTTTTATTTAGACAATTAAATACAAAGAAATAAGTGTAAATAAAATATATATAAAATTATACGTAAACAAAGGAATTAATTTACAACTAAATTAATTACTTAATTAAAACGTAATAAAAGCTCTAATTACCGGAGAAATAAGGCAATTTAAAGAAGGCACTTAATTACGACAAAAGGCGACAATTAAGTGGCGCGGTTGTGAGAACAGGCACCTCAAACAGCGTTGGTGTGAAATAAAGCACTGAGGTGACTTAAAGCACCAAGAGTTAAACTTAGCACCAAAAACAAGCGACCTAATAAAGTGACTACGGCGCTTATTTAGATCCTAGGAAGAGATTCGTGTGAAGTTGACGAGGTTGCAAACACTGCCGATTCTAGCTGTGAAATCGGCTTTTAAGGGCCAGACCGATGGCGATTGGTTTGGCGCCAATCGGTCGGCTCTAATCTCCGATTTTTACCCAACATTTCCAATTGTGAAAGTTCAATTCTTGCCCGCTCGCTTCTCCGATGAAAAGCGAGCTAAACTGACAAGATAGTGAAAATGTGAGCCAAGCCAGACAGCATTTGAAATGGCGCGCGGGCCCGGCCCCCCACTCGGGCGCTTGTCAAGGAAATGTGGCGGAATGTGAGCAATGACTAAGATCTAAATATGTGAGCGATGTGAAGCGCACGTTGTAAACAACGTGCTTGAGATATTAAATGACGAATGTGAAGATGTTAAGAAATGGAATGTGAATAAAAATGGAATCGTAATAAATTGAATTAATTAAATATAAAAGCGAACATAAGAACGTTAACTTAAATATTAAAGATTTTACATTTTACGATAATGTTACACATTCCCGAAACTAGAATAAAAATTAAATTTAATTTAATTTTATCTCAGCCAATCTCGGCAAATTGATGTGAATCAAAATCAAACGCCTGTGATACTCTCATCACTCCAGTGGTAGTAGATCGTCGGCGTCTTCGACGCCGGCATTTTCCCGGCCCTCCTCATGATGCTCGTCCATGGGTTCGACGGCATCCTCCTCAGGCTGGCTGCCTTCCCCGTGTCCGGGCGCCTGGTCTTCTGGGGCCCCCGCTGGTCTGCCTGGCCAGTTGGGGAGCTTCTCAGATTCCTTGGCGAGCCTTTCGAAGGCTTGTCGGAGCGTGTCGGTCTCGTCGACGATCGCCTTCGACGGCTCGGTGGGCTGCCATTGCTCCGATGCTGCAAGCGGTTGGCTTGATAGCAAGGGGACATGGGAGGTTGTGAATGAGGTAGTACATTGTGAAGTGATTGAGTTGAATTGGTCAAATGGTACGGTGGGGGATCTAGTTCTTGATCGTGACTTTCTTCCATCTCTCCGAGCTCTATGTCGGACTGTGAAGGTGTTTGTTTGAGGAAGGTCACGGATCTTTTTAGATCGTTTAACTTTTGATTTGACCAGTTTTTTATTGATGTTATTGAATTTGTGAAAAGTTTGGGGTATAAAGGAAAATGTCTGGTGTGACGATTGCTGCTCACCTGGGAGCCCTGCGACTCCAGCGAATCTCTTGAGTCGCTTTTGCAAGGGCTCGCGTTCAGGGATCGCGTCTTCCATTGTGACTTCCGTTGTGACAGGCTCGGTGACTGTGAGTCTGGCGTTTGGTGATGAGCTCTGCGGTTGTGACTCGCAGGGGGGTGCAGGTTTTGTGACCCGGCGCGCACCCGTCTCCATTTCGATTTCTTCGGCGCGTTCGGTACTATAACCGACCGGGGGATCCGATCTAGGCTGTACCGAGCATCCTGAAAGCCGTTTGAATGGAGATACTCGTTTGAGGGGTGTGACAAACTTTGAAGGTAACTGTGACGAACTTGACGACTGTGTGACGGTTTGATTTGACAAAGCGGGTTTGTTGAAGTCGCTTTTCGGTTTCTTCTGGCGGTTGCGTCGCCGTCGCTTACCGATTTTTCCTTGCTGAACGGACGGGGTTCCCATTTGTTTGGGCTTCTGTCCCTTCTGCCCTTTCTTCGGAAAAAGCCCTTGATGTCTGGCAGCATACCCCTGCCGGTTACGAGCCGCCACTGCATGTAAACATAACCAATATACCCAATACAAGCAATTGTGATAATAATGAGTATGATGTTCACAGCTGTTTGAAGTGGCCCAGTAAGTAACGTGTCTAATGCAGACGCACCACCTGTGACGCTACCGTGAATGATGTGACCCAATTCTTTTCCTACACCTTCAAAATATGCACCAACTCCTTGACCAATGCCAGCAATATATGCTTGCACTGCTTTAGGATCGTTGGATTTTGTTGCAATATAATCGACTGAATGTGTGACTTGTTGTTCGAGTCGTTGCAAATTTTGAAAGTGATGATGTGCAGCCATGATACTGAATGCAATGTCAGTCATGCTTACACCTGGTGACCCGGAAACATTTAGTGTGAATGGTTTCCACGAGCCAGCCCAAATTAATTCGATTGGGAGTTTTGTGACGTGCAAATTCGTTGGTCCGTTTTCGTTGGCCCATGAATTATCATTTAATTGATAATATTTGTGATCTTTCATGAGACAATGATCTATTGGTGAATGTGTGATCAGATCATTGGTACCAGGAGCAACGAACATAATATGTGGGTGATTTGTGACTTTTACCGGCAAAAATTTATAACATGTATTGTTATATTCATGTTGAAAATAAATAATTTCTGCGGTGACTGGTTTACAATCCCAGAACATTAATATATCTCCATGCCATTCAGCATAGAGATTTTGACGTCCTAGCAATGCTCGCAAGCCAAGCAGGGGATTGAATGTGACAATTGCATGAATTATATCTAGCTGAGTCTGACGGATGTGACATAATTGTTGCCAGATAGATCCAAATTGTTTTTGTTCTAGATGTGCAATTTTGTCAACTTTGTATTGTTGACGGGCTGTGAGCAAGTGAAACACACCAACATCAAGATTTGGTGCGAGTTTGAAATGAAGAGGAGCTTTTTCGGTTTCAGGTTTTTTCAATTTCTTAAGTTGATATCGAAGAAATTGAATGAATGCCGAGCCCTGGTCAATATATTTTGCGTCTTTTGGCACACATTCTGCATTATTTGGAAATTGTTGTGATTTCCATGTGGCAGAAAATGCAGCTTGCAATTTTTCCACTATGTAATGATTTTGTGAATATTGCGCATCGAATTGACCAATCTCTTGGAATGCACACTGCTTGTTAAAAGCAGTAGCGTTCCATAGAGAGACGCCATTGTCGCTGTCATAACAATAGCCGGCTTGTGGGTTGCAATGTGACAGATCTTGAATTTCGGAAACAATTTTCTTTCCGTCAAGACTTGCGACCACACCTTCCTCTATGTGAAAATTCATTACTGTGTTACTCAGATTGTGACAAAAGTAACAATAATCGATGTGAAGTGATTTGTTGGTGCTCCACAATGCATGACCAATTTTTATTAACGGTTCGCCTTTCCAAGTTTTATTTTGGTAGGCGATCATGCAATCGTAAGTTGTGACTCTGTGGTTTTTAATGATTTCTGGTGGCAGCATAGCTTTTCCGCCCACCAGACTCATATACGTGACTATAGTATGCTCTTGTTGAAAGCATCTATAAATTGGTGTTGTTTGCGGCTGAACACGCAACGTCCATATGGATACCACAATATCCTCTATGGCTGTGACTTGAGGAAAGTGACATGTTACTTTTTCCGGAAGTTGTATTGCGTGCCCAGTGCGTGTTTTATGGCACAGATTGAAAGTTTTGTGATATTGATCTGTCCATGTGAGCGCGTTAGCTAATTTTGATTGTATTAGCAACGTGAGCGCCATTAAATGCGACACGTTTCCCCAGAACGAATGTGCCAGTATAGCGACATGTTCGACGTGGGTTTGTGCGTCTTGCATCTTGTTGTGAAGATTGTGATTGTTGATGTGATTGATCTGTTTGTGAATCATCACTCTTATCAGGTGAAGGTTGTGAATTATCATCATCTTTTACCTCAGTGTCGATTTTATATTCAACACCGTCCTCTGTGTCGATTTCAAGAGGCACTAGGTTAGATGGAGATCTACGTGTGCGACGACCGTTGCTTGACAATACTGTGACTGCACGTATTTTGCCATCGCTTGACACGTGTATTTCGTGAACGCGGCCCATTTGCCACATGCCGCGTGGCTGTTTATCATCTGTGATTAACACCACTTGGCCACGTTTGGGAGCTTCGTTAATTGTACCTTTTTTCAAGCGTTGATTTTTAGCTCGATCTTTGAGTAGGTCAATGTATTGACGTGACCACTCATACCAAAGCACTTCACGATTGTGACGAATTTGGTCCCAAAGTAGTGTGATATCATCTCTGTCCTTTTCAGGTACAGAATTGAGTGCAATTTCATCAATGCAATTGACGTCATTGACACGTGGGGGTGTGAGTGTGTAGGATTTTCCAATTTGTGAAGGTGTGAGATTGAAAGATCCATCCGTCAGCTTATCCCATTCCTCTTTTGGAATTTTTCGCATGGGTTCAATCGTGGTGGAATCGAGTTCCATCTCACGTTTTTCATCCATGTAACATGGTGGTGGGGTGCCCCAAAGAAAATGTATTGGGCGCAGTATCGCTGCACCAATGTCTGTGTTTGACAAGTATGACAATGGTCGCGTATTGACGGAGAATTCGACGTCAAGCATGACTGTGAGAAATTCATGCCATGTGAGACAACGTTGTCCGCATGCTTTTTTGAGCAAGCGTTTGACTAAGCCTACCATGCGTTCGTACACGCCACCCTGCCAAGGACTGTTGGCTGTGATAAAATGCCATTTTACGTCCGGTAGCATTTTGACACAAATTTTGAACGCGGGGGCATTGTCGGACCAAATTGTGTCCGGCATGCCATGGCGCGAAATAAAATGATTTAGAGCCATAATTGTGTCAGCTGTTGAGACACTATTAGTTGACTCTAAATGAATGGCGCGTGTGCTGAAGCATGTTAGCAGCAAAATGTGTTGACTGTGACGGGTTCCGTTCTGTGAATAAACTAACGGTCCCATATAATCAATGCCAATATGTTGAAATGGCTTGATTTGTGATTGAGTTCGAGTGACAGGTAATGTGTGAAAATCAGGTACTGTGAATGGACCTCCTTCCGCTTTGTGGCATGTGACACATTTTCGTAGTATTTTTGCAACTACCTGCTTGGCACTTGACAACCAGCAGTGTTCGCGTAAATCTGCTAAAGTGTGAAGCATGCCACTGTGACCAGCAAGCTCATGAAAATGAGTAACCACTAGCGTTGTTAACCACCTGGTCTTTGGCAGGTAGTAAAACAACGAAGGGTTTCGGTGTTCTTTGTGAGACACACGCGTGACACAATATAATAAATTATTCCACGCGTCCCATTTGAGCATGTGGTGTTTGCCAAGTTGCGCTTGTGAAATGCAACCGGCACATTCCTCTGCTTGTGAAATGCGCAATACATGTCTAAATGCTTCGTTTAAATCAGCTTGTGTGATGGGTTTTGATAAATATTCGCTTTCGCGTTTTGCAGCTTTATGCATGGAGCGATTTAGCCAATATGTTTTGACACGAAGTAGATATACGACAGTGCGCAACAATTTTGACAGTGTTGAAAATCGTCGAATGTCGATTTCGAATGGATTTGAAGGGATGTGACGTTGTCGACTTTCGACAAACGGATTTTGAGGAGTGACATTTTGTGACAAATTGGGGTCCAAATTGACAGGCGCTTGCTGTGCAAGAGCATTAGCTGGTTGTGAAACAGGCTGTGAAGTTACTGCTCCAGCATATAAAGGTCGACTGATGTGAGTGTCGCCTTTCGCAAGCTCTTCGGTGACAGGTTGCGCTTGATATTGCGAAATGTCAAGCATGGTTGATGTGAGGGGTTCAGCGAAAAATGTGGGTCCGGTAAACCACATTGTTTCGATCATTAGTTGATCAAAAGTACAACCCCGTGACGCAATGTCAGCTGGATTGTCTTTTGTAGCAACCTTGCAAATTTGAATGCAATGTTTTGACATTAGTGAATGGATTTTGGTGACCCGATTGTTGACAAAAGTAGCCAGCGGCTTCGCTGTATATAGCCAGCCAATGACAACTGTACTATCGGTCCAGAGGAAATTACTGTGAATTTTCCATCCACCCAGCTCAGCGAGTTCATGATGTAAATAATCGATGAGCTGTGCACCAATTGTGACACCTAGCAATTCCAAGCGTGTGATTGTGAGGGGTTGACCTTGTTTTGACGGAAGTGGGGCTAGTTTTGTGCGAGCTGTGAGAAAACCACTAAAATATCGGTCATCTTCATAGCCATATTCGTCAGGTGAAATCGCTTTTTGACGCAAATAAGCGCAAACGGCGTATCCATCTTTTGAGGCATCACAAAACACATGTAATTCTAATGGCCGTGTTTCGGCTTTGACATCGATGCCAAAAGAATGAAATGAGCGCGGGAATTTGATTTGGCTTATGGACGAGAGATGTCGTTTTAAATCGTCCAGTAAATCATCCGCCTCTGGGTCTTCGATGAGTTCATCCCAGGTTGTGATATTGCACCTTTGAATTATTTGTGACACGCGAAATTTCAACTGAAATAACGCGGGTGCTGTGACGCCAATGGGATCGTATGTTGAAGCCAGCAATTTGTTCAAATTGCGGCGTGTGGCTGTGACAATGAGCGTGAAATCCTTTTTGGGAGCTGGCACAGCAATGGTGTCTTCAATGTGATCGTAAACGAGACCCATTACTTTGATATATTGTGCCTTTTTCGGGTTGAGGTCATCAGGTTTGATTTTATCCGAAACAATAGGCAAATTTGTCATCCATTCGCGCATGTTGAAATTTGCTCTGGCAAAAACAGCTTTAATTAAACGATAGAGCTGTATTGCATATTTGTCATCATCTACGCTGATAACTAAATTATCAACGTAAATGCTGTTGAGCAACAGCTCCAGTTTCAATCGTTCATTGGTCTCAGCGGGATGCATGTGAGCTAATTCCTCTTCTAGGTGATATTTGATAACAGTTGACAAAATGGATGGACTGCATGTGAGACCAAACAGCACCCTTGTGAATTGCATCATTTGAATATTGTCTTCATGAGATGGAATAGTGTCATCACGCAGCCAGTAAAATTTTGTGAAAGCGCGTGATTTTGGGTGAAGAGCAATTTGTAAAAATGCTTTCTCAATATATGCTAATAACACCACTTTTCCGGCTCTGAAGCGAAGCATTAATCCGAGCGCCAGTGGTGTGAGAACTGGGCCTCGAAATAAGCAATTGTTGAGACTTGGCTTGCCGGCAGAACCATCGTACACTATTCGACATGTTGTCGATCTGCCAGGTGTGATGACAGGTTGGTGAGGTAAGATGTGTTCTTGCAAACCGTCTTGTGAACCATAAACGGGTTCTATGACACCCTTGTGAAGTTGATCTGAGATGACTTTCGCGTATGTGGCGAATAAATCGGGATCTTTTCGAAACCGTTTCAACAGTGACAGAAAGCGGCGAAATGCTTCTGCATTGTTGGTTGGCAATTCTTGAATTGTTGATTTGAATGGCCAATTTACGCTATAGCGACCAGTTTCTGGATCGAGAGTAATTGATTCCAGAATTAACTGTTCAGCTATATCGTCATCATGTGATAATGGATCATCTGTGATACCTATTGACTCGAGACTGTGAAATTGAAATAATGTCTCTTGGCCAACAGCAACAGCTGATGAAGCATGTGAACTACATGAAACCATGAATTGATGTGGTGAAATGTCGGGTGTTGTGACAAATGACTGTGATGATGCATTTCCGCCAAGCATCAATCCAAGTATTGATTCGACTATGATCAATCCAGATGGGAGTTCGATTTCTGTTGGTCGAATGTCGAACTTCCAATAATAGTCTTGACCAATGACTACATCTGGTTGACATAGTTTGTGACAAAACTCATCAGTCATTTCGGTCAATAGAATTCAAATACCTCAAGCTCAGCCTTATCGGTCCAGCAGCGGAACTGCTGGCCGGATTAAAAGGTGATGGTCGAGATTACAATACAGCGGTCACCATGTTAAAATCAAACTTTGGTGAAACGCATCGGGTACAAGCCGCCCTTTGGGATAAATTGTATTCACTTGAAAAACCTTCATCAAGAGGAGACTCCCTCACAAATTTCACACGAACCCTTTTGTCAACTCTCAATCAACTTAAAGAAAGGGGTGAAAGTGTCGATTCTGGTGCAGTGTTAAGAATAATTCGTGGTTATCTTCCCGATAATATTGTTCTTGCCGTCACAGAAGAACACCGGAATTCGATGCGCACTGCTGCAACCGACGACACAGAACTCACAGTCGTCAGGTTTGTTGATGCATTAACTACCATTGCTCGTGCTCAGTTAGATGCGATGAAAACTGAACAACAAAGTTCACAATCTTCAAATGTTGTTCAGAAATCACAAAATTCATCGTTGAAAAAGCCACAAAATGGAGGTGGTTGGCAACAGCAAAAGAAAAAAGGAAATAAATCACAAAATACCTTTTCAAAACAAAAACCTATTCACAATACGGTTGCTTTTGCTGGTACCAATGCTAATGTTGGTAAGCAACAAGGAAAAAATAAAAATTCCACTCAACCTCCCAGAACTCCCGCGATCGGAGCGATTAGTCAAAAGCAGTCCTCACAACCTGCTGCTGACTATCGCAAGCCGAAATTCGAGTGCTTGTTCTGTGGCATCAAGGAGCACTACACAACCGATTGCCCTCAATACATCACACCGAGAGAGCGCACTGAACGGTTGCAAGCTTTGGGCGATGTGTGCACGCGCTGCACACGCAGAGGCCATCAAGCGGCACAATGCACTCAACGATTGAGTTGCTACTATTGTCGCCAGATTGGTCAGCATCACGGGGCGTTCTGTCCTACCAGACAGGCACCCGCCAGGCGTCAGGTAAACAATTCACAAAATAAAGCCTTTGTCAAAGCAACGAGCGCTAATTTTGTCAACGCTCAGGTAATCACAACGGGCGCGGCTTCGTCACATGCACCGCCATCGTATCCGCCTTCACACACGGAACCGATGAGCGTGTGTGTCATCCCCCCGGACGAGAACGATTTCCGGTGGAGACAGCATACGCTGTATCAATTGGATATGGATGGCCCGCTGGACATGGGCGAATGGCCGAAGCCCGCGAACGAGCTCCAGGCTAGAGCTCAAGAGGAAGCCCGCAAGTATCACAGCGAAAATGAGCTGTGGACGACGCTCCACGCCAGCCTCATCAAGGACGGCATGGACATGGAGACCGTATTCAATTTGAAATCCAAGGGGGTTTCCCCGCGCAGGTTCGAACCCTGCTCGCTGCGCCATGTAAAATAATACGGAACTTATTGAATTGACTTGTGAACCAGCTCCTATTCCTAACCGAGGAAGAGGACAAATGTGAACGTATGAAAGTTGACGTGAAGCGTCGTCTCTAGTTGACGTTCCGTTATTTTATCAAATGTGATTAATTGAGTTGACGTGAATTGACGTGAGTTAGTGTGAAGCAAATTTAGATTGTTTACCAAAGGTTTTGATGAACGTTTTTATTTAGACAATTAAATACAAAGAAATAAGTGTAAATAAAATATATATAAAATTATACGTAAACAAAGGAATTAATTTACAACTAAATTAATTACTTAATTAAAACGTAATAAAAGCTCTAATTACCGGAGAAATAAGGCAATTTAAAGAAGGCACTTAATTACGACAAAAGGCGACAATTAAGTGGCGCGGTTGTGAGAACAGGCACCTCAAACAGCGTCGGTGTGAAATAAAGCACTGAGGTGACTTAAAGCACCAAGAGTTAAACTTAGCACCAAAAACAAGCGACCTAATAAAGTGACTACGGCGCTTATTTAGATCCTAGGAAGAGATTCGTGTGAAGTTGACGAGGTTGCAAACACTGCCGATTCTAGCTGTGAAATCGGCTTTTAAGGGCCAGACCGATGGCGATTGGTTTGGCGCCATTTGGTCGGCTCTAATCTCCGATTTTTACCCAACATTTCCAATTGTGAAAGTTCAATTCTTGCCCGCTCGCTTCTCCGATGAAAAGCGAGCTAAACTGACAAGATAGTGAAAATGTGAGCCAAGCCAGACAGCATTTGAAATGGCGCGCGGGCCCGGCCCCCCACTCGGGGCGGGCCCGCCGCTTAACATAAACATGTCGGCTTATATGCGTGCTGCTTGTCAAGGAAATGTGGCGGAATGTGAGCAATGACTAAGATCTAAATATGTGAGCGATGTGAAGCGCACGTTGTAAACAACGTGCTTGAGATATTTAATGACGAATGTGAAGATGTTAAGAAATGGAATGTGAATAAAAATGGAATCGTAATAAATTGAATTAATTAAATATAAAAGCGAACATAAGAACGTTAACTTAAATATTAAAGATTTTACATTTTACGATAATGTTACACAGGTATTTTAACAACTCTGAGTAAACGTAAATACGTTTTAACAACTATGACACACACACACACACTAGTTTTCTACCGAAATTTCTGAAGATTTTAAAAACTCATATTTTAATCAGTTTTGAACGAATTTGAGTTTACAGGAATGAGTAATTTTTTAATCCCCATCTACAGTAGTTGACAGATAGACACCTCGTTCACGTAAACTAAAATAAAGTCGGCGGACATTTCATCCTACAAAATCGGAGAGTTAGAATTCGCTCGTGAATAGAGCGAACAACGAAACTTGTGGCCCACGCGGACGCTCGAAATTGAAAAAGAAAATCATATTAAAAGAAAAATGGACATTTCGTGAATGTGTAGGATGTTTAAGGGTAGCAGATGGGTGGGTGTGTTTATTAAGTTTGCTTACTTGCTTTCGGCTTAGCAGAGCATGAGAAAAGAGATTTGAAATTGAATGTAATGATTTTTAGCTAAAATTAATCCGTTTTTTAATTAATTTATTTGAGATAGGGTCTGATCTGATGGCTAATAAAAATTATTACCGAGCAACATGCTGTAAAATGTTATCAACATACTTCAAAAAATCTAGCCTTCACACCTAAAAAATCTAATCTTTGTTGAAATGATTCTGAATACCGAAAGTGAAGCCTTTAAGCCATCGATATTTTCAATTAAATATTGGAAAGTAATGTGCTAATGTAAAGTAATGTAAGGTATGCTGCCCCATTTAGCGTGTCAACTTTCCGTTTTCCGTTTCCGCTTTCCAGGGGACATTGTTTCACCCTTTCCGTTTTCCGGCAGCTGAAAATTTTCACCGTTTCCATTTTCCTGCCGATAAATTTTTTACCCTTTCCGTTTTCCGGCAGCTGAAAAGTTTTACCCTTTCCGTTTTCCGCAAAAAAATGTTTTTGACACCCTAATGCTGCCCTTATAAGTAGCGCCAAGGCTAACAGAATCGCCAGGCAATTTCATGAATTTCAATTTATGCACACGTGCATTCGGCGCCACATACGTGAGAAGAATGTGAATGCCAGCACTGATTGTAATGTATATTGTTTCTTGGTCGTTGTGAGATTGAAAATTGCGCAAACAGATTCAGGCATAAAAACCCATGTGAAACTCCGATCGTTCTGGAAATAGCGCTCCCTGTCAGGACGCACTTCTGAGGCAACATGAGCGCTAGAGCACAGTTGTTAAAATATATTTACATTTACTTGAAAAATACATATCCTCGAGTACTTTGTAAATACATATAGATACATATACTCGAGTACTTTGTAAATACATATAGATACATATACTTTTTAAAATAGTACCCGTACTCACCTGTACGCGTACTTTTGAAAAGTACATATGTACAGATAATGTATTTTTGGTCACTAAAATCGCAATTTTTTTGTTACTTAAATAAGAAAATCATGAAGAAATATGATTTTTCTTAAAAATACCATAAAATCACTAAAAAGGACATATATTATGTCTTCCAGTGTAAACATCGCTCTCACTGTAAAAAGTAGTGGCTTTTACATTTTCCATGAAAAAAGTACCCAATTTTACATATTCTATGAAGAAAAGTACACACTTTTACATTTTTCAAGGAAAAAAGTACCCTATTTTACATTTTTTTCTGGGAAAACAAGTAATCTACTCACATGTACTCACGAGTACAGGTAAAAAAAGTATTTTACATATTCTGTATTCAGGTGTGAGTAAAAAAAGTATTTTACATATACATATACTTTGAAAAAAGTTCAGTATTTATACCTAGCAACTCTTAGCTAGAGCAGCCTACAGATTTTATTGCTGATAAAATACACACTTGTCAAATCAGCCATTTTTCATTGAACGGCACTGAATTGACCATTGGCCATTTTTCAATGAATGCACACACTTGTCCAAAATTGATAAATCTGTTTTCGACACGTTTGAGTGTACCGTTGTTGTATCAAGATCGACATATGAAATTGCCATTGCCATTATACAGTGATTGGTTACGCCAATTTTCTCTGGTACCTTCGTACCTAAATACTTGATTCCATTTTCCATTGGCACTTTATGTGAATTTATTGCATGATAAAATATGCATGCATATTGCACTTGAAGTCCTTCCACTCGCTCCTGACATCACATGGGGGATTTGGGTATTATTCCTGCCTGTACATAGCTGTTTTTTAAACCAATGAACAGAAATTTAACGATAGGAATTGCCCATTAAAAACTGGTTCTTTAACCAGAGCAATGCAACGCAACTGAATAAAACTGAGCCGCATGTGCAGGAGAGATCATTCGATTTGTTCTGCATGCAGTTTTCTTCTCCAGGCTCAATGCGACAAAAAATGACGCCCCGGTTTGAAGTTGACTTCAATTTTATTAAATTTGTGTCTTTTATCAAGACTTTTATTATCGAGTTTGTCAAACTTCATTTTAATGCTTGGCTGGCTTTTACCATATTTTGTAACTGGCATCGGGTGCAAAACTGGTGTTTTTCATATCTCTGGCGAAAACATGTGTAGATGGTACAAACTTCAGCGAGAATCGCGATTTTGAACATTAGAGCCTGATATTTGACGTTGAAATCTCAATTTAATTAGAGAAGATTAAAATTAATTTATTAATTAGTTAAACACATTAATTAAAAATTAAATTACACACTCAATATTGACAGCCTGACCAAACCTTCTCTTACACAGAAAAAGGGAAAAATTTGAAGGGCGCTACTTCCCGAACAGCCTCAAAAGTAAATATTTACATGCTGCAGTGAAAAAGCTGGCCACCACTGTTGCGCAACGCTGCACCCAAGATAAGACATTTATCAGCTCAAAAAGCATGCTTACCCACCATTTACATGAGATGGGTTGGACCGAAACAATGGATTAATCAAAAACCATCTGCAATGAAAACGCATCCAATCATCATAGGAGCAAATTGCTACTTATAAATATCAATGCGCGCAGCACAGGCAAGCTATCAATCAAAAGAAAGTTGAAATGCCTTTTAAGACTCGCTCACTGCTGTTTTTTTTATAGCTAATTACCGTGAGAACGAGCAAACTGGGCTCTTTGTAAATATCATCTTTACAATTTGTGATACGAATGTATATACTGTGCCATGAACGCTTATTGACAAATTACAAGAAACTGCGATATGGTTTACTAATTCATTTAACAGTGAGATCTACCGTATACCATCTTTATGAAGGATAAAAAAATTAATTTTGCCAGGTCATTGCGTATGTAATAGGGTATCTTGATAATAAAAATATTTGAAATTGTTTTTTTTAATATTTGGTGGACTTGTAAAAAAATGTTCCTTGAAAAAATCTCCCTTTTAGATTTTCAAGCAGAACTATTTTTATGAGCAGAGCTGAAAAATTTATCGTTTTAGATTTTCAAGCATAACAATTTTTATGAGTAAAAGCTGCAAAATGTATCGTTTTATGAACTGAATCCCATTTCATTAGCACAGAAAGTCAAAAGGTATTTGCACAATTTGAATAGTGAGCCATATTTGCATTTGTAAATTGTCTGGGCAAGGTAAACAATTTCTCACCTGATAAGGGATAGCTAAAGGGATAATGAAGCACTTATTTATATGTTGACACCTAATGGGTGGATGCACAGAAAGCATGAACAGAAAAAAATCCTGTTCAATTTGGGGCTTGGAAAATGAATAAGCAAAAACATAAGTTGCTGAATGTAAGGACTACTTAAGGAAGACAAAAATGCTTTAAAGCCCAAAGAAATAGCCCCTCCCCTACCATGTCAACAGTCACTATAAAAACTGATGGACAAAAAAGTTGCAATTAATTGGTGGATGATAGCCAAGAATTTCCCCAGAGGTCAATCAAACTCTTGAATTGAACCTCTGGCGTGCATGGTGCAATGTCAATTTTGTGATGGCAATTAACTCATCATGGCATGTTTTTTTGCACATTGTGTCCAGTGAATGCATGTTCACTTGTGCATTATGTTTAATTGCTGATGTTTAATGGTCAACTGGTGCTGCTGTTGATTGCTCTGCTTGAATCTGTACACCGGAATTGGCTCCACTGTATGCATATGTGAAAATGAATATACTCGAGGGACATCACACGTAGTATGAAAACCTACCATAATCCATCTGAATAATGAACCAAAAATTATATAGTTTTTTCCATCATAATATATCGTTTTTACTATGGAATAATTAATTTATCACAAGATTTTATTCATTAAATTATGGTAGGTTTCCATACTGTGTGCTGTCCGCCGAGTATATAAAAGATACATTGAATTGAACCCCACCAGCTTATTTTGTTTGATTGTACCGAAAAATTCGAACACCTTACAAAATTCAGAAACACGAGTACAATGATAACAAATGGAATGAAATACCACCTGAGGAGCAGTACTACACGCAAGCTAAACGATATTTACAATAGATCAAAAACAAGAATCAATGAATATATGCAAACCCACTTCAAGACGCACCTTGAACATGGTTGGAAAAATGGTCATTAAATGGCCATACATACGCTAGTTGACGTAGATACCAAATGTCAACTAGTTCCAATACCAATACAGAGTTTGCTGATGAGTAACACTATGTATTATTGCATAATCATATTTATTTCATGCGCGCCCTGCACGTTGCAAATTAAGCTATATTTTTTTCAACAATACAGCTTCATTTGCAACACGATTCAACACATCTGCGTTTAAACGTCGTTCGTCGGCTCGTCAGCAAGCTTTGAATTGGGACCGGAACCGGTCGACATTTGGTGTCATTGTCAACTCGTGTATTTTTCGTTGTACTCAAAATCAGCTGGCCATGGAGCGTTAGCGATCGAAACTCAGAAAGAAAAATAGCACCAACTTGAACGAGACCATGGTTCCATCAGAAAATTTCATTTTAAAGTGAGTTTAAAAAAAATTTCACCGGAGTTTTCAAACAACAACAATGTTTTTTAAAAAAGCTAAAAACATTCACGCACACCCTACCCTTGATCAACACCTTCTACAATCGCACATTTAACTCTATCACAGTCTGGGTGCTTCTCTACGTAATGCAGCACATATGTGCACGTGGGCAGTACTCGAAATCCATTGGAGCTGGCGTAATCTAAGCCGGCCTGCAAAAATTGTAATCAGAGTAGGTCTTGTCAATTTTTTCTAAAATGAAAAGCGCAAGCTGAGATAAGTGTGATGGAAGACAATGTTTGTTTGTTTGGCTCATTTTGTCAACTTACATGTTTGTTCACACTTTAGTGTCGTCGTGCATAGTGACTGATCCTAGACCACAACATTTGAAAATTGATCAAACCACCAGAATTGTTAAAAGTACTGAACTTTTCAAGGTAAACGTAAATGTAAAGTATTTTATTTTCACTCACACCTGAGTACAGAAAACGTTAAGTTCTGTGTTTACTTTTATGCTGCGTAAAAGGTGAGTAAACGTGAATACCGATACGTTTACTCAGGGAAAACGTAAAAGTAAGAATATTTTTCGATTTTGTACGTAGTAAGACAAAAAGTGCAAGGACGTAGCCAGGGGGGGGGGGCGGGGGGGGCGGCCGCCCCCCCCCCTTCCCGGGTGAGACATGAGAAATGCCGGGAAACGTCTTCTGGTGCAACGATTTTGAGGCCATTTTTCAAAAATTTTGCGCGCAAGCGCGCATTTTTGCATCACACAACAGGAATTTTCACTTTACAAGCCGAAACGGCCTCAAACTAGCTGAAAATGCACTCAAATGATTATTTTCGCTGTATATGTATGTGAAATACATACCTATACACAGGGACGTAGCCAGGATTTTTGAGCGGGGGGGGCGGATTGTATACGGAGCCCGGCGAACGGGGGGGGCGGCGCCCCCCCCCCTAAAATTTTACCCCTGTAGTAGGGGAATGGCGCCATGGCGCTGGCGCCATTCCCCCACTACAGGGGCCAAATTTTAGGGGGGGGGCGCCGCCCCCCCCCCCGTTCGCCGGGCTCCGTATACAATCCGCCCCCCCCGCTCAAAAATCCTGGCTACGTCCCTGAAAAAGTGAATAAAAGTGAAAGGGAGAGTCGTCGCTTTCCCTACCCATCGCAATTTCCGCTGCAATTTTTGCAGCGCAAAAATTTTTCAAACTGTCGACAAAATCGTCTTCTGAAAGTGCCATTTCTGGCACATTTTTTGGTCCGGCCCGGGAAGGGGGGGGGGGGGCGGCCGCCCCCCCCCCCCCGCCCCCCCCCTGGCTACGTCCTTGCCTATACAGCGGTATATGGCGCCAATGCCAACGCCAGTGGTATATGGCGTGGCGCCTACGACTGGCGCCAGCGCCATGGCGCCATTCCCCCACTACAGGGGCCAAATTTTAGGGGGGGGGCGCCGCCCCCCCCCCCGTTCGCCGGGCTCCGTATACAATCCGCCCCCCCCGCTCAAAAATCCTGGCTACGTCCCTGAAAAAGTGAATAAAAGTGAAAGGGAGAGTCGTCGCTTTCCCTACCCATCGCAATTTCCGCTGCAATTTTTGCAGCCGTTTCAACTCGTTTGAGTGGTTTATGCTCTTTATGCACCCGAATTTTGTTTCATAATTACGTTTTCTGTACTCGCGTACTTTCAAAAAATACGCTAGTAAGTGAGTACCGGTATTTTTTCGGGAGGAAACGTAAATGTACTTACGCGGTACTCGAGTATACGTATTTATCGGGTAAACGTAAATACCTTTTAACAACTACGCAATCCACCTGTTGATATGATGGCACGGGTGTTGCATGAATATAATCTTTAATGCAACGACAAACACCAAAAAAGTGAAAAATGGGCCACTGACAATCAGCTTTTTTATATCTGATATTAACAAAACCTCCAAAACCGGAATTGATAGGTCAGATTTCAATATAATGGATTTTGTTTGTCTGGCACTCCACACAGTAGTTGACACTACTTTTTGGATATCGATTGTGTCAACTCAGAGTCAACTGTTTTTTTTTAGTTGACTCTGACACTTTTTAGTTGAAAACATGCACATTTTTATTGCGTCAACTGAAAAATTTGGGCAGTTGACAATTTTGAGCAAGAGGCAGAGTCAACTAAAATGACACGTGTGCGCAAAAAAAGTGTATGTTTTTCATTTAGTTGACATTTCTTGATTATTACTTTTGTCAATTGGGTAATTTTCATTGGCAAAAATCAACTTCAGTTGACATTTTTGTTGCACACAAATAACAGTTTTTTGAAGTGAAAATGTCAACTTGTGAAAAAAGTGTACACAGTGCATGCAAGTGTACATTTTTTAGTTGACATTTTCATTTTACAGAGATTCAATTGACACAGTAGTAGCTCTTTATTGTCGACTGCCTAAAATAGTGCTAAAACACATGAAAATGTGCTAGTTGACACAGTGCTCGCCGACTTTCTAAAAGTACCATTATTCTTGCAATCTTAATTGAAAATTTATGAAATTTGAGACTCTGATAGAGAAAAATGTACCCCATCTTTCATAGAAGAACTTTTCGCATGAAAGATTATAATAAAGTTATGAAAAAAAATTTGACATCAGGCATTTGTACTGAATGTACGCGCATGCTCACTTGACAACCATGAATTTTTAACTTTGTCAACTTCATAAAATTTGTTATCACAAAACCTACTGAAAATTATATTTGATGCTATAGTAGTGAGGGAAAATGTGAACAAGAGAATATTTTTTCCTCTATCATATGACATGTGTTACACAATTTGAATGCAGTAAAACACAACTTTGAAATATTTCGCGCATTTTGGCGCCGCACCATATTTTGCCTTCATATTTATAGTTAAGGCCAAAAAAATCACTCAAAATCTGTCCCCGTCGCTGTATATGTATATAAAATACATACATGTACACCTGTATTTGGCGCCAATGCCAACGCCAATGGCGCCATGGCGTGGTGCCTACAAATGGTGCTGGCACCAAGGCGCCATTCCTTTAACCCTGGGGTCAAATTTTAGGGGGCGGCACCCCCCCCCCCCCCCCCCCGTTCGCCGGGCTCCGTATACAATCCACCCCCCCCCCCCCCGCTCAAAAATCCTGGCTACGTCCCTGGCTCTAACATGAATAATTGAGTATCACAATATCAAATTAATTTGGCTTAATAACATAGGAACATTTGAATAACATAAATAGCATCACCGAAGGCTGGGTCAAATCATTTCTGAAAATGTATTTTTCACAGTTGACAATATCATTTTACAATCACCTAACTACCCCAAAAATAACAAAAAACGGGTTAACGCGTACGCAGTAACATAAATGTATACTCAGAAACAGTTTCTGTCAACTAAACAGAGTTGATGCTGAGTTGACATTAGAATCGATGTCAACTAGCGTGTGTAGCGCCTCTCACGCTTTTCCCGGACAGATTTTGTTGCATTAATCCAATGAATTTGTTATTTTTTATCACAGCCAGGGGCCGGTGCCGCACAAAGTAAAATATCTAAGAAAATTAGTTTAAAGTCATGAAATGCCCAGTAAAAAAAAAACAATTTCAGAGGGCACTTTACAGTTTAAAAACAATTTCCGAATTTGCGTGCAAGGTGAATGACTGTCCTGGGCCGGTCCGCAAGTGGGCAAAGTTAAAATTAAACATTAATTTTAAAGTCAAGTTAAATGTTAAAAGTGAAATTAAAAGTTAAATAAAAAATGGCAAGTTAATAAAAAAGTAAAAAGTAGAAGTAAAGTACTGAACCCAGATGCCACTCCCAGGTAAAACCCTACGCATTTAAAATGTTCAATTTGATGCAATATCAAAAGTCATGTAAAATGGTCTCTAAAATGCCAAATTTGCTTTACCCACCGTATGACATTTTACAAAGCATTTACACAAGTTTTTACACTTTGCATAGCATTTGACATTTCACAGCGTCTGGTAGTGGACCCTGGTAAAAATTACATGACTGGGTGCTTTTTTAACAATAAAAAAAACGAATACCTAGTTCACAAAAAAAAATTCCTGTCCAACAAGGCGGGATTGTAAATTAACCTCAACCACAAGTTTGGCCAGTCCCTGCCCGCGGTGAGCGACTGGAGTCGAAGTTGAGTAAAAGTCGAGCGTATTTTGGTTTACTTTCTTGTAGGCAAGCACTACTTGCTTAGAATTTGTTGTGCCAGATCCTGAAAATGCGAACGAAAGCGTGTAAAATTCTGCGACAATTCGCAAATAAAATTTGCTAGTAGATGCGGAAATGTTTAAAAATGTTAAATAAAACAGCCGATACCTGCGAGATCGATTACAAATCTCTTCGAAGCCAGACAATGTCGCACGGTGCGTTTCGCAGCCATATTTGTGACGGCAATCGAATGTCTCTGTTTCTGATTTCGACACCTATTTCACTGTCACAAAATAAAGTGACCTCTGAGAAATGTGAAAGTCTCACCCAATGTCTGTTCTTTTTCTCCAGTGCCCTCGTTCTTGGGCTCGATAAAGAAATTTCGCCGCGAGTTTATCGTGACCTTTTGCATTCTATTGTTTTCTGATAAGGTGTGGCAGCGCATTCCGGCACGGAAAAGGAAACAATTGTGTCGAATTTGATTGGGTTGACCGCCATTTTTATTTACTTTTGCATTCTGCACGCGCGTTGCGATTCTATTTTCATTCGGATTTGCATTTCTCATATCGATTTCTCGCCTGCACTAAATTTCAATGCTTTTCGTTTTCAGACGCTTCTGAAGCGACCATATCAAAGTCACGAATTTCTCCATTTTGGTCATAATGACATTCCTTTAACCATCTAAAAATATTTATTTTTTAACTTTCTAACTAATAGCATAACCAATTTGAGCCACTAGTCCCCCATCATCACCAGGAACGGAATTTAACTAGCCCGACTAGTTTTTCGGACTGCCGTATAAAAAGCAAATACCTGGGAAAAAATCGGGCAACCAATGGTGCCAATCCCAGGACCTGTAAAATGTCAAATGTCTTGCAAAGTGTCAAAAGTCACGTAAAAAGCCCTGGAAAATGTCAAACTTGTTTGAAAAATGACATGGCTTTTTACATGACTTTTGACACTTTGCATGACATTTTTAATGTACATACAGGGTCTTGTAGTGCAGCTGCAAACCCGACCCCCAAATCGGGCACCCAAAAAACCCTGTCGGGCTACTTAAACTCCGGCCCAGAAATGGCCTCGCGCCAATGGGCAGCGCGGCGGGCCGAGTGATGGGCGGCTGGTTGAGCAGCGGCAAGCGGCAGCGGCGCGCCACCGACGACGACACTTTGCCGCCGGCGAGTAAGCGTGCCCTGGGTCGCAGCCGGTCGCCGTTTGTGATGCGCAGATATGGGTGGGTTGAATTTTGGGTGGGGTGGGGCAATGTGGGCAAGGACGTATCCAGGGGGGGGCGGGGGGGGGCTGCAGCCCCCCCCCCTTCCCGGGGTGAGACCAGAAAAGTCCCGGAAAATGCGATTTTGGGGTGGAATTTGGAAGGTACCCATGAAATTTTTTGCGCGCAAGCGCGCAATCTTCCATTACACATAAAGTATTTTCAGCGGATCGACCTCTGCACATGCATATCGCTGAAAATGCCATTTAGGTGTGCCTGCCGCTGTGTATATATGTATATTTACATACATATACAGCGGCTCTTGCGGCCAGCGCCAACGCCAATGGTGCCATGGCGTGGCGCTTACGAATGGCGCCAGCGCCATGGCGGCATTCCGTCACTCTGTAGGCAAAATTTTAGGGGGGGGGGGCTGAGCCCCCCCCCCGTTCGCGAGGCTCCGTAAACAAACAGCCCCCCCCCCCGCTCAAAAATCCTGGATACGTCCCTGAATGTGGGGGTTTGTGTGGGTTGACTGTGCTGCTATGTTTTTTGTTGAATAATTAATTTTTCAGTTTTCTGTAGACACATTGGCCCTGCGCACACTAGTTTTCACACGAAATTTCTAAAACTCATGAGCTTTGAAAGTGTTTGAGTTTTCCACAGTGAGTTATTTTGAATCTCCGCCAACTGTAGTTGACAGCCACCTCATTGTAGAAAACTCAAATGCGTTCTAAGCTGATATGTGAGTTTTCGAAATTTCGTGTGAAAACTAGTGTGCGCAGGTTAGGGATGGCCAAGGGTTTTTTTCAAAGGTTTTTTTTAAGTGAAAAACGTTGTATTAAAAAAAACCTGACCATCGAAACCGTTTTTTTTAAAAACACCTTGACCAACATTTTTTGTACTAAGCACTAGGTATTTTGCAATTTTTTTGCGCGCATGCGCGCAATTTCACATGCACATTACTTGTTGTGGTTGTTTTCATTGGTTTTGCAGCATTATTAGTGTAAAAGCTTCCATTTGTTCATGCTATTGTGCCATAATAATCCGTGATATGTTAGTGTAGTATACAATACCCAGTCAATGTGCCTCAATATAAATACTTGTACAGTGTGAAAAATCACTTCTAATGAATTAGCCCTCTGTTGTAACCTAATTTAAACACTATTCCAAGGCCAACTTCACTTGAAGTCACAAACGTTCGACAAAAGCCGATATAGGTAATAAGTCGACATAAAACGGATATTTTTGACAGAAATCACAACTTATAATGATATCCCATGGCTCCACAGCCATTATATGGCTAAATATAACACCACAATTTACTGTCACCTGTCTGATATACCTGTATATGTTGACTCAACCATATCTGGGAGCTTTTGAAAAAACGGTTTTATTTTAAAATAAAACCCCTTTGAAAAAAACGGTTAAAAAAACTTGTCGTTGAAAAAAACCTTTTTTGGCCAATTCAGCGCAGGCACATTGGATCAAATCGGGGTTGTAATTTTATCTTATCAATATTTTTCTCCTTAGGCGTGCACGTCTACAGAAAAGGTACACAAATGTTTTTGCCCTGGCTGGGACTTGAACCCGGGACCTTGCACTATGCGTGTGATTGCTCTAACCGACTGAGCTGCCAGGAGGCAAAATTTTGCATCGCTCTAACTCTACCTAAATCAACAGAATTCGTTTCTGCATTCCATCCACTTTCACTCTTTAAAGTCTGAAATCAATTAAGCTACCATTAACTTCTAGGGATAAAGTATCTAAATTTTTGTATTTTTTTCTAAAATAACTTAGAAGTTTTAAGAAAAACACCCAAAAAATTCCAAAAACATTTTCGACATAAAACTCCCTTTCCCCTCAACCCCCCAACCCCCAGCTCTCAATTCATGGACGAAGACGGGGACATAGCGCACGAGTTTTTCGCCGAGCAGCCGGTCAGCCAGCCGCACGGCGCCTGTTTCAGACACGCGCCCAGCCGCACCGCCATGGCCAAGGTCACCGCCAATTTGAAGCCAGTGGTCGGTTTGGGGTTGGGATTGGATGGATTTGTATTGGATTTGTTGTTGGGTGACTGTTGATTTGTGAGGCTCTACGCAAACTAGTTGACAGTGATGAGTGTCAACTGGTTTCGATGTCAGTTTGGATTTTAGTTGACGTGATGCGGAACATTCGGTAGTTACGGGTTCACGGGTTTGTGAAATATTGACGACCCTCGATTGAAATCGTATTTTCCGGCGAAATCAGTGAGCACCCGGCGTGAACTAGTTTACCTTGAATTTATGCGGAATATTTCAGCTAGGTGCATTACCTCGCCATAATGTCAACCCAGCAAATTCGCGCAGTAAACCAAGAAAAACATTTATTTTCCAATCTAAGTTTCTAGATCTCAGGAAATTTTCATTGTTTTCAAACCCAGAGAAGTACAACTTTTTCCGATGTCAGTTGATGAAAGTTAATTTTGATAAAGTTAAAGTTAAAGAAAAGTCTGATCATGAAACGTTGCAATTTTGTTGATGCAGGGTAAAATCAGATACGATATTCCACGATTGAATCCCGACCTGCCATACATCATGATTGAGGTCAAAAGTATCAAAAACAAGTGATCTTTGCCGATTTCTTTATTTAAAATTGTGAGATTGTGTGCAGCATTTTTGCTCAAGCTCAATGTCATGGAATTTTCTATTCTTGAATTAAACTTTCCAAAATGCGCGCCTCATTTTTCTAGTTCATTCCGATCTCGTCAACTTTTCATTTCTTTTGTGAATTTTACAATATATGTTAATATTACATAATTTCGTTTTTTTTTCTTCATCAAAATCAGACAACACGTGTTTTGTTTCGTTTTGTTTGACATAGCGGCGTGAGGAACAGTGGAGAGCTTTCAAATAAACCGTTTTTCATATGGTTTGAATGAATATTTGCCCGCTTTGCATTTGACTTTTTTCCTGAAAATGTAGATCGCTACAGCCAGCAGTGAGCCTCACCTAGGGTTGAAAAAACGTTGTTTTTTAACTCCATGTTTAAAAAAAACAACGTTTTTATCTTAAGAACGTTTTTTTATAATTAACGTTTTTTTAAAACGTTTAATTTTTTTAAATCTAACATATATGTTCTTGGGGCAACATATATAGGTATATCAGACAAGTGACAATACTCTGATGTTATACATGACCATATAATGGCCGTGGAGCGATGGGATAGCATTATAAGTGGTGATTTGTGTCAAAAATGTCCATTTTTTGTTGACATGTTCATATATCGCCTTATAGTCGAATGTTCGTGACTTCAAGTGAAGTTTGGCATATATACTACAGCAGCATAAATATGACGGCTTATTCACCCATGGTAGCACATAGAAATGGATGCTTTGATACTAAAAATGCCACAAAACCAATGAAAACAACCACCAATGTCAATTTGTGTGTGAAATTGCGCGCTTGCATGCAAAAATTTTGCAAAATACCTAGTGCTTAGTACTAAAAATTTCGGCCGATGTTTTTTATTTAAAAAAAACGTTTTGGACCTCGCGTCTGTTTCTCCCAGCGCATCTAGGTCATGCATGAAATAACCTGAATATTTAGAGGTAAATGTTGGTGCACAAGTTTCACTTGTCCACCGAGGCCTCTCAGTTTGGCTATTGTTATGCAAGTGCTACAAAATGTGGGCATGTGCTTGACTGACACCATGCAGCGGCGTGCGCTTTTGACGCGGTTGTCCACTGAGCGCAGTTGCCCAGGGGTGTTTGTTGCACACTGGTTATCCAGCTGTACTAAGAGCCAGTCGGCTTATTATTGCATCCTCGTATGTATGCACAAATAGGTAGATAGATGCCTTGAGAAAAAAAGTCACAGAACTGATGAAAACGACCTCCTTTGTTGGTAATTCGGGCAAAATAAGTAGTGAATAAATACTGGAACTAATGTAGACAATTAAATAATTTTTTCTTCAACTTTTGAAAGAGCTGGCACAAATTTTAAATGGTATCACGACACGCTGTTGAAAATTGTGCTGTGATGTTTCTTGCCAGCTTATTGTGGCCAAAAAATATATAAAGTACATAACATTCAGTTGCTAATCTGTTATTTTGTAGTCAACCTTAACGAAATTCGCTTGAATGTGACCGAAAGAGACGCATTTGTGAGTAAACAAAATCACGGAAAAAAATCAAATGAGTAAAAATGTAATGAAAGTATGAGTTTGGCACGTTGTTTACCCGCGGAATGACGTAGCACTGACAACTTGAGCAACGACAATGAACACAGCCAACCAAACCAAAGTTTGCACCTCAATTGTATCAATTATGCAAATGTGGAGGTGACATGAAAATTGGTGGGCCAAGTGACCTGAAAACTAACAGGTGACTGACTGACTTGGCTGTGACAGGTTAATCTGTTACTGAAAATACTTGTCACTTTAAAGTTTACTTGTCACTTGGCTTATACTCGGCGGACATGATACTCTGCCCTCGCACTGATTTATGTCTCACGTTGGAAGCGTTCCAATGATGATAAAGCATGCGATTTTTGTAAAAAATATGAAAATCATCATTGTTGTAAATAAGTTTACGTATAGCGTTATAACAGAAATGACTTTTTTCAACTTTCTGTCAAAATCGCATGTGTAAAAAATCGTTGGCACCCTTCCAGCGGGAACCACGCGTGCAGGGTGTAAAGTAACTGGAGTATACTGAGTATAGTATGGGTACGGTTTACTCTTACTGAGCTGCGTCACGCAGTTCTTGTCACTTTCCCACTTGCAAAATTTACCCCTGTCGTTTGAGGTGCAAGCTCAACTCGAATCCTGGCTACCCTAGACTTGTACTATTCGATGATGATGACCTCAAATCGCGCAATGTTTTGTCAGATATCAAATCGTCTTTAAGCCAATCTTTGTGGTTGGCGCACAATTTCTTCACTTGACGCCATAGTTCCCCCCTTCGCGGGATGGACATGGCAGGTACGTGGGCAAATATCGCATAGGCGTGCGTTATTCTTCTCTCGATTTCATCGCTGGGCATCTGAGTATGATAAAATGGTGGCGTTTTTGTGTTGTATCAAAATCAAAAGCCCAAATTTTTTGATTGGGCAAACTATCAGGAGCCCGGTTGGGGGTTGGTATTTACCTGACCCTGTGAAATGGTACACATTTATTTAAGGCAGGGTAAATTTTTTTCTTTTGGCATTTTACATTAGATTAGGCAAATTTGCCTAACATTTTACAGGGTTCCCTTGTTACTCCCCATAAACACCCTTGAAATCGGAAAACTATATCCTGTCAACCCACCTCGGTCACCGCGTACAAAGTGCCCATCTGATGGAACTTGGCGCCGACTTTTTTCGCCAGCGCCCCGGTCACGTAAAAATCGTCTACCCAGAAAAAGGGCACTTCCATGCTGGCCTTGTATAGCCGCGGTGCTAAATCGGCGCTGAAAATGTACGCGCTGCCGCTGCAGTAGGGCGGGTACCACTTTTCTGGGTACTCCTCTGGGGACACATACCATTTGCTCTTTTTGTTTCGTATGACCTGGGAAGTTGGGTTGATTTTTGTTGTTGTAGGAAACTCTTGCCAGTGCCACTTCCTAGACAGTCTCGTCGACAGAAGTATTGGTTGCACAATTCAAATACCGTATTTCTTCTAATAGAAGAGCGCCGTTAAATTTTTTCATCAACTTTTTCACCTGCCGTGCTATTAGAGGTGCCGTCCTTTTCGAGGCTGGCATTCTATCCTTTTCATAAGCGCAAAACCGTGCCAAAACCTGGCGTTCTGTTGGAGGTGCCGTTCTATTGGAGGAATGCCGTTCTATTAGAGGAAAGAGTATTTATGTGCAAGTCGGGCTAACCTTGACTCCGGACCACACCAAGCAAGAGATGGTGTTGTGGTTGGCATATTCGTGCTTGTCCATGTGCCTCAAGTGACTGCTCAAACTGAAACTGTTCACCAAAACATCGTCGTCCACTTTGACAATCCACTTTGGCTCGGGGCATTCGTGCGTGATCCATTGCAGCCACATGACCGCTTTGTAGGTCAGATTGCGGTACGTGTCCAGGAAGTTCTCCTGGGGGGGGGGGGGTTATTTGTAGTATTTACTGTGTTTGATTGAATATTTAGCCCTGTCTTGAATAGCCCCCCTCTTCAATAGCCCCCCTCTTCAATCATTCCCCCATGTTTGACGAGTGGGGAAAGGATCATTACCCCCTTCGAATAATATTTCCATTTGGACATACGATAAATTCGTTGTGTCCAATTTGAACAAAAATGGCATGTTATTTTGTTCAAAGTATATTTCGTGAAATGAGTTGAATTTAGTAACATGTTTGAAATTTTGCCTAAATAATATTACCCCATTGCAAAGTTCCTCCCCAAAAATGTCTATCAAAAAAATCCTCAGGAAAATTGCGACCAAATAGGATATAATAGTTGCCTCGAAATCAAAATGTTGTCGCTGACCTGTAAGATGTCCCCAAATTTATCACTCTCTCTTTTGACCAACATTTGCACTTTCTCCGTGTCGTTGCCGTACTTGACATCTATTTCTCCACCGGCGGGTTGACCCAACGTGAACACCACAGCTATTCTCAGCCTGGATTTTCAGAATTTTTCAGAGATTCGGACATTTAAGTGGTATTCACTCACACGGACAATGCTTAAGTTGAAAAGTTGATGAAATTAATATTTACAATTCTCATTTGGAACAAAAATCATGTCTACATGTGAATAGTTCGCGTTGCACACTCCACTAGTCATAACTCATTCGTAACACATACTTATGACAGTTTTTGCACTTTTTGTTGGTGATAATTATGCAAAAAAAATGCCTTTGTAATTTTAACGGATGAGGCATTTGCGCTTCACACACCACCAATTTTATTCACAATTTTTACACAATTTTTCACAGATTTTTTGGAGCTAAACATAAACCCCACTTAAACTTCCCAACTTTTCACCAAACTCACTTGTCGTACATCTCATGCGAACCCCAGGTTCTTCTGATGAAATTCCTTCTGAAGAAATGCGTGGGCGCGCTGTGCACCACGACGAGCGCGAGCAGGTTGGCGCTTTTGGCGCACACGTTCGCCACTGGTTTCAGTGTGTAGTTGAAGTTGTGTGGGTTGGCCACTGGGGGGGGTGTTGTTGATTTTGTGACAGATTTATTTTGTTTTTGAGCGCTTTAATGCTCTAGATCGAAATGCGTTGCACTGCTTTTGCCCGAAAATTTGTCGCATACGAATTAGGAGAAATATTTACAAAATTGGAAAGCAGCGAATGACGATTGCAAAGTGATCTAAAATATTTACGATCAAGGCCTTACATTGGAAGCATGCCAACTTTCAAATTTTATGAAAATTGATTGCGTTAACTTTCGTTGGCACATTCCAGTGTGAACCACGCGTGCAGCAAGCAAAATCTAAGGTCACTGGAGTACTTTCAACGAACTGAAATCTCTCATTCAATCGAGCAAATACAAAAAAAACGCTACATTCCACAATCCAAACGCAAACCTTTAGCGACAGCCTTCGGCGGCTGTGCTTTTGAGTTCGTTTTGGCAGCCGGCTTAACTTGCGCGGCCTTCTTGGCCGCCGAATTGCTGCCATTGCTCGTGATCACCACCCTCTTTGAGCTGGCTGTCGTCGCTGGCTCTTGCAGCTTTGCGCTTTTCGTGTATCTGGAATTTTGTGTGTTTTATGTGTCACAGGTAGGTTAAGAGTAGACATTTGAGGTCGGTGTATAATGTTTCAATGGCTGCCCCCGCAGCACACTAGTTGACAATTTTGCGTACTGCGTTCAGTTGCGTACTAAATATTTAGAATTTGGTGCTAGCGTCAAAGCAAACATAGTGTCACGGCCAGGGTTGGCAAAATCGCAGAAAAAAATAAAAATAAAATAAAAATAAAATGGAAAATTTAAGAATAAAATAAAATAAAATAAAATGGAAAATTTCAAAATAAAAATAAAAATTGTATAAAAATTCAATTTTTTGTAAAATTTTTGTAAAATTGTATAAAAATTCATATTTTTGTAAAATTGTATAAAAATTCATATTTTTTGTAAAATATTTTTCTTGATGCTTGAGTTTCTACGTGTTTATTCGTGGAACCCAAGCTTTGTAAAGTCTCAAATGTCATGTAAAATGCCATGCAAAGTGTCAATTGTCATGGAAAATAACTAGTAAAGTGTCAATTGTCATGACAAATATAAATTAAAGTGCCACGTGTCAAGCAAATTGTATCCAGATTTTATGTTTTGTATCAAAATCTTACATTCTGTATCCAAATGTGGATACATAAACATAAGATTTGGATACAAAAACATAAGATTTGGTTATACAATTTACATTTTCCATGACATTTGACATGACACTTGACATTTGCATGACAATTGACACTACTTTACATTTGTCATGACAATTGACACTTATAATGACATTTTACAAATGTGCCCAGCACAGTCCAGGGGCCAGATCCAGAAAATGAGAAGTGAGAAGTGAAATGGCAAAGACAAAGTAAAAGCGCAAAGGCCAAGCAGCTGCCTTCAGCCTTTCTGACTTCGCCTTTGCTCTCTTACTTCGCCTTTGTTATTTCACTTCTCACTTCTCAGTTTGCGGAACTGGCACCAGCAGTCCTTTAAAAAATGCAAACCATTGTTATCAATAATTGTAAGTTTACACTTGCTGCTAGCTAACAATACCTACTGCATGCAACTTTTGTAAAGTAATGGAAAAATTTGTCACAAGATTTCATGTATAATGTCTAATGATGAAGTTTTTCTGGCCTTGCATGCATGATTCTGATTTTTTGTAAAAATTTTGTAAAATTAATGTAAAATTTTTGTAAAATGGGTCATTTTATTTTATTAACGACTTTTGGGAATAAAATAAAATAAAATAAAATGAAAGAAGAATAAAATAAAAATAAAATAAAATTTTTATACAATTTTTATACAATTTTACTAAAATCAATTTTTATAAAACCAACCCTGGTCACGGCAAAATGGCACCAAGCACCAAGAGCGCCATGGTACTTTTTGCTTTGGCGCTAGCGCCAAATTCAAAAATTTTAGTACCCAACTGAACGCAGTACGCAACTTGTCAACTGGTGCGCCAGCCGCCAATTCTCGACTTACTCTGGGTTATTTGGTACTTCAGTGTTTGCCGCCGGTGCCCCAGTGGCTGCGTGCAGTGCGACTGCTAAAAGTGTGACAAATGCCAATGTTGGCAAAGTGCCAGTCCCGTTGGCGCTAATTAATGTTCTTGTCATCCTCACCTGCAATGTGTGAGGCGTGGAAATTTTCAGACCATGTGAAAAATGCTTCGAGCAGAAAACATGTTTTTATTGACACGTTGGCACGATTTCCGTATGGCCCGACCTTGATGTAATGGAATACGGTGCGAAGTACCAAACATTTCCTCCTAAACATAAAATGGCTCTACGTGCATTTATGCGATCTCCACTTTACAATTGCAACTAATAGGTAGATGGCACCGATTTCATTGCCAGTTGTGGTGGCTGTGGCTGCCACTAAAAAATGCAACTTTGTGATTTTTACAACACCAAGGGCGATCGAAGATATCACCGCCCATCGGCATGATCTTGACCTTCTGACAAAAATTGTGTGATGCGTCGCAGCGTGGCGTCGCATAAATAAACGCATGTCGGCACGCGTCGCGGCACAAAATTGTGCCGCGCTGCAGATACCCCCAGATATCCACTTGTTCAAGTCCCGACTTTCACTGATGGGGAATCAGCGAAACCATATTTTCGTGGGATTCACTATTTTTGTGCCCGACTTGTTTACCTAGAATTAACACGTTAGTTTAGGCTGGCATTCTGTCGGTTTTGCCCCAGAAGGGGAGTTCAACAAATTTCTGACTACCTAAATAATAAGCCCCTTTGAAACACCCCCACCTTCGTTTAACCCCCCTCAAAATTCTCACTCTGAAACTATCACCCCCCGGGACGTATTTAAGGAAATACGGTATTTTTGTAACAATGTACCGCTGCGCTATATAAATGTTTCACCAAAATTTTTCCGTTTTTTTTGTAAGTGGTTCCGTTATACTGAAGGGTGCCCTCTTTTACGCCTGCAGATTTGCAAGTTTGAAATGATACCCGATTTATGACATTTATTTTTTTCTGAAACCGGTGACAAAATATCAACCCGCGACCAATTCTGCACCGCCGCAACTGCGCGTTCACTTTTTGATGAACCCGAGTCACCTACATTCACTTTTGTTAAGTTCCGAATGCAAACCGCCCACCTGAACCGCGTCTGCAGCGCCGCTGTGCAACTTGTCGCTCATGTGGGAAACCGAGATTTATAGAAAAAAAACGGTGTAGGGGGCCAAGCGATCTCGATGGGGATCTGTAATGGAGATTTGGTTATTGTGGTGGTGGTAAAAAGGGGTTGAAAGCCTTGGGGCTGGGACCACTTCCAAATCTTGTAAAGTGTAAAGTGAAGTGTCCAATGTCTTGTAAAATTTAATTAAAAGAAAAAGAAAAAAAAATTTTACTTAACTTTTGACATTTAGCAAGACAACTGACAAATTTACTTGGCATTTTTCATAACATTTGACACTTTACTTTACACTTTGCAGGGTGCTGGACTGACACCTGTGCCCAAATTAAATTAGAAGATAAGACGCCAACACACGAGTATGCGTTTGAAGTCTAGCCTTACGTGCGCCTTTAGTTCTAAATGAATTTGGTGCCTTCTGGGCGAGAATTAATTAGCCAGGTGGGTTTGAGTGTTAAATTACCGTATTTCCTCGAAATACTTCCAGGGGGTTTATTTTTTCAGAGTGGAAATTTTGAGGGGGGGGGGGTATTTCGAGGGGGGCTTATTCGAGGGGGGTTTTATTATTTCGTCAGAAATTTTCCACGAAATTCATAGTAAAGCGTACGCTTTTATATACACAAAACAGATAATCAACGTGTCCAAGTAGGGTTGGACACGTTGATTATCAACGTCTATCGCTACACAAACTATTTGGACATACCTAAATATATTTGGACATATCAACGTCTATCGCTACACAAACTAGTACATGTGTAGCTGCGATGCAAACTGCGACCAATATATACATCATGTACATAATTCCAGACGGCGGGTATTTCGAGGGGGGGTTATTTTTTCCCCAGCCCAAAAACACCTGGGGGTATTTCGAGGGGGGGTAATTCAAGGGGGGGGGGGTAAATCGAGGAAATACGGTAGACCCGGAACAGAAAATTACAGTAAAATGACAAGCACTGAACGTGATATTTCGGTGATGGGTGGTACCCTTATTTATTTACGAAGGAGTTTGCCCCATGAACAAAAAACAAAAGGGCTTTGTTCCGATACGGACTTTTGACAATGAGAGTGCAAATTCTAACCGCGCAGTAACCACTAAATGCTTAATTGCACTTGGGTTAAGTGTTTCTGTAATTGTTTTGTCTTGTTTAACACGTAGGTAATCCAAAATGATGAATGATAGTGTGTAAAATATTTAGGTAATGTGATGCATGCAACAAAATCAGTAAGCAGCTAAAATTTGCTTACTAAAAAAGCGTTTTCTCACGGTCTGTTGCAATACAAGCTAAATCACGATGACACATTTTCTTCATGGATTAATTTTTGTGTGAACCAGAATGAAATAGCACCCCCAAATTTTCTATCTGTTTTTTATATTATAAAAGTGCAGTCTTGCAGAGTTTGATCACTCGTCGTGGGCGATCATGCACAAAAGCCAGTTTCTTCAGAAAATTTGCGAAATGTGCCATTGGCAAACGAGTTAAATGCAGTGAAGCGTGAAAGCGATATCGCTTTTGTAGGGCGTAAAGACAGACAAATGAATCTGCTATTTATGATTTGTGGAATTGAAATAAATATTTACCGTATTACCTCGAATTATTCCCCCCCCCTTGAATCAACCCCCCCCCCTCAAAATTGGCTGGGGAAATAATACCCCCCCCCCTCGAAATCCCCCCCCCCTTCGGAATGATGTATGTCATGTACATAATAAATACGTCATGTATGCAATGTACATGATGTATATTACTGTTAATTTGCATTGCAGCTACACATTGACTAGTTTGCGTTCTACGTTCTACGTTTCTACTAGATCTACGTTTTTATGTCCAAATATGTATATCCTGTTTGGACACATTTATCACCTGTTTTGGGTATGCAAATGCCTACTATTTACTACGATCCTTACGAAAATTTCTGACGAAATAATAAAAACCCCTCTCGAATAAACCCCCCCTCAAATTTTGCTGGCGAAATAATAAATCCCCATGGGGGTATTCCGAGGTAATACGGTACGTGTTTTTATACCTACCTAGTTTTGGAAGCCAAGTTTGTTGTGTTTAGCTGTAAGTCTCAACTCTCAACACTATGAAATATCTAAGTATGTAATATTCGCATTGACGCATTGAACAACGAAGCAAAATATACTCGACGGACTTTATACTCTGCACTCGCACACATTTATGTCTCTTGTTGGAAGCGTGCCAATGATAATTTGAGCAGGCGATTTTTGTAAAAAGATTATAAATGTCATTGTTGTGAATCCATTGGCCGTCGGTTGGCACGCTTCCAACGTGAACCAACGTGGAGCATTTTCAAGTTTATCGAACGTACAGCTTGAACTTCCAAATGATGCAGCGGCAGCAATCAGAATTGCCCTTCCACGAGTTTTTACAGCGTGCCAAATATCACCAACAGATGAAAACTTTCACACCATAGTAAACTTCGCTTCGCAAACCTTCAAACACATTAACAAGTGTATTTTAGCCGCCGCGGCGGCATCAAGCGACAGCGATCAAACGCGACGCGGGAAGGAACCTCCATCCAAATCCAAATGGGATCAAGCCGCCGCGCCGCCTGATTACATTGTTGCCGCGGCCGCGCAGATAACTCTACAAAAACTGATATGCATCTCTAATCGCGAAAACACGGGCGCGCCGCGCGCGGCAAAAACGTGTAAATGGTTGTTTTACTATTTATTTGCGTAGTTGCCAAACGGATGTAAAATGTCGAAATGTCAATTGACTCTAAACGGCTATCGACCGCGCGATAAAACGGTACTGGTGTTAATGGGGAACCGATCCCATTAACAACATGATTTTGCTAGTGATAGGGGGCCTTTTAATCGTGCTCCGACTTGACATAACAACAAGGATAATTATACCGTATTACCTCGAATTATACCCCCTGAATAAATTCCACCTCGAATTAACCCCCTCAAATTGTGCTGGCGAAATAATAAACCCCCATGGGGGTATTTCGAGGTAATACGGTATGACAATATGTTCATGACCCTTCATCAGAAAATTTTTAAGGCGGCATTGCTATTTGGATCCTGGTTTTGCAATGCCTAAATGCGTGATGATAAATATCAGATATTTGTCACTTTATGCATCACTTCGTGATGAATAATGGCGGTGGCGTTGAAATAGACAAAAATATCTGTTTTTATCGGATTGCATTTTCAAAAAGTAGAACCACCAATGTCGCTACGCACACAACCACAAACTAGCTAGCACACCGCCGAAATTTAGGAAACTCATAAATCTGTTTTGAACTGATTTGAGTTTACCACAATGACAAGTTTGTCAACTAGTGTAGATCCAGTCCGATCAGATCAAATAACATTGTAAAATAATATAGGTATTTTACCTAAAAATAATTTTTTCTCCAAATTACACAAAAAACATAATGCGGCAGTTCCACTTTAATACAAAACACTTACACGAGAGCTGCGCTATGATTTTTATTCGAACAATTTAGCATTAAATATGTAGGTGGTCAATAACAATTTAGGAACCATAGTCCACGGGACATAATCTGATTAGCATATCACATTGATGTACCATTCTGCGCGCAGTCCAACAGAATATTCAGGAAATTTTAGTTATTTATTTGCAGTGTAAATTTGATCGTGTATGGAGTCTGAATATTCAAAAATAGATGTGGGCGTTAAATCAACAGCTTTCAATGATGCTAAATAATAAGGCATTGTACATCGCATAAAATAGATAATTGAATGAATGAATCTATGAATTCTGGTTGTGGAAAAAGTGACGATGGGAATTTACGCAGTGCACGATTAAAGCAATGATGCACTAAAGCCATTAGAAACTGGACGATAGAAAGCAAGGACATTTATCACAAGTGTCAATCATATGGGTAGTGATAATTAAACTTATAATTGAGAAAGTATTTTTTACAAATTAACTTCCTATGAAAACTTTGAATGAAAAACACTTTTCTTGTGACTTGACAATCTCGGAATTGCCACTAAATTGATAAACGCTTGACCGTTTGATTAATTATAATCGACTTAGTCTGGGCTCACCACAAAAAGTACATCTAAAGAGAGAATTAGGTATATCCAACCAATAACATGAATACGCGCATATTTTCTGTATGACGGATCATATGAAAAAAGGACATTGCAGTCAACATTTAATGAACGGACGTCAGCGGCTATGTCGCAGAGCTCTGTTCATTTGCACAGCTGCGAGCACATGTGCCAACGGTCTGAGCTACGCAATTTGGGTACCTTACCCATCATCTGGTAGCTTTTGTGGGCTGGGAAACTTTTCAATTTAGTAAATATGAAGTGTCGTTAAGTATTTATCTGAAATCAAGTGCGACATTGAATTTAGCGCGTGGATGTAAAAAAATTCGGCTTTAAAATGACGATGAAAAACCGGGCTGAAACTTTTGGCACACAACTTTAATCAAAAGAGCAGGTTTGACCTGTCAAACGACACGATGTTATGGAACAAGTTTTCAAAGTATTCAGCTGTCTGCCCTTTTTATTGAGCTTAGGTAAATTTTTTAGTACAAACATATCCGATATTGACCAAATGCCATCACAAAATGCTACCAGCATGGCTTTCCTATTTATTGTGAAAAATCAGAAGACACTCCAGACTCCACGACTAGTGATGGAAAAGCGCCAGAAAAAAGGGCGCCAAGCGCCAATGGCGCCATGGCGCCATTCGAAAACTGGGCGCCAGGCGCCAAGGGCGCCACAGAAAAAGGGCGCCAAGCGCGCCATGGCGCCATTCGGAAAGAGAGCGCCAGGCGCCAAGGGCGCCACGGAAAGAGGGCGCCAAGGGCGCCATGGCGCCATTTGACAAATAGGGCGCCAGGCGCCAATGGCGCCAGGGTATAAAGTTGCGTACAATACCGCCCATGTGCTTATAATATTGTTCCAGCACCTTCATTCACTTTCTACAGGATGTATTCAACAGAAACGGGACAGGCGACAAAATGTTCTGCATAAATATGATATGACATTCTATTCAAACACGATGAAAATTGTCATTGAACAAAGCATTCACGTAAAATACCATATTAATGTCATTCAATACATGCCCTCTATCTAATGGATATTCTCTTAAAGTGGACAAAAATGGAATTTTGACAATTTGAATCCACTGATTTAGCAGTTTGCGTGTTCAACGGTCCATCATTCTCAAATTCTGATTGCATAGATTCACTTGATGAACAATTTAGCGAGTGATATTCACCCACTCGTGCCACGTAATCTGATTTATCGGCAAAAAACGGTTTTCGACAGACACCTTGTATCTATTTTTTCATTTATTCACAACTCTCCTTGAAACCCTGCAGGCGCCACTTTGGCGCCCTTTTTGGAGGGGGCGCCAGGCGCCAAGGGCGCCACGAAAAAAGGGCGCTAAGCGCCAAGGGCGCCATGGCGCCATTCAAGAAGTGAGCGCCAGGCGCCAATGGCGCCACAGGAAAAGGGCGCCAAGCGCCAATGGCGCCATGGCGCGGCGCCCTTTGGCGCCCTCAAATGGCGCCAGCGCCATGGCGCCATTCCATCACTATCCACGACCCTGTAAAATTACATTGAACATGTCATGTAAAGAATATGAAATGTCGTGTAAAATGCCTGTAAATTGTGAAATCCAGTCAAATAAATCAAATACGTTGTAAAAAATAAAAGAAATTTACATTTTACATTTAATTTGACATTGTTTTTGTGTTTTTCGGGATGGGAGTGCCACACGTTGGTGATTCGTTTTTTCTTATTTTTTGTGTAAAACTTTCTTTCTTAGCTATTAGCTGAATGCCTAACTTAAATGGGACAAACGCGGTGAGGCGATGCACGCAAATTTGAGCAATGGAAAGCAAAATATGATAAATCATTTTCAGGTATACTCCGGTTACTTTACACCTTGCACGCGTGGTTCCCCCTGGATGTGTGCCAATCATGGTTTACGCATGCGAGTTTCATAAAAAGATGACAAAATTTATCGTTGTTATAATGCTATTCATAAACATATTCACATCGATGAATTTTTTTCATCTTTTTACGGAAATCGCATGATTTAATAATCATTGGCACACTTCCAACACGAGACATAAATCAGTGCGAGGGCAGAGTATTATGTACGCCGGGTATAGACGGACTGTATTAGAAATTATCCCGCGCCTGATAAATCCAATGTTGTCTCAATTGACATATCTGTCAGTGTAAATGTTTGAATGCTAAATATTGGGCTGCCCAGACTAACTTGGCGGGGTGACAAACCGTTGACAAAATGAATCATTTGCTTTGACTTCCAATCTCGAATCTCGTGATAAATATTTGTGTGTCTTAATTTATAGGTGTAATCTCGATGGGAGCTGTTTTGAGTCCTCAAATTGTTATGAACAAATAGTCTGTGTGCAAGCAATCAATTTTGATTGATTGGCGCCGCGCACACCAGTACTCCACCGAAACTTGGGAAACTCATAAATCTGTTTTTCACACATTTGAGTTGGGCCATCATGACCACTTAACAAATATGAAAGTTTACAAGTAAGGTAAACCTGACACTTTACAAGTAAATATATGAGAAGTAATGACGTAATGAAGAAGTGAAGTAATAACAAGTAATGAGACCCAAGTTTACAAGTAGATTTCAACTGCATTTTTGCTGCCAAAGTAAACTGCCAATCTTTTCAAGTAAAAAAGCGCACTTTACAAGTATATGTTCAGTGAGTATATGACAAAAAGCGCCGACAGGTACACAGGTCAGGTGTTCGCTGCTTTTCATGTGCAAACATTGCATCAACTTTCAGACAAAAGTTCCGATCAGATTAGCGTAATTGAACATGATCGGCACGTGTATCTGCTTTGTGCCTGGTGCAGTCATGCCCACCACCTTTGATGAGCAGCATCTACAAAAAAATGCATGCAGCAAAAATACCTTGTAAAATGCACATGAATCCCGACTTTGGATCAAGGATGGGATCATCCAGGTGGAGGAAAAAACGCTTTAATCTTTATAATTACCATAAACATACCTATATTTATAATTGCCGCAGTACTGCACAATAATTTCACTACTCATATTACTCACTTTATACTGATACGATGACCAATTTGTAAAAATGTCATATAAATACCTACTTGTAAAGTGCGCTTTTTTCTTGAAAAGGTTGGCAGTTTATTTGTAAAGTACGCGCAAAAATGTGTTTGAAATCTACTTGTAAACCTGGAGTTATTACTTGTAAACTTCTATATATGTACTTGTAAAGTGTCAGGTTTAACTAACTTGTATACTTTCATACTTGTAAAGTGCTGCAGGGTCATTTGAGTTTACCACACTTAGGAATCTGTTTTGCGGAGGGAAAAGTACATTTACTCATGTTTACTCTCATGAGTAAAAGTATAAAAAAAATTACTTTATGTTTTCTGTAGTCAAGGGGTGCGTAAAAAATAAATACTTTACATTTACATTTACTTTGAAAAAAGTTTGGTACTTTTAACAACTCTGGTTCACAAATATACAAAAAGTTTATAAATATGTAAATGTAAAGTGTAAGATAAATGTTAAGTAATGTAAATATTGAATGAGTGATTTTTTTAGTGAATTGCATGCTTTTCATTGAATGGTAGTGTAAAAAATGTGTGTGCAGCCATATTTAAGGTGTTTGGTTCCGAAACTCTATAAAGACCAAAGTGGAAAAAATTGAGTTAGGTGCGGATCTGATATTTATATACTTTTTCTTCAAAGTAAAAAAAAATTATTAAATATCTCATACCATTCCCAAGATACAGAGACGTCGATTTTTGAAAAAAATGCCATTATTCATCCGAAACTCGATATCTCCACACCAAAATAGGTAAATATTCACTCAAAACTCGATATTTCCAAAAAAAGTCTTCATGTTATTCACTTGAAACTCGATAACTCCACTGAAAAAACTTTGCATCAGAAACTCGTTATAAATTTTTATGGAAATGACGATGATCCTGGCTATCCCCATACAAAAATGAAGTTCGCATCCGAAACTGGTTATAAAATGTTGTTAGTAAAATTTGTTGCCGTAATGACAGTCAAATGGACCTTACTCTAGCCATATTTGCCGGCCAGAGGATTGTAAATATGGAAAATGTAGAGAAATTCGTTGGCTTTTCAAAAAGTATTGGGCAAGGGTTGTCACTCAAATCGTGCCCGCTCAAGCCACTCTCACAGTTTCAAATGCAATTTTCACAAAACTGAAAAACATGGGAGTTATCGAGTTTCGGAACCAAACTCCTCATTTCCCAAAGTGCCTGTTATATTCCCACTACGTCTATTAAAAAAAACCCTCTGCTGCATACATATGTATTATACATGGTATGTTTGCATATGGCTTAAAAATCGAGGCATTGGCTTTATAATCGACATACCATGGGTTAAAAATCGAGATACTTTTGTAAGCTACGTGTGACTTTATTATCGATACACTTTGGCTTACCCATCGACATACTTTGGTTTACCAATCGAGAGCTTACCAATCGGGAAGGTGCAAAATCGCCGTACTCTCCTTAAATTTGTATGTACGTAAATTCCGTCGGCAACCGAATTAGTTACAAAAATCGCCGTTTTTCTTTTGTTCATTTGGAAAATGGAGAACTGCACACGGATAGTGGAATTGTAGGTATATATGATTCGTTACGATACATAAAAACATGTAAAACAGAAACACAGAAGGCACCTGAACGGCTTCCACTTGACATTCCTAGTGGTTTTATGCAAATAATTCTGATTTGAGCGATAAATGCAAATTTTAACAATCAGACTTGCACAAAATCACTTCCCAATGGTCGTATTGCATAATGCCTAAAGATGTCAGTCTATAAGTAACCAAATTATTTGCCGAAATTATCGTAAATACATTTACAAATACGCTTTTGACGCACTTCACCCCCAATTTGACAAAGTGGCATTCAATCAAAATATAAATAAAATAGTGAGTACAATCCCGTTGCGGGGCGAGGACCTTGACAATGAATTGGGACACTTTAAATACAAATAAAAGGAAATTCGCGGCAATGGGGCAGAAATGGGCATCTAAGAATTTACAAATTATTGAAATATACGAGTCAACATTTGTGTAAGTGTAAATATGACCCTACAATACATACATACAATAGTTATGATTATCAGGGACGAAATTTAACTGACCCAACGCGTTTTCGTGGACAATCGAACCACATTTGATCGGGCAGGGTAAAATTTACAGTATTTTCATTGACTCGGGTTACCCTAAAAATGATTTCGAGCCAATTAAACTTCGTACCAGATGAAATACAAAAGTGCCCAGTGTCCGCGCAATGTCAAAACGAGTTTGGACAGTTGACAAACAGCGATCAGTCGACCCTAAATGTCGACTTGTCACATCGCCGCATTCAAAATGTATGCAAATAAAGTCTTCGAATTATGTTATTACAAATAGAAAGTAAGAAAAAAACAAGTCCTTTGGGGATCACATATTTTCACAATTGCAGGGAAAATTGCCAAAAATGAGCGAGTCCAATGGCGCGCGACGAATAAAAAAAATCGCGTCACCTTGTTATGGAGGGTATCGGCAGAGAGAAAAATGCGATAAAAGGGGCAGGATCACAGCCAAAATCGACAGGGTTCGCTACGCATGTCTAAAGTGTTTTACGCGCGATAAATATTGCAACTTTACGATGCGACGGTATCATAAAAAAACCTATCACCGACTGCAAAAGACGTAAATAAATAGTAGAGCTGAGCATTTCCGTTAGTTATTTTAGACAGGACTTCTTAATGACTAGGGCGTTACTATACGCATTGAAATAGGTACCTAAAATAGTTTTTATTTACATAGAGTATTGTTGTATAAATAGGTACCGTATTACCTCGAAATACCCCACCTCGGGGGTTTATTATTTCGCCAGCAAAATTTGAGGGGGGTTAATTCGAGGGGGGGGGGTTATTCGAGGTTTTTTTTATTATTTCGTCAGAAATTTTCGTAAGGATCGTAGTAAATAGTAGGCATTTGCATACCCAAAATATGTAATAAATGTGTCCAAACAGGATATATTTGGACATAAAAACGTACACAGCTACACAAACTAGTCTATGTGTAGCTGCAATGCAAATTAAAAGTAATATACATAATGTACATTGCATACATAACACATCATTCCGAAGGGGGGGGGGGTATTTCGAGGGGGGGTTTATTATTTCCCCAGCCCATTTTGAGGGGGCGTTAATTCGAGGGGGGGTTAATTCACGGGGGGGGGATAATTCGAGGTAATACGGTATCTGGTAACTATGAGTATATAAAGCTTCCGTGGACAACGTGCAATTAGTGTCATCAATGTTGTTAAAATAACTATAGATAGCCGTCCATGACTTAAAAATAAAATTACACCCAAAATCGAATCATAAAGTTGACCAATATTGATAAAAACTCTGATAGATACATAAACATTTCCACTTGATTGACCTCAAAAAAATCTGCAGTGTTTTAAATCAACTAAACTAGGTATAATATCTGTTTCACAATTTTATCGATATAAATAAATAGATCTAAATACCTAACTGGAGAACATGGAGAAGCTTAGTTAAAGCATTGCGTGCATGAAAGCTAGCATATTTGCATGTGCAATTGTTTTCTTGTAAAATTACAACTGTTAAATGTCAAATGTCATGCAAAGTGTTTAAAGTAATGTAAAATGCCCTGTTAAACGGCAATCGAATACATGCATTTTACGAGGCATTTTACAGGGTCTGGGAGTGCCCATGTAAATACTACGATTTGTTTCCTGGTGTAGTAGTTGATTGAACTTACTACAAGTTTTCAGGTGGTAGTCTTTTTGAATGGCGTAACCATTACTTGAAAATTTAATTCAGTCAGCCGGATTTGAAATTGTAATATCATGGGTTAGAGCAGACAAACAGCTATATGATTTATCAAATTTATTTTTGCACATGCAGATGTGCGAGCTTGCGCACACACTAAAATTAGGTATACAAAAAACGCGACAGCACAAAAAATCATTTACATTTCCGATGCATAGCTCGAGTGGATGTATAAATTCTGTACGCATGTAGACACAAAAATATGTAAATAAAAAGTATTTTACGTCGATATTACATGTGCTGCGAAATTTGATCGGATTCATGGCATGAATTTTTCACTGGAAGTGAGTTGAGAACGTCGAATAAAAATGTGCCCACTTAATCAGGTACTAGCGAACCACTCAAAGGTATGAAAAACTGGAAAATTTACAGCATAATTGTGCGAACCAGTTTACATTCTTTTAAAATATGAGTGCCATTTAAAACTATACATATTTATCATGTTTTATAAAGGAACTTTATATAGGAAGGAAACATACAACTCATACAGAAAAAAGATACTAGTAAGAAAGAACAGGTCAGAGAACAATGTAAAAAAATCGGCGACAAAAAATGTTGCAGCCACATCGCATATGGCCAGCGAGCAAGAGGGATAGCATGTATACCCGCATGAAACGCTTGCACAGAAATATTGATTGTATTTATATTGACCAGAACTTCTCAAAACCGGGGCTTCAGGCAGCTGACTTTCCCACAGTTGGACAACGCCTTCCATATTACCATAAACCCTGCGAATCGAACCACTGTCCGTGTATTGCGAGTATACTTTCAGCTGAGAGGCACTTGGCACCTGGCCAAAAGCGCGCCAAGCGCCACCGTGGTGACCAGCTGCAGCATGCAGCTAAGATGGCAGTGCGCCCCGTCGGGCACAGTTTTCGGCAACAAGTCCAATACTTCTAGATGTTTTACTGCTGATAGCAGCACCTGAGATTTGCAGTGTTCGGTGAATGTGGACGTTGTATTGTGAGAAAGGACGGTTTTTGGGTGCCTAGCGAGTAGACAAGTCAAAATGAATAGAACAGTCAACGACTGTAGATGATAAGGAAGACCCTTTTGACACAACAAGAAGGTCTGCTCTGTCTCCCTGTGAACATATCTCCCAAGGTCTTTTCCTATCCACCAACAGACTCAATTGACAATTCCAGTTGACAAACAAGTTCAATTTCCCAACCCTCAAAATCAAAAACACAACTCACTTGATACCTCTCTGCCAATCCCCTATGGAATCTTTCAACCAATCTCTCCAACACGGGTAGGCAGTCCGCCTCCGGCCCGCCCGCGACCCATTTCTTAGGCAGAGACGAATTGTTGTTTTGGTGTCGACGCACTTCCATGCGGAAAATCACGTTGTTTGGGGCGGTCGATTGCAGTCGAATGCGGCAGTTTGTTGTCTGTGTTTGGGGGTGAATGTTTGATTGGTTGTGAAAGGGAATTAGCACTCAATGTGGCAACAACGGTTTTGAGACGCCCCTTGGAGGGGGCAGGCATGATCAGTTTGAAGCCCCCCCTCCACTAAAAACTCAGTTCAGAAATGTCTGCATGCTTGTCAACTTTTTACAACTTTCCCTGTCACTTCTCAACTTTAATCGTTACCCACAACTTTCCCCGTTTTTATATCAACTTCACATGACACTTAAAACTTTCCTTGCCACTTTGAAACACTTCTTATTAGTTGACACTTGAAAAAGTGAGGCAATGCTCCCCAGCACTCACAGTGGGCGCTATTCTCGCGTAGTACGTCTGCAGTTGACTTTTGATGTCATGGGCAACTGCAGTTGAGTCGCGCTCAAAACCGGCGTCCACTTGGAGGTAGTCGGGTATATTTTCGCGGATGTATTCCGTTTCATTTTTCGAGTAACCCACCAAGATGTACAGACCTGTGGAGTTGGAATTAGAGAATGATGGAGATTTTTATATTGTATGATTTTATATTTGTCTATTTCACCTTGGCTAAGCTGCGGGAAAGGCATCATGCGCTCGCAAATAAAGTTGCCGCTCTCGTGGCACGTGCACGAGCCCCTGTTCTTGATGTAGATCGCCTCGCCGAACGCTGCGCGCGCGACCATACTCAATTATGAATTGACAAAGACAAAAACATTAAATTGAGGAGTCTTATTTTAAAAGTCGACAAGTCCACAAAATGCGATTTTGAGTAAATCGCATTTTAAAGTTTCAGACCCAATTCCAGGCCCATGGTGCGTGTCCAATTTGGCTCTTTCATGCTTTCCATTAAGTTCCATATGTTGACACAAAAGTGTCAAATTTTCAGTCCCTGCTCTCAACCTATATGTGAAAAATGGGGTGTCCATAAAATTCCATTTGTTCAGAACAAAACTGTTTCGGGGAGGGAAATGTACTTGTCGACTTCTTGCCCAAATTTTTCGCATTTTCCCCAAAAACTGTCAAATTTGGCACTATCGTATATAGGTATGAGGTCAAAAAATTTGTGGTAAATATTGGAAAATGTGCGGTAGTAAGTAGCCCCAGATTTCCGGGCCTAACTCGAAATTTTCATATTTTGGACTTATCAACTCTTATAATTTGGACGCCTCAACCGTCAACTCACAAATGGTCAACTTAGCGCTGCGGCGCTTGCCTCCGTTGACGCTGGGATCGGGCGCGTTGCAGCCGGGCGACCGTTGTATGCAGCGCAGTTTGTGGCACTGAATTCTGTGCGACTCGTCGCAGCGGCACCAAGAACTGCACGCGCCGTCGACGCTGTCGAACTTCTGCGATTGAAAGGGGATGATTTTAGACTGGGAAGGGAGGCTGGATGGGGTGATATGAGGCTTGCCGAAAGTCTGGGTTCTGCGAAAATCAGTGAATTCAGCGTTAACTAGCCGGCGGCAGGGAAATACTGCTCTTTATACTGAAATACGGGAAAGTAGAAAAAAGAAATTAACGGAAGCTGTATTTGTATCCGTATGTGACATTTTTAAAATATTTACGTCGCACGGACCACTGTGGCAGTTTTCGCAGTTGTTGTTATACACTCGCACACAGATAACATAAGGATGATGAAAAAATCTAGTTTAATCCAGTTAAATCCACTTTGAAAAAGACTTCCAGCAAAAATCCGTCTCACATCCTGGAACCTCAACTGACCCTGAACAATTCGCCGGCCCTGAATTGAATCCTGGTGCCCTCCAAGTTGGTCACGTTGCACATTACTGCGCCGGAAGCGGAAATTTGAGCGCCGCCAATGTCAAAAGTGATAATAAATATGAACGCAGATATAGATATGCACGGTGGTGGCGGGCGCATTGTCGCTTCTGACAACATTTTTTAAATTATCGTTTTAAACAAAATTTGCATTTTTTAAAAGAGCCTTCATGTAAGTGGTATATCTGACGCTTTTGCGGCGGGCTTAAGCCACAGCAAATATAGAATGTGTCACTTGCATGTCGTAAATATATATTGAATAGCCGACGGAATGCAATCATCTTTATGAATTGATGCATGCATATGAAACATGCAATCTACCTAAACTATATTTAGTAAGTTCTTTCAGGCATAACTATTTACCTAGGAATGAATAGCGTCTAATGACAAATTAGCTCCCTAGATAACGACATGAAAAGTGGAAATTTATAAGTGAAGCTGTGGTACTTTATATCACTGTAAATTTACATTTTGTGTCGTATAAATGCACTTTCGTCAAAATGGGACAGAAGATAAAAAAGATAACAAAAAGTAGCAAAAGCCGAAGTTCAAAGCTAGCAAAATTTGACATCTGTATAAAGCGAATACTAAGCACACAGCGCTAGAACAGAGGCAAACCGGTGGCACCATATGAGGTAGGTACATACATATTTGCCTCAATATACCTTAGGTAGGCCTAGGTATTGTATTTACACCTATTTGCAGACCACACGGCGGCATTATTTGCAGCCACTGCCTTTGAAGCACATGCATATTCACTGGGGCGGCGACAAAACATGCACCCGTCCATAGTTCATGAAGCCTTCCAGCTGAAACTCGCGCGGCAGGCATGATTTATGCAATGTTCTTTCTGTGTCATTCGCCTTGGTCGCTACACGTTTGGTTGCCAACTGTAATAATGACATAAATAATAATTTGATCGATGTTTGAAGTCCACGCGATGCAAGTGCTACTGTATGAGTGTCGGCTGTGTAGCGAAAGTTTAGACTGAGAGGGCATATTTATATTTACAATCGATATGAAACGGCACTTCAAGGCGAAATAAAGCCGAAAAGCGATTGTTCGAAAGGCATTTTCGTTCGCATTTGGGCAATTTTAAAGCCATTGCGCACCGAAATCAGAGCGATGTTTGGAGTAGAACCATCGCAGGCAGAAGTTATAAATCACGCTGGATATGGAAGGCAGCCGAGCCAGTGGTACACACGGGACCCACGCGGAAGTACCGTATTAGCTCGAATTAAACGCCCTCGAAATAGCCCTCCCCCGTAGTGATGTTAAAGGCACCGGGAAAAATGGCACCGCACCGCACCGGCACCTTTGCCAACGCATGAAAAGGGCACCTTGCACCCTGGGGCACCGGCCAGAAAATGGCACCGCACCGCACCGGCACCGGTGCCTTTTGGAAAAAATGGCACCGGAACCGAAGGGCACCGGCGGGTTGCCGGTGCTAGCACCGAAAGGCACCGCACCGGGCTGGAATTTCCGAAGTAAATATCGGGCAGTTTCTCAGTGGTCTCACCTTTGGAAGTGCATATTTCCATGAATTTTCAACCGATTTTGATGGTTGAGCACTTAAAATGATCAGAATGATGTGGCAATCACTTTTATGAAGCAATTACAATGATTACAAATGAAAGATAAAATGTTTAATTCACTGCAATGTCCATAGCCACTATTGTCTACTGATCGGAGTCGTTGCTGTACAGAGAATGGAACTATCTCTGTCATAAACTGACAACAAATTTTGAACAAAATAGGTAAGATAAATATAAAATATGAAAATGATTGAAAATTCAACAAAATTTTAGATTCGCTCATCAGATCACATATTGGGTATAATGGATTTCACAGTAGGTATATTTATTTGATGGGAGGTTTACAAAATAGGCAAAAACGGTTGGGTAAATATATTGCTTTTTTTTGAAATATGTATAAGCACATACTATGGACAAAATTGCACAGCACATGAAGCCTTGGCCGGTGCCTTTCCCGGTGCTTTTTACTTTGGCCCTGGTGCTAGCACCTTTGGCACCGGCAAAAAAATGGCACCGCACCGCACCAGCACCGGTGCTATTCTGAAAAAAATGGCACCGGCACCGGCATGGCACCCCTGAAGATTGCAATGGCACCGCACCAGCACCGGTGCTGGTGCCCTTCGGTGCCCAGCACCGGGGCACCGGTGCCCCGCTGCCTTTACATCACTACTCCCCCGTTGAAATTGTATTGAGTTTTTTTTGTAAATGACGTTAAAAGTACAAAAACAGAGCACATAAATGAAAGTGCGCCCGGACTTGGCTATTTAATTGAAAAGGAATAGTTTTTCCTGAAAGTATTGAAAAGTTATAGTGTAAGCAAAGGTTCTATATGCATTGAATACGGGTTGAGTACGAATAATGTAGAAATAAATCACATCTCAGAGTTCTGGATTTTCATGAAAATCATGTCGAAATAACAACCCAACACGAATTTACCCCCTCAAACTTTGCCGGAGAATTTCGAGGGTATACGGTAGATACAAAACGTGCACTCGCGCAGACCGCAACTGCAGATTTAAAAACATCGGACTCAAGTTAACCATCGGGCAAGCCATTTAAATCGGGTTAAAGCCATGGAAACAGAATGGCAAAGGGCACAATGGGCTGGCTTCCTTTGATTTATTCATGCCCGACAAATGCGTGGGCGTTCGTGGCAAAGACTTGAAAATTAGGTACCTAGTTAATTTCATTTAAACTGGCTGCGGAATATAGCGTAGGCGTATTGTACTGGTTGTTCATCTAAAGATACTAATCCACTAAAAAAGCTAAGCAAACACTTCAGTGCATACCTGGAAGGAAAATATAAACGGTCACGGTCACAATATACCTAATAATTAGGTCTATAAGCACATTTACACCTGCAAAACTGAATTTGCAAAATCGGAATGTGTAAAACGAAGATTTCGCAAGTAATGGTCGGAGAAGATTAATCTCATTTTTCCGGACATCCCCCATTCTAGGAAAAAAGCGTTTTTGCACACTTACAACTTGACACAAGTGATTTTGCACACAAAAAGTCGGATCACATCTAAACATACAATCTGGTTTAGTATTGCAGCAATGCAGAGCTCGCAGCACTGCGCCGAGAGTTGAGACACACTATAGCGGTTCGGTTGAGCACCCAAGCATGAGATCGACCAGGGGATTCTCCTGGGCCTTGTGAAATGTCAAATGTCAATCAAAGTGTCAAAATTCATGTAAAAGGCCCTTCGTACGTTTGCCATTTTACAGGGCATTTTACATGAATTTTGACACTTTGCATGACATTTGACATTTGACAGGGTCTGAGGACTGGGACTGGCACCAGTGCGCGTCAGTTCAGCGAAGATCGCTCGCAGCGACTAAAGTTGCTCCAAGCACTTAGCTTGATGAGACGTTTTAACGTTTAGTATTCGCGTGACAAGAATCAATGTGACCGGCGCAGAAACTATTTCAAGCTTGAAAAGGATCGAGTCAGTATAATAGCGCGGCCCGCGTGGATATAATCACCTTTCAATCTAATCTCGACAGCCATTAAAGTGGCAGAGAGTGAAAAAGCGCAGTGGATAGGCGGTGCGAGATTGACGACTGAGGCAGCGGTCTTCGGGTAGAACCCAGTGCACAAGTTTACCCGGCGCACAAGTAGCAATATCCGGTGCCAATGTAGACCCAGTGCTTAGGTACGGCCCCGGTACTTGAGCACTGGGTCTTCATGGGCATTGCAGGGGTTCAGTATCGGGTTTCAAAAAGGGGGGTTACCCCCAAACACTCCAGCAATCTTCATATCTATCTAGTGATTTTTATCCCTTTTTCCGTCTAAAGCTTGAAAAACATTGAATATTGAACTCCTGCGTACCCCCTCCAAAAAAACAAGTATACACATGATTAGTGATGGAATGGCGCCATTTGAGAGCGCCAGAGTACGCCGCACCATGGCGCCCTTTTACTACTTTTGTTACTTGTGCATCGGGTAAACTTGTGCACCGGCACAGTGCCGCGGGCGCCGCGACGCACTTGCACTGGCGGCTTGACCGCGCGCCGCGACGCACCTAGATCGATACAATGCTGCGCTGCGCCGCGCGCGACGCGATTGCATTGCGCTGCATTGCCGCCGCGCCGCCGCTCACTTGTGCCGGGCGTCCGCCAAAGAGTTGTTAAAAGTACCAAACCTTTTTCAAAGTATGCGTATGAGTCAAGTAGTTTGTTTGTACTCACCCCCCCCCCCCGAGTACAGAAAGCGTAAAGTAAAAATTATTTACTTTTACTCGAGAGTAAATGAGAGTAAATAAAATACTTTTTTTTGCCAGAAAGCGTAAATGAAAGTATTTTTTCTCAGGAAGGGGTAAAATCGAGTAAAATAAACTTTTCTTTCTGGAAAAAGCATTATGAATGTTTAACTTGGACAACAAAAAGGTGTTTTCGTTCGATTTATGAGTATTCTTTCTGAAAACAAGGGGTCTAGAATGGAAAATTACTCTTTCTGTACTCGTAAAAATCACTCTACTGTACTCGAGAAATCTCAAAAAGTAAGCGTACAGGCGAGTTCAGATACTTTTTCCATAGTATGCGTATGCGTACTCGAGTATGCGTACGTTTTGAGTAAAAGTAAATACGCATTAACAACTGTGTTCCGCCGCGGGCGGCAGCGATACGGTCCCTCGGACTCGATGCGGAACGAGCCGCGCTTACAACAATCATTGAATGCATTGCAATGCAGCGCAGTCCACTGTGAAATTGCGAAATTATTGTGGACAATACGTATTTTTATGTTCTGTTTCCGGCCTCGCAGTTATGAACAGTACTTAAACCATGAGACTGAATATTGCGCTTTAGAAAAAAGAATGTTGCCTAACCATGCACCCACCACCACAGCTCACCTATCATTTTTAAAGAAAATTGTTTCAACCACACTGACGTCATATTGGTACCACACACACTAGTTGACATCAAAATTAGTTTCAACCAAATTTAACTTTTTATTTTTATGTGATTTCAACTTTCCTATGCGATAGAGCATAGTTAATTTTAGATCGTGACACAAATTTTCATTGTTTCTGTTAAGTGTGATGCTTTAAAATCTTATTGTGTTATTTAGTTGACATTCAGGTGACATTTGCGATGTCAACTAGTGCGTAGCCCATATAGGTAAACGGTATCAATCGATTCCATAAATTCTAAAAAGCCCAAAAAAATTTTATTACAAAACTCCATCCAAATCCACCTTCATCCCACCCCAAATCTCCAAACAACACAACTCACTGGGCGGCAACGTAGTGGTAGTAGTAGTAGTCGTGCTAGTAGTAGCCACCAAAGTCGCAGTCGTTCGCCCGCCGGGCGGCAGCAGGGTGTCGGGCACGTGCGCGGCGGGCACGGGCGACATGCCGCCGCCAGTGGCGCCCCAGCCGCCGCCCGCGCTCGGTCGACCTTGGGCACCGGCGCCGGGCTGCTGAACGCGCCCGACGCCCGGCAGGCCGCTCGGGTGGCCCGTGTACACGGCGATCTGTTTGGGAATTAAGGGGTGTGGATGTGTTTTGGGTGAATTTGGTTGAATGTGGAATTTAGCGACTGGGATAGATTTGTGTTTGAATGTGATTAATATGTACTATTGACTTTAGGTTTTGAATATCGATTTTGTTATAAATATATTTACGTAAATAACTATCACGCCTCTAACGTTGTCACGTTTACCTATATTTCCCCGTACTCTAGAGTCTGAAAATACATTTTAAGAATTTCAGTCTAAGTAGACAAGTAATCCTTTATCAGCTAGCAACAGGGACTGGTTGCGGCTTTCAAAATTCAGACAAACAGCACAAAGCACTCCGATTTGACCGCAAAAACCAACACCAAAGTCAGAGCCACTCAATCACACTGACCGGAGTCCACCCCTCCATGGGCGGGGGCGAACCGCTGCCGTACCAGGGCGGCGGTATGCGCAAGCCCGACCCGTCGCCCTTGGCCGAGCCCGGCACCGACCCGTCAACCGACGAGCCCTGCGCCGGGTAAGGGATCGCCACGCTGCCCGGCGGCGCGGTCACCTGACGTTTTCGTGCCATGGTGTATACACATGTTCAATGAACTTTCAATGTTCAACTTTTAAATTGCCGTATTTCTTCTAATAGAAGGGCGCCCTTCTATTTCTTTGTCAACTTCTTTAGCTGCCCTTCTATTGGAGACGCCCTTCTATTAGAGACCTGCCCTTCGATTAGAAGAAATAGGGAAAATGACTTGAAAAATGAAACTTTCCACTGGACGCAGACAGTGTTGATTTTGCTATTTCGATTTTCCGTGCGTAAATTCAGCGCAAGCACTCAAGCTCCCAAACATGTCAATCCAAAACAAACCTGCTGTGGATACAGCGTGACGCCAGCGGCACCCTGCTGCCCCCCTCCAGCGTACACTGGCTGCGCATAGATCGTAGTGTACCCGGTGGCAGGGTCATAGACGTATGTGATCTGCGGCACTATGGTCTGCACGCCGGGCGCATTGGGATTGCTCGCTTTTGGCTCATTGCCAGAGACAACCTGGGGCAGTCCCAGATCCTGTAAAATGCCCTGGAAATGTCAAATGTCACGCAGAGTGTCAAAAGTCGTGTCAAATGCCCTGCAAAATGGCAAAAGTTCGTTTGCCATTTTGCAGGGCATTTGACACGACTTTTGACACTTTGCGTGACATTTGACATTTTCCAGGGCATTTTAAAGGGTCCGGGACTGGCACCTGGGTCTTCTGATTGCCACCCAAAGCGGGGTGCGGTAGCGGTGTCGGTGCCGGGTTCGGTCTTCTAGTCGTGATGATGCGATCGTTGTTGTTGTTGTTGTCGTTCGAATCGCCGAACCCAGGAGCAGTCCATCCGTTGCCAGTGTCCTTGGTGGCAGATTTGAGGACATTTTCAATGTATGGGTCATTTAATGTTGAAATCAATGCAATGTGATCACCTGCTTTTGATTGTTCGGACTGGCGGAAGTTTGCTGGCCGGGTTGTGCTACATTGATTGACTTTGAAGATGCCGCAGGCGCCGGCTCGTCCGGTATAATTATACCCTCTTTTGGAATGTTGCCTGTAAAGTGATTAGTGAAGTGACAGTGATCTAGTTTTGAGTGCAGCGCAATAGGCTGGCAGGTCCCTCTATGCAAGTAAACTCGCTCTGCAAGTCGTAACGGCTTGCAAGTAATTGTGACGACTGCACAAAGGTGCTGACCCTGAAAGTATGCACCCCAGCCTAGTGCTGGGTGGGGGGGGGGGTGCGTGTTGTAAATAAAGGGGAGCGTTTTTGCATAGCGGACAAAATTACTTGCAGAGCGGCTCAATAGGCAATAGGCTTTCTTGGTTCGATAGGGTTTCTTATATCGCCACAAATACCACTTACCAATAATTTGACCCTCCATATTGCCCCTCTCGTCCTTGGGCGGCGTTGTTTTCAACAGCTGCAATTTGAAATCGGTCGAGAATGGATCGACCACCTTGCTGCCGGTTTCACCCCTCGGTTCAGTCCAAGTATTTTTCTGGTCATTTTTGTCAGCGCCCTGGGGCAGTCCAAGACCCTGTGAAATGCCCTGTAAAATGTCAAATGTCATGCAAGTGTCAAAAGTCATGTAAAATGCCCTGCGAAATGGCGATCGAGTCGCACGGAGTTTTACATGACCTTTGACACTTTGCATGACATTTGACATTTTACAGGGCGTTTTACAGGGTCTGGGACTGGCACCTGGTCATTTTCCGAGACGGCAGGTAGTGACTGAGTTCTTGGCCGCAAGGTGGTCGTCGTTGTAGTAGTTGAAGTTTCGCGTGGATTTTCTCGCGTTTTCGGCTGCACTTGTTGCTGTTGGCTGGGCTGCTGGGGGCCGGTGGCCACGCTGGGCACGTAGTTGCGCATCATGTCGGCTGGGATGAATGGGACATTTTTTGGTTTTGAGTATTTCTTTGCAGAGCACTTTCGTTACCAGATTTGATTAAATGTACCGTATTTCTTCTAATAGAAGGGCAGGTGTCCAATAGAAGGGCGTCTCCAATAGAATGGCGGGTAAAAATGTTGATGAAAAAATAGAAGGGCGCCCTTCTATTAGAAGAAATACGGTAAATGTACATTTTTTTCCAAAACATTACGTTTCCACCACCTCTAAATACAGTATAGGAGTAGTAAAGTATAAATAAAAAAAAGTAAAGTTTTTTTTGAAAAAAATGGGCGTGTGTTATCTTGTATGCGTTTGTGGGCATTAAACATGGCATCAATTTTGCGTATATTGTTGGGGGGTGAACATATTGCATTTTTGCGACGATCCGGGCGGGACGGGGCGCGACGGGCGAGCCGCACGACTTCAAGGGGAGGATACTGATGGGAACCCCCGCGATGCGTACCCTCGACTATGTACCTATGAGAACCCCACTGCGCGGGATGCCCAAAACTTTCAATTTAGCATAGGGAACCTTCAATGTACAGTAGGGAACCTTCAATGTACCGTAGGGAACCTCCAACTGATGCATCCAAGCTCCATGTGTAAACAACCAGAAACCGGAAACCGGAAACCCGAGTACGCACGCGGTTAGATGAAAATTAGGGGATTAGAAAGTTGACGCAGCTGTAAAGTGCAATCAATACTCGACAATCATTCATTTAAGTGTTCTCCATGTCAACAATAACTGTACATTAAAGTGAAATATAAGAGATCGAAAATTCGCGCGCGTGCATCAAGCATAAATATTTATACAAAAATAAGACACCATAAAATATTTAGATGTAAGGTATAAGGGGCGAAATATTTGCGCGCGACATAATATTTTACAGCGGCGAGAACAAAAAAAGGTTGCAGAGCATTAGTGGTATTAATTGGTATTAACAGTGGTCATCGCTAAGCGGGACTGTGTCACATTGACGGGCAATCATTTTTGCCGGCATACGCGCAAAGTGACATGGGACTGAAAATCATTACCACACCCTGTAAAATGTCAAATGTCATGCATAGTGTCAAAGTCATGTAAAATGTCCCGGTAAATGGCGCTCGTGAAATAGCAAACTCGTTTCGGCTAATAAAGTAAGTGATTCAGTAAAAAATAAGCAAATCCAACGGAAAAATCTAATCTAAAATATGAGCAAATACTTATTTATGTAACTAATAAGTAAAAAAAGCAAATCGGAAAAACGTGCCTCTGCAAATATTTATATTTCCAATAGGACTGAATAATATATAAAAATGCATAAACTATATCCACTGCATTGCCTGCACAATATTCTGTGCAGTGTCAGACAAGTAGGTCAAATTCAACTGCTGCTGCTGCTGCTGCGGTTGCTGCTGGTGTTGCTGCGGTTGCTGCAAAAGTTGTAGTTGTTGCTGCGCTTGTGCCAGCTGCAACATGATCAGCTGATTCTGTGCCACCAAATCGATATCAGCTGGGGCCATTGATTGACGTTTTTTTGGTACAGTGAAACAGATGCAGTGACACACAGTGAAACCCCATCTCTATTTACTTCCATGCACTGTGCACGCGCACGCGTGTAGATAAATTAAACCTATCAATCAATCAATCAAGTGTTGGGTGGTGTTCGGTGTATATGGGTGGGTACGCAACCGGGCAAGCTTTTTTATGGCAATTAATATGTTGACTCTAAGGAATCCCTCTCATGTACAGATGGGAACCCCTCATGTACAGATGGGAACCCTAATTGGGTTCTCATCAGTACAGGTACGCAACGCGGAGGTACGCATCAGGAATCTGCCACTTCAAGCAGTAGAAAATGCCGCGGCACACAGTGTTTATGTCAAAGTTTCTTAAGCGGCGTTTACACTGCATTTTGTGCCGACAAAAAAAAGAAGACAAAAAGTTCTGGACAAAAAGTTTCATAATTCCACAATAAAGTTCCATATCTGAAAGACAAAGCAGTGAAGTATACTCACTAGTTGAGTGTACACACATGCCAATTAGCATATAATTCGGGCATGTCGTTCACGACTTAAAAACAAATTACATTTGTCGGTTCGGTTTTCGTTTTGAAACCGAACCGACAAGTGTAATTTGCTTTTAACTCTTGAACGACACTTAAATTATCTGCAAATTGGCATGTGTGTACACTTAACTAGTGAGTATACTTCAGTGCCTTACCTTGCATATGGAACTTTATTCCGGAACTTTTTCACGCGTTTCTTTGTCGGCACACGAAACCGTGTAAACGCCGCTACAACAAAAACCCCCAGAAAATTCACAACACGATGCACAACAACGAGCCGACCTACCAACGCATGGATTCTTGGGCAGCATGCTCGCCTGCAAGTCGGTGCAGCGCGCGTCCGACCGCGAGCAGTAGCACGGCTGTTCGAGCGGCGTGCCGCGGATCTGCAACATGCTGCGGCGGCAGTGCTGCTCGTGCTGAGTGACGCACTGGTCGCCTGCGATCGGAGATTGAGCATGGGGTTACGGAAAATGCTTGGAAAGTGGTTTTGTGGAAATTTTATTTAGAAAGTTCTCAGAAAATATCTCAAATTGAAATTTGATCAATTTTCTTTGGAAAAACTTTTGATTTTTTGATACTTTCTCCTGAAAAATAAAATATACCTAGTCAAATAAATTGTATGGGAAAAACCCTAAAGAAAATTAAAAAGTATAAGATATTCCTTATATTCAAAAATTATTAATCATCCGAAATTTTTGGAGCGCCAATGCCATACATAAAAATGACTTACATTCTTTACCACCAACCACAAAACCAATTCCAAACTCACCATTAACAGCACAGTGTCTCAAATAATGCTGGTGCCACATTTTGCAGTGGACATCCGTTTCACACTGGTCGACCGCTTGCAAACATGACACTGGGGAGGGGCCCCTGGCGCGGTACAGACACGCGGGGTAGAGCAATTCTTGCAGCAGGGCGCAGTCTCTATCGCCCGCCTTGCATCTGATTTGGGTGGGGGGGTTGTTGGTAGGTGGGTATTTTTTGGAGTGGATGTCCACAGGGCATTGTATTTATGAGATTACTTCGAAGAGGGGAAGGAGGGAGGTGTAACACACGCTATCACTTCAGGGGGCACTTTCATACCCTGTAAAATGTCAAATGTCATGCAAAAAGTCATGTAAAGTGCCCTGTGAAATGGCAAACGAGTGTGCCATTTTACAGGGCATTTTACATGACTTTTGACACTTTGCATGACATTTAACATTTTACAGGATCTGGGAGTGGCACCTGTTCAAATGTGCTGACGCCGACAAGTTCAGCGACAGCTGTTTTTATCGCTTGCGATGCGATCACCAACCTCAACGCTTCCCACAAGAATCCTACAAAGTTCAGAACTCGTCCGCCAAGTGTAACGTTTACCAAAATCCCAGAAAAACCGCATCCAAAAACGACACCCCCAAACCCCCCCCCCCAACCTGCAAAAAACCACATCCTCCGCCAGTTGAGGTTTGACAGTCCTCGCGAACTGGGCGACGGCGGCGGCGCACTCGCTGGGGCGGCAGCTGCGCTCGTTGCACCGCATGCGCAACAGCGACAGGTGCCACTTGCACGCAGAGTCCCATTCGCAGTACATGGTGGCCGATTGGCACGTGCTCTCTGGGCGGGGGGGGGGTATTTAGGTAGGTGGATTTTATAGGGTGGTCACTTGTGGACTGTATAGGGCGATTTGGGGTCCGAGGATTAGCGCAATGTCGCTTGATCACGTGTATTTTAGGTGGAATGTAGGCATATTTAGTGTATATTTAAAGAATTGCTGTTATTGCAAGATAATCGATGCGACAAACTCATTCGGCTATAAGTAATGATCTTATTCAGCCGAAACGTAATCTTCTAAGTTCTTTTTCTAGGTTCACATTGGTAGTGAGCCAATAATAACTTGCGAATGCAATTGTTATAAAATAGTGAAAAATTTGTGGCATTTAAAACGCTTCATGTTTACACGAAACAACGAATTTGTTCATCACTTGTCGATAGTCGTATGCGTTGCCCACGTTGGCACACATCCAACGTGAGACCTAAATCAGTACCCGTATAAACTGTGCAGTCCCACGATAAAATCTACCATCGACGGTCCTATTAACACAAGCGAGCGGGTGCGGCAAACTATTGGGATCCAACTGCAAGTTCGGCCGGCCGGCGCGCACCAAGGCGCACGCGCACGGCACCGACGACAGGCGCGCGAAGTAGCTGCACAGGAACACCGCCACGGAGCTCATAGCCGCCGCGCCGCCGCGACGCCAGCCCCGCCGCAGCCAAAGTGGAGGCTACCAGGGGCCGGATTCAATTGGGATGTGAGGGGCGGGTGAGGCGCCCGAGAAAGTGAGTAAGCGCCGTAGTTTGTATACCGTATTTCCTCAAGGCTCAAACTACCCCCAGGGGGTGTAATTTTTCAGAGTGCACATTTTGAGGGGGGTTAATGGAGGGAGGGGGTATTTCGAGTGGGGTATATAAAATATACTTGCCCGACCTGGGGGTATTTCGAGGGTGGGGTATTTCGAGGGTGGGTCTATTTCGAGGGAAATATGGTAGTTTTACAGCCTTTATCAGACGTCGGGCGCCTTACGTGCGCCTTACATTCCAATTGAATCTGAGCACAGGTATTTAGAGCCGATTTTGGGCCAGCTCAGTCAGGAAATTTGCTTAGTCATAGTTAAGTGCGATTTTCTGTCGAAAGTCGATCGAGATCAAACAACGAGACACTGCACGGGTTCAAAAAAGCAGTTTAAAAATTGAAATGAAGTTTTTCATGTATTGGGTGAAAATTAGGTACATGCATACAAAGCAATACAAATATGTTATCGCGGACGATCCACACAACTGCCGCACAACCAACAAGGGGTGCCAATTAATTTTGCTTAATTATAAATATCTACAGAGTCTGGACGCAGGTGGTAAGCGAGCAGATTATCAATGCGAACACCCAATGAATGAATGGTATTTATTTATCATGGAACTGAGAGTCACGCGTGTTGCCACCAGCTAATGTAGGTGTGTCACGCCAACGCAACGTAATATTGCCATCTTTCTGAGTGGCTCGTCACTTCGAATACATTCGATTATACGCGGTCTTGAGCAAGTTTGCCCCACAAACTGCATCCACTTGGATCTGTCAAACTGATGCAAGGGCCACATTTGACTGATGAATAGAAAAATGGCTCACAAAGAGTCAGATAAAGAGCGTTCCACCGAGCGCACGCACATGACGATTACCCTCCAGATGCATCAAGGAACTATGGTAAGGCAGTGGGGGTGCCGCACCTGTATGTTGCACATGCTGCGGCTTCACGTGATAACGGTGCAGTGTGCAAATACAGATCACGAAGCCGCTGCGCCACCTTTGCTGCGGCGGCAAATTTACCGTTTTTTTACAATGATAATTTTAGCATGAAACACGCAGAACGGGGAGGATTTAAAAATGGATTACCTAACCGCACTGCCCCTTGGTGCCTAACCATTGCGTGCTTCACTTCTTCATGAATCTATAGCCATCACAGATATTTACGTACCTAAATATTTACATTTAAATACCTTTGAGTTAATTCAAATGCCGTATATTCTCGTTAACGGCCCCGGAAAATTCCTTTCGTGAGATATTTTTTTCGAGTGCTCATTTAGAGTTATTCATTAATTCATTTATTCATGGCGTTTCTATCCATAGGACTTTTTATTAGGCTTTTGCAAAGAACTGTTTCCAAATGTCCTTAGATATGTAAATAATACTATTGATGGCTTAGTCTTTGGCTTAGTCAATTGACAATTGTTTAGTTTTCTATTTTAAAATATTTAGTCATACATTACAATCACTCAAGAGGCATTTTCTCCATAAATACAAGGGGGACTTATTCAAAATGGTACTCTCACTGTGGTATTCAAGAATGTAAATACTGTACTGAATGTACATAGCATCTTCCAATCAAACAGGCACAATCCAATGTTGTGGATAATTGGGAGTGTCTTACAAATCAAATAAATGGCACCAATTTGACACCGTATTGAAATTGAGAATACCCGAGTCACAAGCAAACAAAATTTTGTTTCAATCAGAATTGACGCATTTACACTACGCACACTAGTTTTCGAAAGCTAAAAATACTAGTAGATGAAAAATTTAGTAAACTCATAAATCAGCTTTGTTGAACGGCATTTGAGTTGAACGAAATTGGATGTTCGTCAACTTTACGTTGACGAAAATTGAAAATAACTCATTTCCGTGAACTCAAATGCGTTCGAATCTGAGTTATGAGTTTACCAATTATTTTTAAAACATTTGGTAGTAAACTAGTGTTCGTAGGCACAGTGAGGTTGGTAAAATCAAATAAAGATAGCAAAGACTATTTACCAACCAATCTTCGTCATGTAAAATACAGGGGTCTCGAATGGGGGGGGTTGGGGGGGGGTTACCCCCCCCCAAACCGCCCAGCTATCTATCTATCCCGGAGGCCGCTCAGCTATCTATCTATCCCGGAGGCAAAATTTTGGGCTACTACCCCCTAAACCCCCCCCCAAATCGCTCAGCTATCTACCTATCTGGAGCGATTTTTCAGAAACTATACCCCAATTTTCGCTCAAAATCGCTATTTTTCATACCTATATATAGATTTTCACCTCCAAAATCACGGGTTCATGCGTCTAACTGCCTATTTTCAGCTATTTTAAGTACTATATGCTCTTGTATACCCATTTTGAGCTATTTTACACCTACTTTTAGCGATTTTTCTCCCTTTTCTTCCTTCTATGCCCCGAAAAAGCCTATATATCAAACCACCACAACCCCCCCCCCAAACCCCCCCCCAACCCCCCCCCAGAAAATTTTTCAGCTATCTATCCCTCCGGAGGAGCGATTTGCTATCTATCCAACCACTCGGAGGGTCAAAATTCAAGATACCCCTGGTAAAATAGCTTCGCACCAAATTACTTATACATTCACATTATTAAAATTAACACCTCTACACAAGATGCGGCGAAATTGATAAAAGCGGAGTTACGGATTTGATGAAATAGGATGAGTTGATGAAAATGCGATAAAATGACAGCTTAATAAATTCTGATATGTAAATAATTATACTGATCAAACAGGAGGCTATACCACGAAAGTTACCGTATTTTTATCAATAAAGTGATGCGAAAATTTGTGCATCAAATTTGCCGATAAATGATATCAATGTAATGTGATGAGAAGAGGTTAAATGCTTGTTTTTATCCAGATGTGATATTTTATATGGTACATTTCATTATGTATTAAAAGAGTGCTGTAGACTCAGTAGACAAACTAGACAAGCGTAAACGTACTTGTCATAGATAAATGGTATTGTCATCGATCAAAAACTTTAATTGCAATAAATATCAATTCAATTGAATCCCAGGGTACTCAATCATATCTAGGCTGACTTTCAAATTGGAATGAGAATATTGGTGATGAAATGGAAAACATTAATGTGGGATTTAGTGTGATGTATTTAACCAATTGCCCCTTGTAATAAACCGGACCATTTTGAGGGTGATTTACATAAAAAAGTGAATTTTACACGACATCTCTGTAAATATACCCAACAATGAAACTCTACAAAACGATTCTATCACCCGGCCATGAATGGTAAAATCCAAAGGCCCTCTTAACAAAAGGCCACAATCAAAACTCCATCACAATTCCACACACAACGTACACCAGCACATTATACCAAAAATGCCACACACACTGGGAATTCACAGGCTTAGTGAGCAGAACCAGGGGCTTTTCGCCCACGTACACAGCAAAGGTGGCACTTTGCGACGGGAGAAAAAATTACTAGCGTCACGCGACGGCCGGGCCGCGGCGGCGCGGCGACAGAGCGGCAGTGTGCCGCCGCGGCACAGTGCAGCGCGCTGCATCGACTAGAAGGGTACTTGGAAGAGCGAGGGCAGAGGGTATGGGGAGGGAAGGTGGGAAGGGAGATGTGTTTTTTGGGAGATTTTTTGAATTTTGTGGTTTTTGAGTTTTTTGGAAGAATTTATGATTGATCATGTGAAATTTTTATGTGGTCATGAAAAAAAACTTGAGAAAATGGGAGAACGGCATTCATTACTTTTTCTGGTATTTTTATACAGAAAAAAGAATGCACATGCACACGTGGTCCGGGATCTGCTCACACTTCAAAAATAACCACATTGATGCTCGTTGTCTTGGTGACAATGATTATAAATTAAATGCAGATAGAAGAATAATTGATGAGCGTTATATCGAGCTAACTAATTCAAAATCGTCGAATTTTCATTTAAAATAAAAAATTCTGCAGTTACGTAAGTTCCTAATTATAAAAACTCAAAAATCGGGAAAACTTTTATGAATCCACATTTTTCCATCACGATTTCCGATCGTCGCGACACAGTGTCGTATGCGGCGCACTTGGCGCAGTGACAATGGGTTAAGCAGCACAACTGCGCGGCTACGCGACCGCGCGAGCCTCACATGCGCTCTTCCCTTCTCCACGGCTGCAGAAAAAAGTTGCACGCTAAAATTAAAGTAACTAATCGACATGCAGTCGTTAGGTGGCGGCGTGACACGGCTGCCCTGCCCTGTGCCAGTGTGTATGTAACACGCACTGGTCGCGCATGTGCTCACTTGCATGAGATACATAGCTCCACCGGTATTTCTTTCACCTTGCACACTCTAAAGGTCGTGCTATCAAACGCACTTACTTCACCAGCTTTTCAGCTTAGCCTCGCACTCAGTTAATTGACGCGCGCGTAAATACTGTCACGCCAAATAGCCGCAAAGCGGCACGAGCGCGAGCCAAACTAAACTAAGACATAGCGGCAGATGACAACACGCATTCGAGTATTTACTCGGCAATGGCGACGCCAAATATGGCGTCTAAATTGGGTAAAACCGGCTCGCGTCGGCTCCGTTATTAGCGCCTGGGAACACAAACCGCTTTGGGCTTAATCGGCGCCGCGGCGGCGGCAGCCAATTGCCGCGGCGGCGATGGCAACAAGCGGCACTGGCCGCCGCGGCTATAGGTGTGCGATCAGGCGTGCACTCTTGCAGTTGCGGCACGGTTTGTGCCGCTCGGCCGCGCCGCCGCCCATGCGGCGGCAGTTCGAAGCGACACCTGTGGCTAAGTGTGATGAGGTGAACGAGGGGGAACGAGTTCGTTCGTGTAGGGCTAGGTGTTTACTTGGGCGAGATGTAAATACGAAGGTATTTGACGTAAATATGTGTAGGCTCAAAAATTGTCGAGAATTTATGTTCAACAGAATTACCTTCGCAGCTATTTATACTGTATTTACAGAGGCTTTTTTCAAGTGATTGTACAAGCACCTGGTGCTACTCACAAACCCTGTAAAAGTCCTGTAAAATGTCAAATGTCATGCGAAGTTTCAAAAGTCATGAAAAATGTCCTGTGAAACGTCAAACTTCCAGTAAAAAGAGAATTTTTTGGGACATTTTACAGAGCATTTTACACAACTTTTGACACTTTCCATGATATTTGACATTTTACAAGGTTTGGGGGTTACCTCAGGTTTGATTTTACTAAGTATAAATATACTGAGTTTAAATAAAAAATCAAGTTTGAAGTATACAAGGAAAAGTATAAACATAAAATCTACGGTTTCTACCGTAACGCTCATAAAACAAAGATGACAATATCGTCCAGCCAAATTATTTATTAATGCGAAAATCGCAGCTCACAAAGGAAAACTTGTTTAAAGCGAAAGGGTAAACCAACTTGGGACAATGGGATGCTTTGTGATAAAAAGCCGCGCGGTTTCTAAATAATGGCATATAGCTGCTGTAGCTGTTTTGAGGACTTTGGGCACAAGGAAATATGTCGCACGGACAGCGACACAAAACTTCATTCATCCATAGTCGTGATATTTTGGGTGGTTTTGAAAATATTTACTTGATTTTTGCGATTGAAACGTAAACGTTTACACTAGTACAGGCCTGGGGTGCGCGCGCTAATGCTCGGATTGTAATTAACATGAAATATTTATATTTTTTGATAACATTGATAAAAAATTTTTTTTCAATATACCTACGTAAAATTCAACACAAAACTTTGAGTAAAGCACAATAAACAATGACCAAAAAGAGCTCAATTAAAAATTATCCAGGTGTCACTCCCGAACCCAGTAAAATGTCGTGCAAAGTGTCAATCCTGGAAAAAAATGGCTAAGGCCAACAAAAAGTACTGCACACATCAACATGTCGTGCAAAATGGCAAACTCCATTTATCATTTTACCGGTATTTTCATGACTTTTCACTTTGCATGTAACATTTTACAGGGTCTGGGAGTGACCACAGGTAAATTAATCATAAAAATATCCAAACACACCTGTACTCTGTCTGTACAGAGTGGCTGCGCTGGGCGACTCGACTCGCTCGTCGGTGGCAAAAGTGGGAGCGGCGCTCGCATAAATTCTCGCCTCCACTGTCGTTTGCCAGACCTATGGACGGCAGTTTTCCATGATGACATATTTACATGGGTATACTCGGCGGACCGCAGAGTATGCGCCCAAAATTACTTATGTCTTAGTCGATAACGCTCGCGCAGGATACTTATGTAAGCAGTTTCACAAAAAGAAAAATATTTTAAAAGGAAAAAGGCGGAGTCATGTACAATCGGCGAACATTTGGAAAATTATCCGTATGGGAACTTGTCATGGTGCCAACTTTTTGACATCACTATAAATGTAAATGAAATAGGGTAAAAATAGGTATATAATTATGTATACATATGGAAATAGTGATTATGAATGTGAAAATTGGCAAAATGTAGCGCATTTTAGCAATTTTGAGCAAAAAGTTGGATAAACACCGCTTGGTCTTGGGCGTGGGTCAAATCGCTTGGCTAGCTTGGACTAAACGACAAGTTCCCATAATGCTGCAATTACAGCTTGGGGGTAAAATTGACGGGGCGTAAAATTGATTTTGGGCATAAAATTAATTACAGATGAATGGATAAAGATACAACATTGTTATTTCAGTCAAAGAAAGCTTAGATGCAGACGTTTCTTGTGTCCAAAGCTCATGAGTTTTTTTCAATGGTACTGGGAGTTATGAATTTTAGCACAGTTTTTCCAATGATGCGCTGTAAGTTGCGTAAAATTAGGGCATAAAATTAACAAAAATTGCGCCAAAATTCATAACTCCTAGTAGAATTAAAATAAACTGATGAGCTTTGGACACTAGCAACATCCGCATGTGCGCTTTCTTTGACTGAAATTACAACAACATATCTTCATCTATTCACCTGTAATTAATTTTACACCCAAACTCAATTTTATGCCTGGTCAATTTTACGCCCGAGCTGTAATCGCAGCATTATGCATTATTAAGTGACCCGATCCGAACGTTGTTTCCGGAGACATATTTTTGCTGGAGCAATTTTTATTTTATTAACGATGACGTCATGATGGATTGTTTCCTTCAGAAAAAATGGATAGCATGCGGTACGTGGATTGTAGAAAAGAAACATCTTTGCGGTTTTATGTGTATAGGTTTAGATAAGCTGGGACATTTCAACACTTTTTTAATACGAAATCAACAATTACACATTTTACAACTGGCCGCACTTAGGGCACATTTTTGTGCGATACGCACCATTTCGCCATACAGCGCACATATAAATACAGCGATATTGGTGGTCGAGAGCTTTTAATTACACATTTATGATCTGTATCTGAATGAGCGACGCAATCACAAACGAGTCGGGGAAAATTTCCAAGCTTCTACAAACTTCTCCAAAAACATCAAAATCCATCCAATCAAAAAACCGACCTCCAAACCCCCCTCAGTGGGCTTCAACTGCACTCTGCTCGAAGAAGTCGACCAATTTGGATAATAAGGCTTAATGGTTCTGTCATCGACGTTTGGCGGCGGTCTAGTACTGGCTGGTGCCGGCGGCACCGTACGCGCGCGAAGGGAACCCCGAGATGGCGCGGCTGAGATTTTTGGATGAGTTTTTTGGATGAAAAGTGAGCTGATTTTTGTGGGTGGTTGTGGACACGTTTTTATTTCAACTTTCACGCTTTTATTGGTCGACCAGGGAAAATTTTCAGCTTGATGCAGACACACTTAATGTACAGTAATTCCCCGAAATACAACCAGAAAAGTTTGAGGGGGTTATTTATTCGACGTTGGTTGATCATTTCGTCCGTATGTTCATGTAATTTAGATATATTTATGACCAATTTATTGCATTAACAGAGAAAAAAAAAATAACAACTTAGAGACAGAAAGGGATTTGAATGTAAATATTTATGCAGATAAATGTTTCTGCAATTTGCTTCGTTTTTTTATGTGTCTGTCAAAACAAAATAAATTTGAGTAATTTTTCTTTCGAACACGATTATCCTAATAATCAACAACGAAAAGCATATCCGCACATTCCATTCAGCCCCAAAAAAGCAAGTCACACTCGAGCAATCGCGTTCCATCACCCCCCCCCCCCCCCCAATAACCTACCAGTGGTCACTAAAGCAGCGCTGCTCGTGGTCGTCTCGGCCGGCGGCACAGCGGGCGGCGGCGCCGTGGGCCTCTGCTCCGGCGCCATGGGCACCGTGCTCAAAGGCGACAGACTGCGGTCCCGCTGAAGGATCCCTGCGATGGAATGGATTTGGTTGAACGGGCTTTTAAGGTGCAAAAAGACCACTCTCACACCCGGTAAAGTGTCAAACGTCACGCGAAGTGTAAAAAGTCATGAAAAATCCCCTGTAAAATGGCAAACTCGCCATTTTCCAGGGCATTTTACATGACTTTTGACACTTTGCACCAGGGGTATCTTGAATTTTGATCCTCCGAATGGTTGGATAAATAGCTGAGCGGCTTTCGGGATAGGTAGATAGATAGCTTGAAAAAATTTTGGGGGTGGGGGGGGGTGTTTGGGGGGGTTGTGGTGGTTGAATAAATAGGTTATTTCGGGGTGTAGAAGGAAGAAATGGGTGAAAAATAGCTAAAAGTAGGTGTAAAATAGCTCAAAATGGGTATACAAGAGCATATAGTACTAGAAATAGCTGAAAATAGGTAAATAGGAACAAAATTTAGTATTTTGGAGGTGAGAATCTATAAAAAGGTATGAAAAATAGCGATTTTGAGCGAAAATTGGGGTATAGTTTCTCAAAAATCGCTCCAGATAGATAGATAGCTGAGCGATTTGGGGGGGGGGGTTTAGGGGGTAGTAGCCCAAAATTTTGCCTCCGGGATAGATAGATAGCTGAGCGGCCTCCGGGATAGATAGATAGCTGGGCGGTTTGGGGGGGGGTAACCCCCCCATTCGAGACCCCTGCTTTGCACAACATTTGACATTTTGCAGGCTCTGGGAAGGCCCCCATGTAATAAAAAAATACTTTGAATCGAAAATTCACGGCGCTCGTAATCCCATTTAAACACCGCAGTACTCAACAGCCATATTTAAAACCCGGCACCAAACAAGCCGCCCAGCTCACAGATGCATTTATTGAAGGTGGTCAGCAGGCGGATCCAATGGCAGTCGGAATCGGCCTTGGCGTCGCAGGTGCAGTTGCCCAGACCCGTCCAGCTGATGCCCTCGTACGACTGCCAGCACACGTCGCTGCGAGGCATGTGGGCGTGTGTTTTGTGATGATTGGAGGGTTTATGGCTCTGCCCTATTGGTTTTCAAAGTGACGTGGGTGAAAACTGAAATGGCGACATGACGACATTCATTGTTATGCATGCTATATGTGCTTTAGCTTTCAAATTTAAACTTTCATTCATTCACATTCAAATTTACATAAAAAAATCATTCCACCGTGATGATTAATTTGCATTTGAAAAGATTTCAGTTTTGATCGAAGTCACGGCGAAGACTAGTGTGTGTAGGCACAATGGCTCTACAGACACTAAACAGTATAGGTACTCAAATTTGAGTAGGTACTCATAAATCAGTATTTAACGTGTATGAGTTGAATTTTGAGTTTCCTTTTAATCTTCAGTTGACAGAGATTAAAGGGCAAACTTTAAATTAAACTCAAATACGTTCAAAGCTGATTAATGAGCGCTCAACTTTGAGCTTTCTGGTGTTATCAAACTACCGTGCAAAATGTCAATAGGAAAACATATATATCACAATTTCTCAAGACAATCACCCTACATTCACACCGCCGCAAAAATTCTCACCTTATCGCGCAAATGACATGCGGAATTTTCGCCGTTATGCCAAGTTCATTAGGATCCAATCTCACAGGTAGACAGTGACTCAAGTTTATCATTATCATCAAGCACACAAACAGGCATGTTAACGACGCGGGATTTATCAAAGTGTCGGGCGGCAGGGGCGGCGCATGGGGGCGGCCGCCGCAACGGCGCGCCATTCGAACCGCGGCCGATTAAATACCCGGCTATTATTAAAGTTAGCTCGCGGCTGCAGTTTATCAGTGGTCGAGGTTTAAAAGTGTCAATGTTATAAATGCAGTGTAATTGGTCAGTTGTAGTCATCAGCTTGTCATGTTGTAGTTTGCTTGCAACCATTCGGAATTGGATAGATCTGAGTTAATTTGGACTCTCGAAGATAGGCAAGCTATGGGAGTATGGGACTACTAGTAGTAACGTACGCCACTACTGAGAAAACTTGTCTTATTAATTCCAACGTTTGAAAGAGCGTGATTAATGCGCAGCAGCGAGTTAAACACCTGTTGCAGAATTATGCGTAAATATGAGTGGGTCGAGGGACAAACATTTAACTAGCCTACGTGCGGTGTACTTCACGAGCAGGTGTCACGCCCCTGCAATGTCCAACCACAATCTACAGGTCGATCCATTTACTCGGCTCACATCCCAAGCGCTGAACTTTCTATCGCGGCCCACTTCGAATATTACAAACACAGCGCCAGTCAAACTGCCCTCCATTATGCATGCTTACATGAAGCTTACTAGCTGCCCCTACCTACGGCCCACCCCCCCCCCCCCGCCCCCCTCTTGTGTCCACGCAATCCAGTGTGTCAAAAACATCGATTCAAATGTGCAATGAATGGAGAAAAGGACAATGGTTTTAGCTTAGCTAGAGCTAAAGCACTTGAATGAAAATGCGAATTTGAGATTAGGATGTTTGAGACCCAAAAAGCAGTCAAGCAATGGTCAAATAAAAAAGAGCTGATAATCCGCTATATAAATAAATACTACCCCACAAGCGACCACCGGTAGACCTATCACTATCAAGCCTTCTGACACGGCGGCGGGCGCTCGCGCGGCGCCAGGAAAGATAAAAGCGCGCAAACAGTGGGGGCGCTCTAACGCCGGCTTTTATGAATAATAGGCAAACGGCGGCGTGACGTGCGGCCGCCAGGCGGCAAGTAGCCTAGGGTCGATTAGAACACCGATGTCCATGCATATGCATGAGCTGCGCGTACGCGTGTACGTATGCGTGTATGCACCGTATTTCCTCGAAATACCCCCCCCCCCCCTCAAGATGGGCAGTATGAATTTATAACCCCCCTCGAAATACCACCGCAATATATAGTGTATAGAGAACGTAAATGACAAGAGCTACGGTTTGTGATCCGGGCAACGCAGAACACACGTTAAAAACAATGACTGTGTTATGTTAGAACAGGGTTTATGCCGTCTACGTACTTATATAACTCTATAGAGTCTTATACATGGCGGTTTTTATTGCATTTTTCGACGTCTGTGTACATTACAAACAACAATTTAGTACTGGGATTTCAAAATATTTCTGGCGAAATAATAACCCCCCTCCTCGAAATACTCCCCCCCCAAGATTCTCCCCCTGAAAAAATAACCCCCTGGGGGTATTTCGAGGAAATACGGTACGTGTTTATGCGAGTGCGGCCGACTGCGCTGGATGAACTTCGCGCGTTGGCTGGTGCCGCCGCCGAACGGCCCGCAATAATATATTTATTTAGTCGCCGGAAAAACCGACTTGACGTCGGCAGTGCGGCCGCGGCCGCGCCGCTGAAAGTGACAGGGGGGGATAAAACGGCGCGGCCAATATTGGAAACTGGAAATTGCAGGGAGTTAGCCGAGTGTGCGACAACTGCTTAAGGGCAATTAGGTGGATAAGTATGGTTTGAACGGACGTCAGGTTAAGAGCCGAACAGAAAAAAGCGCGCTCTTGAGATGCAGTAGATTACTGCTGTTAATATGGAAGTGCCACCAGTGGGGTGTGGGTTTTATCAACACTTGTTTCGGTGCGGGTTAGAGACTCACAGAAAATCTAAAAAATCATCTATTGTTTATATTTTCTCCAGGTTTTTCCAGGGAGATTGAAGTATTTTTTGAGGAAAGACAGCACTGAACACACAGCCAGAAAACAATAGAAACACAAAAACACAACAGATAACATCACACACACACACACACACACACACACACAATCTGTCTCAAAAGCCATTCACATTCAACTGACACTTCCAACCCCCCCCCCACAACTCACGGGTCCTCCATCCTACACTCGTTCAGTTCATTCACGTCGCAGGCGGCCCTGTACAAGTCCCACAGGACCTGGCAGGACCTGTGCTGCAGGCACACGTCGCGCAGCGCCGCGCTGCACGAGGTGCTGTTCGCCAGTTGAGACGGGAGAGACAACATCCGCTGGAGGTCTGAGGTTGGGTTTGGATTTGGAGGTTTGAAATGGAGTATACTCGGAGGACCTACCATAATTTGATGAATAAAATCTTGTGATAAATTTAGTAATTAATTATTCCATAGTAAAAACGAAATATTATTATGTAAAAGCTGTATAATTTTTGGTTCATTATTCAGGAGGGTTATTGTAAGTTTTCATACTAAGTGTGATGTCCGCCGAGTATACCTAGGGGGAAATTCAAATGGGTTGGAATTTTTGTTGTATTTACATTTGCTCGGCGGACCACAAAGTATGCGCCCAAAATTACTTATGTCTTAGTCAATAACGCTCGAGCAGGATACTTATGTATTTACGCACTTTCGCAGAAAGAAAAAATTTTTTCTAAAACGAAAAAGGTGGAGTCGCGTACAAGGGCGAGTGTTTTTCCTGGAATGTTTTTGTTATTCTTTTTGGAACAATATTTATTTTATAAATGATGACATCATGACGGAGTGTTTCCTTCAGAAAAATGCATAGCGTGCGGTCCGCCGAGTATGGTTGTTGTTGTAATTTTAAGGGTTCATTCCAGAAACGTCAAAATTCCGGCAAAATGTATACAACTTAAATTTGTCATATGTCATGTAATTTTTTGTGCGTATTTTGCTACCGGGAATTTCACTTTTACATGACATTCCATGCAAGGTGTAAAAATTTACGAAATAAAATCTTGATATTGAGAACTTTAAGCGGCGTTTACACTGCATTTTATGCCGACAAAAAAAGAAGACAAAAAGTTTCAAAATTCCACAAAAAAGTTCCATATCTGCAAGACAAAGCAGTGAAGTATACTTACTAGTTGAGTGTACACACATGCCAATTTGCAGATAATTCGGGTATGTCGTTCACGAGTTTAAAACAAATTAAAGTTGTCGGTTCGGTTTTCGTTTTGAAACCGAACCGACAAGTTTAATTTGCTTTCAAGTCTTGAACGACAGGCGCAAATTATCTGCAAATTGGCATGTGTGTACACTTAACTAGTGAGTATACTTCAGTGCCTTTCCTTGCAGATATGGAACTTTATTCCGGAATTATGGAACTTTTTCACTCGTTTTTTGGTCGGCACACGAAACCGTGTAAACGCCGCTTTAGCAAATTCAGAAGTGCGTATATTTCAAAAATATTACATGCGGAATGGAAGAATACCACGCTGAACTGAATCAGTGTGGAACAAATAGTAAATATCGAAATATACGAATTATATCGTATAGAATATCGAACGAATATCGACAGAAGACGGCTTTCCTAAAATATAGTTTCTTAAGGTGAAACATAAATCTTACGGGTTCAGCTGAATTCAAGGAAAACTGTTCCTTTTTTGTTTTGATTGACATTTCACATACATTTGCCACTTAACTTTACACTTTACAGGGTGCGGGACTGCACCCGCATCGATATTGTGAGAACTTGAATAGATATTTTACCCCCGTCCTGTAAACGTCCTGTAATAATTTAAGAAAATAATGTTCTGATTTCCAACACCCCATCTAAAGGAATACAAAACCGACATACCGTATTTCCTCGAATTACCCCCGGGGATTTATTTTTTCAGAGTGAATATTTTGAAGGAAAAACGTGAAAAATGCAACAACAACCACCATTTATAAGTTTTTACAGCCTTATATAAGGATGTAGATGGTATAAACGATGTTCTAACGTAACACAGTAAGTGTTTTGAACGTCTGTTATGCATTTCCCGGACCACAAATTCATAGTGCCCATTTTGAGGGGGGGTGTTTCGAGGGGGGGTATTTCAAGAAAATACGGTATTTACCCTACGAAGGCGAACACTGCCAGAAATTCACAATTACAGGTGCGGTCACGAAAACAGAACAGGGTCCCCGAAAGAGCCCTTAATTCAATATGCGGATAAAAACTATATCGGATGTATATCCAGCTCCCTTGAACTTGAAAATTCTGACCAATAACCAATCCCCATTTTGAAACGTTCCCTAAAATATTCGAAAATAAAAATAATCCACCAGAGGGAACTAATCGAGGATCTACAGTCATAAAACCCCAATCCACCAAACCCTATTCCAATCCCAATCCCAAAACCCTCTGCGCAACCCCTCACCCCAACCTGCAGACAACCTCTGTCTCCAGTGCCTAACGCGCATCATATGGGGACTTCTAGTGGTGCGTCTGTCTGCAGATCTGGTTGTCCGCCTCCCCACGGCTGGCTGCTGGGGGAGCACCGTGTACCCGTAGTCGGGGAACGTGCCGGGGAACACCTGAGAAGGTTGGGGTGGGGATTGGGTGAGGGTTTGGGGAAGTTTTTGTGGGTGTGCTGGGGATTTGGGTGGTTGTGCTTGTATGTTGGAAGGTTTACAAGGTGCTTGGAAGGTGCTTGTATACACTCTCCATTTGGGATCTGAAATGGCAAGTATAAAGTTAAAAACAAAGTAATCATTTAACTTTCTTTTAAATTCTCACATCTAACAGTACTTCGCTTTTAACTTTGAACTTGCTACCTATTCAACTTCTCACTTCTTTTTACAGTCCTCACTTCTCAAATGATCCCTGCACGCGTAATAAAGCCATTGCATGTGTGAGAAAAGCTGACTTGACCAAGAAATTTTCGGCAGTCATTCACAGAAATATTTTATGCTTCTATACAATGAATCTTTCTAGATGGTAACTAACCTTGAAAAATCTGCGTTTGTCAATGATTCGACAAAATTTTGCATGAATGTTTTGTGAAAAATAAACACAAAAACCATGCATACTATCAAAAGGGATTATAAGTCCACACTTTCTCATGCAACGATACCCAAGAAAACGCACATCGGGCGTGAGCTGCACGACGGCGGGCGGCGGCGGGCTGGGCGGCGGCACCGGCGGCAGCGTAATGTACTCGTATTGCGACGTAACTTCAGTGTCCCTGGGGGCAGTCACAGACCCTGTAAAATGCCATGTAAGATGTGAAATGTCACGCAAAGTGTTAAAAGTCATGTAAAATTCCCTGCAAAAATGACTCGGTCGCCATTTTCCAGGTCATTTTACATGACTTTTGACACTTTTCTTGACATTTCACATTTCACAAATTCACTTCCCAGGCTCCAAGACTAGCCACCTGAGCTCCTCCTGCTGCTCGGGGACCAGCGGGACCTGGTCCCTCTCCTTATTCAACACAATAACTCCGCCCTCCCCGTTGTTGGGCGTGGCGGGCGTCTCGCCCGACTGGGCGATGCGCATCTCGCGAGCCCGGTCGCGCAGGCGGGACACGCACGGGTGGTGGAACACGTACTGGCGGAACATTTCGCACTCGGCTATGGAGCCTGGGTGGGGGTGGGGGAGGGTTGGGGTGGTTTAATGTAGACTTCTGATCGAGCCCCCTGGGGGGTTGTTTGACGTGGGAGGGATTGATGTGTGAGTTACTCAAGGAGTAGGTAAATACATATTTCTATGTACCAAGCTAGTCAAAAGTTTCGCGAATGCGTCATAATTTGAGTTATGCTAGACAGATATTTCGAGGGGAGTTATTCAAGAACATGCACTTTGTACGCAGTGAGGCTGATCGCAACTAGTGATGGAAATCCACAGCGACCTGGAACTATGTACACAGTGAAACTAGTGATGGAAAAGGCACCGGGAAATATGGCACCGCACCGCACCGCACCGACACCTCTGCGAGTCCTCAGAAAGGGCACCTGGAACCATGGGCACCGGCAAAAAATGGCACAGCGCCGCACCGGCGCCGGTGCCATTCTGAAAATCAGGCACCGGCAGTGCACCCTCGAAAAAGGACACCGCACCGCACCAGCACCGTTGCTGGTGCCCTTCGGAGCCCAGCACCGTTGCCGGTGCCCTTCGGAGCCCAGCACCAGGCCACCGGTGCCATTCCATCACTAGCCGCAAGCGCGTGACCGACCGAGCGGTTCGTAGCACCAGCAGTCCTCGGGGGCGCCGCCGGGGGCGATGATGTTCATGTGCACGCGCGTCTGCACCAGCAGCATCGCCTGGTGGCAGATCAGCAAGTCGTCGCTCGCGCACGCTGCGAAATCATACGTGTCGCATAGGTGACGCGTCATTGGGCTGATTTCACGTGTGATCTCAATTCACCAATCAAGTGACAATCAATTGCACACTGAATTTTAGTGGAACACCGCCAGGTGCCTGTCCCAAGGCCTCTAAAGGGTAACGACAAGTGTCAAATGTCATGTAAAATGTCATACAAATTTATCAATTGTCATTCAAAGTTCAGTATTACAATCTTTTCTTTTTTGTTTTGATTGACATTTTACATGAAATTTTACACTTGACTGGATTTTACACTTGGCAGTTGACTTTACACTTTACAGGGCTCGGGACTGCCTCCAAACTAGGCAGTGTACCAGGTTGCTGACCCTAAGTAAACCCAAGCGCAACACTTAGCACAATCCATTTTGTCCGCTGCAAAAATGGCGCCAGACATTTCACATTTGCCAATCCTCCAGCTGTCAACTAGCTAGTACGCACAACCATTACCGGCCCACTACAATAAATTACAACTTTTAATAAACCAACTGTGTCCAACCGGCCCACATGACTCATAGAGGTCGCCCAAGGCGTGGTTGCACGCCAGATCGCGGTCGCACGTCTGTTTCACGTGCAGGCAGCTTTTCAGGCCCGCCGCAGCTGCCACTAACAACTGCAGCACGCCTGCCAATGGATTAGTAGTGGCGACTTGGTAAGCTTGATTGGGGTGATGCGATCGGGGGTTGGAAAGGGGGTGGGGGTTATCCTTCAAATCGCTCAGCTATATATATATATATCCCGCATGAAAATTCTTTGGCTACTATTTTCTGACCCATTTTTGGGTCTTTTTCACCTAGTTTTGGTCAATTTCTCCCATTTACTCCCTACTACACCTTGAAAAAGCACCTATTTATATCGAACCCCCGCAATCTCCCCCAAAATATTTTCAGCTATATATCCCTGCGGAGGAGCGATTTGCTATCTACCCAACCCCCCATAATATCCAAATGTAGGATAACCCTGGATGCGTTTGATGAGACATTTACCTGGAATGAGGTGAAATTTAGGTGACATTGCGCGACATTCTCACGCGCGGTTCCCTTCCGACCCTGTCTAATTGTTAGATGATAACGAGGGGGACAATGTGGCTTTTTATTATGTTTGTTATTGTTTATTATGTGTAGGTAAATGATTAGCCCTGAAGTACAATAAATGTAAGCTGTTTAGACAATATTTAGTTTCCACGGCGGCGGCGCCTGCAAGAGGAGGCGAGCTTAGAACGGCTATAATGTATCGCTTCAGTCACGAATTCAGATGTTACAGCTTTGTCACTCACTCGAGTATCCAAAATTCCATGCAAAACACCCCAAATACGGCGCGCACACAAAGTGAACAAACGACGACAGCTAAAAATGCATCAATAATCGCCGCATTAGCATAACTATCGACTCAAGAAGCATTTTCGCAGCGGCACGTGCTCCCGGCCGATTCGAATGGGGCGCGCGGCGCGCCCGCTGCCAAGAGCGGCCGGGCGGCACAGATAGCCCGTCGCCGCGGCCGTTATCATCATGAGGCAAAGAAGGAAACATGAGCACTCGACTGCGCGCCGCAGTTGAAGGGCTCGACGGCAATACTCCCGCCGCGCTGCACTGCGGCGACGCGCCGGCGCGACGCACTCGCTCACGCTTACGCGGCCGCGCGCGCAAAAATATCGGAGGTGCGTGCGCCGCGCGACGCCGCTCGACCGACCGCCGAGGCAAATAAATAGCCGCCGCGCCGGCCACTTGTGGGTCGCCGCGCGACCGGGACCGCGGTTTGGCCGCCCCGGCGACATGGATGAAAATTGGAAAATGGCGCGACGGATTTGCAGGGCGGCCGCTATCTGCAACTAGAGCAGCGTGTTGCCCGGCTGCCGCGGTGCAGTGCAGTCCCGCTGCGGCAACTTTGAGAGGGCACGAATGTAGAGTGAACTCGCATCGAGATCGACGGTACCCATCCGAGTGGTAATAAAAACGGCGCATGCATAAAAAATGGAGCTACACAAACGAGTCCAAATTGACGCGCATAAAAATACAACACGAATGTCGTAGTGCCAGCACGCGAACCCTCAAAAAGTCTCCACCATAGGCTTGACCCAACCGCTGAGAACAAGATCGGCGAGCTAGCGACCAGACGATACTCCTGGGAGCGGCCGACTTCACTGGCGGCGGGGCGGCGGCCGCTCGCAGCCGGAAGCGGAACAGTGCCGCGACAACACGCGGCAAAAAAGTGCACTGCACTGGACGAATTCTGGCAGAGCGGCGCGGCGCAGTGCAGTGCGCCCGGGTAGCAAGCAGAGTTGCTAAATTTACTGAACCTTTTTCAAAGTATATGTATATGTAAAATACTTTTTTACTCATCGCTGAGTACAGAAAATGTAAAATACTTTTTTACTCGTATTCATGAGTGTGTAAAATACCTTTTCCCAAGGAAAATGTAAAAGGGAGTACAGGTACTTTTTCAAAATATATGTATACCTATGTATTTACAGGTAAGTACAGGTACTTTTTACGTATACGTATATGTATTTACCGAGTACTCGAGTATGTGTATTTTTCGAGTAAATGTAAATACATTTTACCAACTGCGCCCGGGCAAGCAATTGATATGACTGCGCGCGGTAGTATATAGCTGTCTAATCTAGACCAGTTGAGTAGACGGATGGTAATGAAGTTGACGATGGGAAAATACAGCATTAAGTGGGGTAGCCTGTGTGATTACTAAAATAGTCATGAAAATTTGTAAGCGCGTGTACCGAATAGACGGTGTATTTAAAAAATGTATAATTCGGCACTGTTTCAGAATGCAGTTCTATCGCTCCACTGGCGTTGGTGTTGCTATGACAGTAAAATTACGCATTTTACCAGATATAATCGACAAAAAAAACGTAGTTTTTTATGTGCTAGATAGAAGATTAATGAGCCAAAACAATAAAAAATACCATAGCATATCGATCAGAGGCCAATAAAACGCCCACACTGCCAACAGAAGTACAGGAAAAGTCCGTCAGAAACTTTTTTGTCGGCGACATCCAAACGAACACCTGCTGCAGGCGGCAGCTCGGCCGCAGGCTGCACAATGAGCCGCGAAGCCACTGGAAAACCACTTTGCGTAGAAGGTATCGTACACAACGGATACATAAGTGCGGAGAAGCGCACACAAAGCGCAGTACTTGTACGGGCATGAGAGCAGTTGGCCCCCGACCCGGGCCGAGACGGTCGAAAAGTGAAAGCACGGGCGGCGCTGATAGTGATGGATTTGTGGCGCTGGCGCCATGGTTTTGCGGCCGAGCTCAACTCGTGGTTTGGTGTGAAAGTAGTTGAAATTTACCTGTTGCAAGGTGAATAGCTAGAGATTCCAAAAACAGTGATGCTAGGTGGCAGCTTCGCACCCTGTAAAGTGCCATGTAGAGTATCAAATGTCATGCAAAGTGTCAATCATAATTTAAAAAGATAAGATTTTTAACGAGCTGTTGACATTCTGCATAACATTACACAAATTCGTCTGACTTTTTTCACAACATTCCCACTTTCCAATGTACGGGACTGTCCCTATCATCCCGTGCCGCCCCGCCGGCACAGTGGCCACTAGGTCTTTCAACAAACCCAAACACAAAGGGAACCCACATTGGCGCGGCGCGGAGCAACACAACGCAGCGCCGCGCTGCAGCAAAGCCGGGGCCGGGACGGCTGCTCGTAACGTCCTAAGCATCGCGGCTTTTGCCGCCGGCTTCTAGCGGCGAGAATGCGGGCCGCGCGGCCCGAAAACTTGCAGCCTTTTAGCCCCTTTCGCACCTAGAAAGTCGCGTCGAATACACCAAAATGGCGCGGAAATGTCGCAAGCGAACGTGAATGACTTTACAAGCGCGTAGTTATGAAGTGGCGTAGTAATTTGACAACTTCCGATCGACAAATTCGGCAAATTAGGCAGACTGGCGACGCTGCTGCCAATTTTGATAAAAATTGTCAATTGAATTGTACCGGAATTCCAGCGGTCACCATACAACTCAAATAAAATTGCCAGAGTTGGGCGACTTAAGCCTACGAAGTCCAGTTTAAATTCAGTTGACTACAAGTTAAGTTGATTCCATCAACAAACTGTCGGCGGCAACTCAATGCCGAGTCGCAAATCGGAAGCTGAATTATGAGCCCGTTAATCGGGCTGAATGGCGGCGCCCGTGGACGGATACTCGATCGAAACACAATTTGCAAAGTATGCGCCGTGCCGCGTGACGATGGCAAAAAAAATTGGAAAATTCGGCAGAAAATGTTTTATTGGATTTGTGCAAGATAATGGATTTTTTTAGGATGAAATCAACATGGACTGGTGCCAATCCCAGACTGTGTAAAATGCACTGTAAAAGGGTAAATGTCATGCAAATGGTCAAAAGTCATGGAAAATGCCCTGCAAAATGGCAACAGCGTTGCCATTTTGCAGGGCATTTTACATGATTATTCACACTTTGCATGACATTTGACAATTTAGAGGGTCTGTAACTTCCACCAGGATGAATTAACTTGTCAAACAAATCACGGAAGGGTGCGAAAATGGTGTCCCTGACAGTATAGGGTGCTGGGACGTGCGGAATATCCCAAAAAATTGTGATACTATAGCGAAAACAGTAATCTATTTTCGAAAACAGTAACCTTTTTTCGAAAAAATTTACTAAAAAACTTAATTTCTTTCTGAAAAAGGGCTTGAAAACTCAAACACGTCGCCAAAACAATTGCCATCGGAACCGGCACCGGGCCAACTTGCCAATCCGATCGGCGACGTCCACGTGGCGCCCGCTAATCAAATCAACTTAAGCCCGCGCATTTGCCGCAAGTCGCCCAGTCAAAAATACGGTCGGGCCATTTCTATTAGCAACCAGAAATGCATGAATCTTTCATGCGCGGCACCAGAAAATCTTGCAACACGTGCCAGTCAAATCTCGCTCCAGTTTGACTAATGGCGAGGTTTTGCAAGCACAAATGAGTGCGCGCCGGGGTCGCGACTGCCGGCGGCGGGCACACTGAAACTGATGGGGCGTAACAGTTCCGACGGAACAATGGCCGCCGCGGCGCTTTGCGCATACCTGGCGGGAGATTTAATAAGCCCGGTACTTATTAAAGCAGCCAGATAAATACATTCTCTTTTATGTAATTAGTTAGTGGTAATGATTGACAGTGTGTCTGAATAAGCAGTTATGTTCGACAAAGTTATGTACTACCTATGCAAACTGAATTTTATGCAAGTGGCAACCCAAACTCCACCCACTTTTTAGGTGTGACACAATTCAGTAAACTGAATGATTGAGTTTGTCAGAGACCAGTTTACTGGTACCGTACTTCTTCTAATAGAACGGCGCCATTCTATTTTTTGGGTCAGGCCTGTTATGCATCTAAACCCATTATGCATCTACATCCATTATAGACACATGATACCCGCAGGAGTAAATAAGGGGGCAGGTTTCCACCCCCAAACTGCCCAGTTATCTATCTAAACCAGAGGCAAATTTTGTTGGTGGTTACTTTTCCATGAACAGAACCCCCCCCAAGCAAATTGCTTAGCTATCTACCTATCTGGATCGCTTTTGAGCAATTTTACCCTAATTTTCACCCAAAGTTGCTAATTTTCATACTTTTTATATATATTTTCACCTTTAAAATCACGAGGTCATATGTTTTCTTGCATATTTTCAGCATGCCGGGTATGGTTAAATGTATTCTGGTTCTAGATGCGTGATGGGTTTAGATGCATAATGGCACAGGCCCCATTTTTTTCGTGAGCTTGCTTACCTGCCGTTCTATTGGAGGTGCCGTTCTATTGGAGACTGCCATTCTTTTTATTTCATCAAACTTTTTCACACAATTTTCATTTGAACATACTATTTTTAGTGAAACATAAGCAAAATTTTAATCTCAGATCATCAATTCAAACAAAACCAAATGTGAAAACAACCCCTTAATCATAGTTATGAACAGCCTGGATGATCTAACCACCAATTTCTCATATATTTTTGTGTTTTGGCACTCTTACAATGTAATTTCTACCTGCCGTTCTATTGGAGGCTGCCGTTATATTCTTTTAGTGGGAGTAAAAAAGTGCCAAAACCTGCCGTTCTATTGGAGGAATGCCGTTCTATTAGAAGAAATAAGGTAGTAAACTATTCACCAGAGAACAATAGCTGACAGGTAACTCATTCCATTAAACTCAATTTCAAAGCTGATTTAAGAGCTTCTCATTTTTTTGTTGAAATTTCGGCATAAAACTTATCGTGTAAATAGCCCCAACTTGGCCGCCCGACAGACCCACACAAAATCAGACAGCTCATCAGCAACACATCGGGCTGCCCGACAAAAACTGTCGGGCTTATCAAACCTCATCCCAGCTTCGTTCGGCCTTCACGCTCGCACATGAGCGCCAAGCGGCGGGTGCCAGATACGATCGTACAAAAAAACGTGGCCGCGAAAACGCAGAGTGCGGAAAATGCAGCGTCCAAGATGAATGGCGGCTAATATGCGGGCCAGAAAATTCCAGTTGCCGGAAGCAACTCGTGAGCGCGCCGAAGTATAGTGGCCGACAATTTTGCAAGGCTTTCGCAGTCGGCATTCTCGGCTCGTCACTGAAAACTACACATAAGCTGGCAGTAGGGATGGCCGGAGTTTTTCAAAGGTCTTTAAAAAAACATTTTTTCAAACGCAAGCATCGAAACAGTTTTTTTTTAACCACAGCCAAATTGTTTTTGTACTTTGCACTCAGGTACTTTTAGATACAAATTACCATCGGTGGTAGTTTTCCATTGGTTTTGTGGCATTTTAGTGTAAATCTTCCATTTTTATATACTAGTATATATTTATTTACGTAATAATAAGCCAGGGTATGCTAGTTAACCTCATTTAAGCACTATTCCATGCCCAATTTGACCCAAAGCCAACCCCACTTGACGTCAACGCGATATACGTGATAACATTTTTGACAGAAATAACCATTTTATAGAGATTTTGAAAAAAAAGGTTTTTCAAACAGGGTCTGTAAAAAGAAACTTTTTTCCACCCCTATCCAGCGCAGCGACGCAGTGGCACCTAAATCTAGTGGGAACGCGGCAGGCTTAACTCTGATCTTGGACGCGGCCCCCAGCCAAGTCGAGCGAACTGAGACAAAGCTAACACGCGAACGCAACTCAAATCAAAGTCACGCAGTCGGCGTGGGGAACAGAAAAAAAAATGAAATGCGGATGTTTGTTTCGTGATTTGAGAGTGAATTCAGATGGGAGGGTAGGGTTGGGACGATATATCGTATCGAATATCGGATATCGACCATTTTTTCATATCGATATCGAAAATTTTGAAAAAATATCGAATATCGATATCGACCATTTTTTCGATATTCTGGTATTCTTTTTGAGGTATTTGTGATCCCATAAAAAATGGTTGAAGCCAACAAAAAGTGGATGCTGCAGCCAAACACGTATGCTTATGAATGCACAAAGTAATATATCATACATAAATGCCATGTTATTTTCACATTGAGCTATCAAAAGTAGGATATCAAGGGTAATGTATACACATCCTTACAAAATATATGATATTAACACAGCAAACTGCATCACAAGGAAACCATTTCACCAAAACTTTGCATGGCAGCATGGCTCAAAAATTTGGCTGTTAATTTTAAAATATCAACCTTTTAAAAATGTAAAAAGCCAGCCACCCCTAGTCACAAGTATGACCTGAAGTGTTTGCTTAATAATTTTTCACCTTATATAATTTGATTCATCCTGTTTTTATTTCATTACCTCATTTCAACTGTTGTGAGCCTCATTTATAAAGATTATCAACCATGTTTGTGTCCAAATGGAAATACAATATGCCCCGCTGCACCAAAATATCGAAATATCGAAAATATCGAAATATCGATATCGAATATCGAGCATATTTTCATATCGAATATCGATATCGAATATCGAGGGTCCATATCGTATCGATATCGAATATCGACTTTCAGAAAAAATATCGAATATCGATATCGAAAAGTCATATCGTCCCAACCCTATGGGAGGGGGCAGACTTTAACGACAAAAAGTATGTACACGATTCACACTAAGCTGGGAGGATTGTTTTTGTTGTATACTAATACTTACTCAATTCTAGAGAAGTCCAAGAAAGTTCCAAACTATTTTTAAAAGTTAGACAGTAAAGTGTGTGGATGGGCAATAGCCCGCACACTAGTCACTTAAATGCAGTGTTGATTTGCATACCAGATTAAAATTTATATTTGGCACCATGGCACTTTTTGCTTTGGCGATAGACCGAAATTATAATTTATAGTACTCAACTAAACGCAATACGCAACCTGTCAACTAGTTCGCGAGCCGCCAAACAACCGATACGCATGGCGGTTTACGTGACGGCCAAATAAAGGATATTCAACCAAATTCAAAGAGATTTTTCAGATGAATTTCATTGTCCCAGATTTGCAATATTTAGTAAATAGAAATTATAAAACTTTCCTAAATAAATAGACAGTTCAATATGAAAACTGGATATCCTATATCTTGAGATACAGACAATATTCTCTCACACCAAAATTTTGTTGCACAGAGTATCACATTATACCAGACCACAAAAATCCTAGTCAACAAGCGGTAACTGTTTTCGGACGCGAAAAATAAAAAATATCGCAAATATCGAAACTGAATCAGTACGACGACTCAGTCGAGTGGGGGGGAAAATAACAACGAAACAATATTTTGGACAGAAAATACACGCAAACAGCGGTGCAATACGTTTGGACGGTGTACAGTGAAAGTGGGGTTTTGGGGGGATTTGACTTCTCGCTATAGACAGAAAAATGTGATGAGAATTCTCAACTTGACAGATACCTACGTTTTTCAGTTTAACGTGAACGTTTAAACGTTTCTGTATTAAATTGGGTTTTTTCACGAATTTCTATTATCAATATTCTCTAATATTTCGTTATCGATATATTTTTTTCATAAAAATTCTCGATACCAGATGTAGACGCGATGTTGCAAAGTGTTGGAAACCCCCAAAATGTGACCATGATAAAAATGCAACTGCCCACGCCAAACAAAGTGCACCAAAAAGGTAGAACGCAAGTTAAAAGATCCAAACACAACCAACAGCAATTCCGCGCTAAATACTAAAACAGATCTCAGAAAAACATTCCCGCCATGCCGCCCATCTCTTGCTGTTCCTTTATGAAAATCTCAAAGTATTGGTAAATGATGGTGACAGCCAACAAAATACCAGTGCCGGAGCCGATGGCGCCTGAAAGTGTCACGTTTTTAAGTTGTTGCTTTTTTGATAAAAAAGTGATTTCAACAGATTGATTCACCGGTTGATTACCAATCAATTCAAAATGTTCATTTTCAATCAACTACAAACTAAAATTGAAATTTTGCCGGTGATTCAACGTGTCATTTAACATGTGGCAGTCCCGAACTCTATGCAGTGTCAGGCCAAATGTCATTCAAAGTGCCAAAAAAGAAAAAAAGGACTTTATTACTGAACGTTTGACATTTTGCATGACATTAACAAATATGTAGGACATTGTGCAGGGTATTTGGCACTTGACTTTACACTTTACAGGGTGCAGGGCTGCCACCAGGTCACTTCATGTCATACACACACCCTACAGCCCACAAACCCCACCCCCAACCCACCAATAAAATCGGCCATCACAGACAGGGCTCCAATGCACAGCCCCCCAAAGGCGGCCGCGGTGGGAATGTACCGATTCAACTCCTTCACCATGCTGGTCTCCCTGTGGCCGCGCATGACCATCTGCTGCTCCTTGAGCTGCTTGGCCACGTCCTTGGCCGACGAGCCGGACACGTCGATCCACGTTTTCGAGAAGAATGCGCACGAGCCCAGCATGAACACTGGGGGGTTGGGGTGGGGGTGTTATTCTGGGGGTGGCGCGTGAACTTTTTCAAAACCTGATTTTTTAAATAAGGGGATTTTTACAATAAAAAGCTTAATTTTTGGTAGCACTCACTGGGAATTATTGAATTTTCAATATAATTAAAGCTCGTCAACGTCCAATTTCAATTTTTAAAGTAACTGGACATATTTACAGTCGACACAAAAAATTCATTTTAAAAATCTGATTTTTATTTTAAAATTTTAACTTTTTCACAAATTGATCTTAACATCAACCAGATTAAAATTGTAATTCATTACAAACCAATTGTGAATTGGGGAATGCTTGAAGCTGTTTTCGGAGTCACCTATCCCTTAAACTGTGAAAGCGGTGAAACTTCATCATAAGTCACAAAACCCCTCAAAATAACCCACCCCAACCCACCTATATACATTAAACAGTGCAGCGGGTCTTCTAACACCTGCGATATAGCCTCCGGGGGGCTGAGATAGTAGCACAGGCCACCGGTGGGGTAGGACCTGTAGCCGCCCTCATCTGACCACTTGCCCAACAAGTTCACCAGGAAGTTGCCGCCGAACTTGGCTGCCAACATCTGAGCGGGGGGGGGGGTTATTGGAGGTTATTTTCAAAGGGAGATTTTTAGGTGCCTAATGAGTGGATACTTTTGTATGGCCTGGGAAATCAGAGGAATTGGGATTTTCTATGTTTTGCTTTTTTCGTCAAATTTTGTTGAAAAACGTCATTGAATTTCTTTTCGGTTTACAAATCAAAAATTTACACGTGTCATACCCCCTGGGCGGGGAACACATCCACAGGATAGAAATATAAACCCCACACAAATATAAAAACCTACCAAACCTCAAATACTCCACAAAAAAACCTCAACCTCAAAAACCTCCCCGCAACCTCCAACACACCTGCGAGATGACGTACAAATTGGACACGAGCGCCGACTGCAGAATGATGGGAATGTTGCTGGTGTAGAACAGCTTGATGGGGTAGCTGGAGTACTGGCCGCGGTAGCGCGCAGACTTGATGGGCAGGTCGACGCGGAAACCTTGGAAGTATATGACCACGGCGAACACTAGGAAGGTGGCCATCAGGTTCATCAGGTTGGGCATGTTCTGCCTGTGGGGGGAGATGGTAGGGAATGGTATAAATGTGAGTAGTAGTGAGTTGTGAAGGCTAAAGTACGTGAAGTAGTTTAAGTTGTGAACATGTCACCCTGTCGGCACCCTGTAAAGTAAAGTATCGAATGTCATACTTAGGGTTGGCCGATGTTTTTTTCAAACGTTTTTTTTTTTTTAAACATGACGTCCGAAATGTTTTTTTTTAAAAAAAAACATCGGCCGAAATTTTTAGTACTAAGCACTAGGTATTTTGCAAAATTTTTGCGCGCAAGCGCGCAATTTCACACACAAATTGACATTGGTGGTTGTTTTCATTGGTTTTGTTGCATTTTTAGTATCAAAACATCCATTTCTATGTGCTACCATGGGTGAATAAGCCGACATATGTTGCTGTAATATATAATATTGAGGTAATGTGCTTCCATGTACCTCCAGTGTGTAACTTCACTCCCAAAGTAACAACCTCCTTTTATAACCTTGTTTGATCACCATTCCGTGCCAAACTTTACCTGAAGTCACGAACATTCGACTATAAGGCGATATACGAACGATATGTCGACGAAAAATGGATATTTTTGACACAAATCACCACTTATAATGCTATCCCATGGCTCCACAGCCATTATATGGTCATATTTAACATCACAGAGTATTGCCAGTGTCTGATATACCTAAACACCTTCCCGGACAAGTTCACCACCCATTTTTTTATTTCATTTCGAATGCAATATCTCCGTCCATGGGGGTGTTATAAAGCTGAAACTTTGTAAATATAAAGTTGTAAGACCCCTCTACTCCCCAACAATGGGGGAGGTGCGGCGACTCACTACAGGGTCGGTCGCCCTATATGCAACATTTTTTTTGGCGTTTTTGGTGTCCCAATCAAGTTCACCACCCACTTGATTGGCTACACTACAAGAGCCATATCTCCAGCTGTGATGGCAGTATAAAGCTGAAATTTGGGGGATGTCTTGCCAACAACCCCCCTCACAATACACCAGTGGGGCGGCTGCCGACGACCCACTAAAGCATGGGTCACTGCATATAAAGTTGACCATTTTCTAAAAACAGCCCAAGTGTCCCAAAGCTTCAAGTTCATCACCCAACTGCATTAAAAAAAATGTTGCAACAACATACCTAACATAAAACAGAATCGGGTTGGAACCCTAGTTCAGCCACCAAAATTTTTTTCAGTAGGGCACCCACCCTGTCCCATAAACGGTAGACCAAAAATTTCACATTAAACCAATTTTTTGTTTCATACTTAAAAAGTTGGTTTACAAGGTTCACTAGAGAATGGTCTAAGGTTCAAAGTTATGTAAACAACATAACCTCTAATATGCCTCCATAAGGAAATTTACTTGGGGTGAATTCTATGATGTCAAAATGATGTCATTTCAGGAACAAAATTTGACAAAAAATTTTTTTTTTCATTCACCCCAAATAAATTTCCTTATGGAAGCATTTTAGAGGATATGTTGTTTACATAACTTTGAACCTTAGACCATTCTCTAGTGAACTTTGTAAACCAACTTTGAAAGTGTGAAACAAAAAATTGGTTTAAAGTGAAATTTTCGGTCTGCCATTTATGATGGGGGTGGCTAAACAAAGGAAAAAAATTTAATTAGCAGAAGTAGGGTTAAAACCTGATTCAGTTTTTATATAAGGTATGTTCTCAAAAAAAAGTTTTAATTCGTTTAGGTGGTGAACTTGCTTGGGACACTTGGGTCGGTTTTTTAAAAAACAACAATTTTATATACAGCGGCACAAACTGTAGTGGGTCGTCGGGAGCTGCCCCACTGGCATTTAGTAGGGGTGGGTGTTGCCAAAATACCCCAAAACTTTTAGCTTTCTACCACCCCTGCAACTGGAGATACAGCCCCTTTAGTGTAGCTAATCAAGGGGGTGGTGTACTTGTTTGGGACACGGAAAACCCGGCAAAAATTTTTTGCTTATAGGGCGACCTACCCTGTGGTTGGTCGCCATGCCTCCCCCCACTGATACAGAGTAGAGGGATTTTACAAGTATATATTGACAAAGTTTCAGCTCTATAACCCCACCATAGCCATAGATATAGCTTCCGAAGTGAAATAAAAAAATGGGTGGTGAACTTGTCCGGGAAGGTGTTTATATATGTTGACACTAGGTCATATCTGGGAGCTTTTAAAAAAAAACGTTTTTTTTCCAACCCTAGTCATACTCATCATCACATTTGTCAAGAGTCAAAAGTTTAGTAACCTTTTCTTCTTTATTTAAATTTCTTGGTAATTCAGATCAGTTGACACTTTTCTTTACACACTAAAGGGTGTGGATCCGTTCCCTGTTTAGAGTATTCGGACTCAATAGTAAAAATGTGTCCATTGAGCGATGTAAATTTCAACACTCTTTTCCATGTTTTCAAAATCAACGAAAACTAGAAAATCAAGTCAGAAACGATCGACGCACTTCATAAAAACAACCCCCCTTTCAAAACACCCCCCACCCACCTATAAAAAGCCTCCCTCAGTGCCCTGATCTTGTCATTCCTAGTAGCGAGCAAGTGAAACAGGGCAATGACCGCCCCTTCAAATTCAGTGCCGCGGCCGGTGTTCATGGTGGCGGGGCTGAACGCTTTCCAGACGATCGTCTCGCAGATGTTGGTGGCGATGAAGAGCGAGATGCCAGAGCCCAGACCGTAGCCTTTCTGCAGGGGGGTGGGGGGTTGGGAGGGGTTTGGTGGGGTCAGGGGCGGAAATGTCTGGTGTCAAAAGTGATGTAAAATATCATGAAAATTGTCAAAAGACCAGTGAACATAAACTGACATCTTACGGAGCATTTTGCGTTAGTTTTGACACTTGACATGGATGGCATTTGACATTTTATACGGTCCGGTACCTGGTAAGCCGTCAAGACAGTTGTGAGCAATAAAAATGGATTTGACTTGTTTGATACCATTCCGTTAATAGATTATGTCACTTAATATAATTTCCCAGTTATGCGGAATTGGTCTCTGGCCCAGTTTAGGACTAACACATACATAATCAAAAACAGTAATGCGTAGGTTTTTCGCACACAAAAATGACAACCTGCAGCAGTTCATCCAACAGCAACACAATGAGACCGGCGACGACCAGCTGCAGCACGATCAAGAAACAGATGCCCAAGCCAATGTCAGCCGGGTCGCCATACAAACCGGTCATCACGTAGACAATAGCCTGGCCCACCGTCATGACCATACCGAATACTGAAAACGGAAGAAATTCGGTTTTGGCAGTGTGCCAAATTGGGGGTGGGTACTTTTTGTGACCGCGCACACTAATGGGCCCACACACAATAGTTGACATCGCAAATTCGTGTTTGAATTCGCTAACTCAATCTCAACTGAACAACGAAAAAAATTAAAAACATCACACTTAACAGGAACAATGAAAACGTGCCATGATGTAAAATAACCTATGCTCTATCAGATAGGAAAGTAACAATCACAAAATAAAACAAAATCTAGTTGACAAATTCAGTTGACATATATCGTGTGTGGCGCCATTTAGATTAGAATATTTAGAAATTTGGAACACTCACAAAATCGGTCTTCGACACATTTGAGTTTACCATAATGAATGACCTTTGATCTTTATAAACAGTAGTTGACTGATACCTCAGTCTGGCAAAGTCAGATGCGTTCAAAACAGATTTGAGTTGCCCAAACTTCAGCAGTATCTAGTGCGCGCAGCCCCTCCCTAACCACAAAATAACAAAACATCAACCAACATTTCTGCGCTCCATTGAACAGCGCCCTGTCCTTGGGCGTGTCGCCCACCTCGATGATCTTGGCGCCGGCGAGCAGTTGCATGATCAGGCCGGACGTGACAATTGGCGAAATGCCCAATTCCATCAAAGTGCCTGCGGTTACAGGTTACCGGTAACGGGTGGGGTTGAATTATTTTTGGGATAGGTATTTAGAATTTCCGATATTGGAATGGCGATTTTGGCCAGAAACGTTTGGGATTTGAGGGTTTTTTCAGTCACAAAAAGATCCAAACATTGGAATGCCAGAGAAGTGGCACAAAATGCACACTGGCGATTTCCATTAACATTTCATAGCAGAAAAAAGTTATTTTCCACTTTTTCATCCTTCACATTGGAATGTGGCAATTTTTTCTCTATCCCGAAAACTCTCGTGATTCGGGATCGGAATTGGGTTCGGAATTGAGCACCGGTTCGAAATGAAACAAATAAATATTTATCAAAACTATCAAAATTAACGCAAAAATTGCACTTTGAAGAAAAATTGAAATGATACTCTCGTTGTATCTGCTTAGAAAGAGCTTCACAAACCTCAGGCCCAAAACCAAAAAAAAAATCATCGCACCTCTGTTCGACGCGAGAATCACGCGCAGCCAATAGAACGGATCGGCGGAATCGGTGGACATGATTCCGAAAAGCGGAATCTGGCAGCACACCAGAAACACGAACAAAGTGATCGCCGTCCATAGGAGCTTCTCGCGGAATTGAATTTTCCGTTCCGGTTTTTGCACCTCGGGAACAAGGCCGCAGAACGGCCGGATGAATTCCAGCAATTTTACTGGAAAATTTGGGGTCGGTGTGAGGCGGGCTAAGAATGACATGAAATGTGAACTAGTGGGTGAGGTCTATTTTGAGAGAATTTTGATTAGAGGTAAGGGTAGACTGCAGATTTTAATTCGAAGAGCATTTCCAAGAATGAATCTGTCAAAGGACAAAACACTCCATGTGCGCCGCAAAAAAGCCCTTGAAACAAGGACAAAAACAGGCTCACAGCTGCAAATAAAAAACTCACGGCCCATGGTTGCAGCTTGAAGCTCAGCCGCGGATATACGAAAGAAACTGCCAAAATGACCTAGGCGGATGACCTCTCGTTTTCTGTATTAACCAGACAAATGAAGGCCGGCCGCTACGCAGAAAATTCACACTGCGCCGTGGCTACAAATGCATGAACGTCAAGGCGATACCGTAAGATTGCGAATGATTAAACGTGTCAAAATCCATTTACGGACGGAATTACGCCTGATAATATAGCCATTTGTAATTCCAAAAACGCATAAACGTGAAAGTTAGAAGAGTAATGGGTCAGTAAAGCGGTCTCTCGAAAGAACGAAAGTGAAAAAGCAAAACGTCAGAGCAGCGAATTGGACAGATGCCGCCGCAGCGCACGAGTGTTTCCACAACAGCCTTGAACTTCAGATTCAATCATTTCACGATTTCATTTTGCAATGCAGACGCGCGGAGCGGATCAACGTCAACAATAACAAGTCAGTAGATACTAAAAAGGAACACAGATCAAAAAAGAACACCAAATCGGTTGGCACCGTAGAAATCTGGGCCATCGAAAATACGCTGAAAATAATCACTCCAACATCAAATCGGGATATCCGCACCGAAAAAACACGCATCTTTGGACTGCAAAGAGAAGGCAACAGGGGAAATACAATTCAATCCGTAGGACAAAACAAATCGTACCTGTATTCTAAACGCTACACAAGAATCAAACAGAATCAATATTTAAGACATCATCAAACACAATAGTGAGCTAATAAGTGCAACTGAACAAATCAATGTGATTTTCACGCTGCAAATATCAATGGTTGTGTCGCCGCGGCCGCAGCCGCCATCGCAGGCGTCCGGTGCCGCCGCCGCGTCTGCAAATGTGTCGTTTATGTTAAAGTATCACTTTTAAACAAGTATACTGCAGTGACTTTCCACCTTGCACGCGTGGTTCACACTGGACACGTGCCAACGATATTAAACGCATGCAATTTTCATTAAAATAATGAAAAACTAATTGCTGCTATAGCGTTTTACGTTCAGGTATTTCAAAACAATACATTTTTACATCTTTCCACAAAAACGGATACTATAATTGGCAAGTTTCCAACGTAAGACATAAATAACTGCGGTGCAGAGTGTCATGTCACTGGAGTATAGCGACGAATAAGGCTAGGTATTCCATTCCACAACTCTCTTTTGATTGATGGTAATATTTTGGTATCTTAATCTGAATAGCGTATTTCTTCTTATAGAAGGGGACTACCGTATTTCCTCGAAATACCCCCCCTCAAAATGGACACTATGAACTTATAAACCCCCCCCTCGAAATACCCCCCCCAAATTTAGTGTATAGAGTACGTAAATGACAAAGGCTGCGGTTTGTCATCCCGACAATGCAGAACACACGTTAAAAACGATGACTCTGTTATGTGAGAACAGTGTTTGTACGTCTACACACTTATAAATGTCTTTAGAGTCTTATCAATGGCGATTTTTGTTGCATTTTTCGACGTCTGCGTACGTTTCAGACGACATTTTAGTACTGGGATTTCAAAAAATTTCTGGCGAAATAATAAACCCCCCCTCGAAATACCCCCCCCTCAAAATTCTCACTCTGAAACAATAAACCCCCCGGGGGTATTTCGAGGAAATACGGTAAATATAATCTCAGAAAATACCCCAACACATGAATGAGTGATTTCTTATATTTTCTTCTCATAAAACAAATATAATTAAATATCTCCGGAAAAACCTAGATTTTTTGAGATTTCCTGATAGTTAAAAGATACAAATCACCAGAGATCTTTGGAACGCTTATCACACTTAGCATTGAAAAAATCTCTGGGAGATATATATTTTAAAAATCTCAGAAAATCTTATATTTTCTGAGATTTTCTTTTTGAGATATTTTCCGAGATTTTTAAAAATATCAGAAAATCTCTCAAATCCTGATATTTATATTTTTTACGGGTTTTTTTGAGAGGGATTAAATTATTTGTTTTTCTTGAGAGATTTTCTGAGATTATATTTGATTATATTTTCTAAAATTTGACGATTTTTTCAATGCTAATCACACTTTCCACAACCTCCACGCAAAAGCCACAAAACCTGGTGCGTCGTCGACTAGACTCCTCCTCCTCCTGCTCATCATCATCGTCCTCCTCCTCGGTGGAATCAGTGCTCGCTTCGGATTCCAGCTGACCATTCAGCAAGTAGGTCGTGTCGTTGTCAGACTCATTCCCACCTGGGGGTGTTTGTGAGGGGGGTGTATTTAAGGGGGGTGGGGTGTAAATAAGTAATTGGGTGGAGGGTTTTGAAATAGCAACAATGGTTCCGCACCCAGATCCTGTAAAAGGTCAAGCTAAGTGTCAGAAGTCATGTAAAATACCCTGTAAAATGATTCTCTTAGTTTCTTCTATATTTTTACTGGACGTTTGACATTTTACATGAATTTGACACTTTGTATGCCATTTGACATTTTAATGACAGTGTCTGGAAGTGGCCTGTTAAAAATGCCTAAAAGGGCCGGGGTGCAGAACAGAAACAGGTCGAATACGAGACAGCGTGTAATCTCAGACACATTTCAAAAACTGACCTGCCGAAAAACACGCATCTAATCACCGACCCCCCCCAAAGAAAAACTCCCCCACCAACCATCCATCTCCATGGGCTCTTCAACCCCCTGCTCCCCCGCTTTAGCCGAAGTCCCCGCCTCAACCGAAGTACCACCCCCCGCCGCCGCGGCCCCGGCGCCATCCCCACCAGCATTTGAAGCGCGACTGGGCGCGTTGTTGGTGTTGCTGTCGGCGCTGGTGCTGAAGCGGCCGCTCACTGACGATTCGGGGTCGGTGCTGTCGCCGAGCTGCTCCTCGAGCAGGTCGAGGATGTCCGACGCGGCCTCGGAGACCTGGGAGGGGTGAGCGAAAAAGTTCCCCGATTTGAATAATTCCACCGTTTTAGACGAGTGAGGTATTACATTCCCATATCCCTTGAGTGATGGATTTGTTTTGTCCAATTTAACGAAGAATGTCAGTTTATCGTCTTAATAAGGCATATTTCGTGAAAGGAGCCGTTAGAAACATGTTTAAAAATTTCGTGGGAATAATAATTCCCTGTAAAATAGTCCCCCCTCAAAAAAGTCAGACAAAAAATGACCCAGGGGAATCATTCGAGCAAATGCGGTAATCACACAGTCAATCAGACCATCTCAGCCTTCCAACAAAAAGTCCACAGCGCACCCAGGGCCTGAACCTAGGGTGGCAGAATTTACCGTACCGTACCGCGTACCGCACTTTTCATATTTACCGTACCGTACCGTTTGCCACAAATTGAAGATTTACCGTACCGTTTACCGCACAACAGAAAATTAACCGTACCGTCTGCCACCCTACCTGAACAGTCCCCCACAACCCACCCTCCCATCAGCCAAGTCATCATCATCATCATCATCCTCATCCTCATCATCGTCGTCATCGTTGTCACTGTCCACGTTCTCCTCGTCATCATCTTCCTCTGCGTCATCCTCCAGCGGGTATTCAGTGTGTCGCTGGCGACCCACTTCGTACATGCGGCAGGCCGTGTCTTGCACTTCGTCCAGGGAGGCGTCGCCGTTGTCGTCCTGGGGGGGGGGGGGTAGAATTGGGTCGATGGTGGTAGGTACAGTGGATGTCAACTGGTGGTTTACATGTCAATTCAGATTTTAGTTGACCGGTCGAGGGGCAGTTTGCGAGTGCATATGAAGCAATGTCGAAATGATAATTATACTTGTATGTGCGTTGAAGATCGTTCCGCGAGCGACCCATCAACTAAAATCTGCGTAGAAAACAGTAAACCCAGTTGACACTAGATTTTATCGTCAACTAGTCTGGTTCAAAAGACTTTAGATTTAAGAGTTGCCGCAGGAAAAACAATAAAAAAATTTGTTTCAGACATCAGGAAGCCAATTTCTTCAGAGCAACCCCACTCCAAACCAACCTCAATCAAAGCGACCAAACTATCACTCGCATTGGTAGTGGCCATGAACAGCACCTGGTGCTTTGTATTCACCGTGTGTATGGTCGAATAATCGCGCGAGTCCAGGGCGCGGAAATAACGCGGATTTCTGCCCTCGTCGTTGTTCACCACGGGCGACGCGAGCAGCACGTCGCCCGTGCACGAAAACACCACGCGGCAGTTGTGCAAGTCGGGCACGCTTTTGCGTAGGCGCCGCGTGCGCACGTCCCACTGGATGGGGAAGGAATGGAGAAGTAATGGACTTTAGGTGCCAGTTCCAGACCGTGCAAAATGTCAAATGTCATCCAAAGAGTCAAAAGTCATGTAAAATGTCCGGTAAAGTGGCAAAAGTTTACCACTTTACATCACTTTTGACACTTTGCATGACATTTGACATGGTTTGGGACTGCCCCCAGGCTATAATAAAATGAAGGTCATTCTCCAAACCCACCACTTCAGAATTGATAATAATCTCCAGTCCCCTCGGGTGAAAATAGTCGTTGGTCTGCTCACTGAACCGGTCAAATCGGTGCACCAATTTAGGCTCTCTGGTGTCCCACAAAACGCCATCATTCAACACCATGGTTTCATCAAACGGATGGAAAAAGGCCTCGTTGCAAGCTTCGTGTGATTGTTCGCTGTGCATCCGCGTAACAACGTCGCCAGTGGAAATGTCGTAAATGGTGGCGACGTGATTTTCGTTGCAGCCAATTACCGCGGTCGGCCGGGCGCCCGGCGCGAAGTTCAGAGACATCTCTTCGTCGAAACTGTGCCTGTGAAGGAATTTTCCGTGGAGCTACTAGACAAATTTTACGCGTTGTTTGACTCACACACCCACTATAGATAAATTTGAGGACTTGGCAAAATTTCAAGATTTAGATGTGCCTTTGAGAAAAATTGGGAGTTCCCTCGCGGCACATACGAGCGGCGATCGGAAAACAATCGTGTCCCAATCAATTCTCAAATTTGCGTGGGAAATAAACACATCAACACTGAAACTCCCACCGGTAAATTTGGCTCTTTGCCAAAAGATAAAATTGTCAAAAACGCGGAATAGCTGACTAACAGCGTGCGAGTCTCCATGTGGCCCCGATCGTTCTTTGCGAAGCTGCTCAAGGCCGACAGCGGGCTGTACCAGGCCGTGCTCGTGATCAGCAGCGAGTCGTCCTACGAGCAATTCATTCGTGGGTAAACAAATAATGATATTTATGCGACGGCTCTAGCGAATGGGCGCCTAGGTCGTGCAGCCATATGAGGTACCTAGGTAGTCGCCGCCACTACTATTTCCGTGCCCCTCATAAATGATGTACCTTATATCCTCGAAATACCCCCCTCAAAAAGGACACTATAAATTCATGATACCCCCCCCCCGAAATACGCCCTCCCTCGTTTAACCCCCCCCCCCAAATTCTCACTCTGAAAAAATAAACCCCCTGGGGGTATTTCGAGGAAATACGGTAAATATATACTTATATATTCGGCTAACCGCAGCACACATTTCAATGAAATTTACCATAAAATTACAAGAATAAAAACGACAATCATGTAAAAAAACGGCAGGGGCACTAACGGGACTCATTTTAATAGCGGTCAATTCGGTGAAGTTGTGAAATCCGTCACAATCCCAGTAAACAGGAGTGCCATTGCGCATTTCGAACACGTTCATACCCCCGTCCGTTGTTCCCAGCAAAAGATAGTCATCTTGACTCTGCGAACGAGAATAATTTTTGGACAAAAATGTGTCAAACACACAAACATGGTTTTTGGGTTCAAACGGGACAGCAATTTTCGAGATTAGGGCTAGCGACTGTCATTTTAGAATTTGGGTCCGGATTTGGCCGGGGTGTCGGTGCAGGAATATTCCGACTTTTTGCCGTAGTCGGGATGAGAATTGACGCCTATATTCTAGTTTTTCAGGTTTCGGGACATTGAACTTATCGGTAGCGAAAATAGAGAATATTTTTATGATTATTTTACATTAATCTGTGGTGACCGCGATGCCTCGAAACAGCAACCCCAAACCTGATTTTTCCCTCAAAACTCAAAATCGACACCCCCTTCAACCCCCAGCACAACTTCACATGAACCAACGCTGAAGGCGCACGCGCTGTACATGCCTTCGCCAGCGGACACGGACCCCTCGAGACTGTGGATCACGGGCCCCGGCTGGAAGCGGCTGTACAGCAGGCGCATGTCGCGCCCCAAGCCGCCGATGCCGCCGCGCGGCGCGAATATCTGATAAGGGTTCGATTTGGCAGGTGAGAAGTAACAAGAACCATTTGAGAAGTGAGAGGTGAAATGAGAAGTGAAATGAGAAATGATATGAGATAAGAAAAAAAAGTTTACTTAGCTTTTCACTATTCATCTCTCATATCAATCCACAATTATCATTTTCCTTCACATTTACTTTCACATTTACCGTATTTCTTCTAATAGAACGGCATACCTTCCATAGAACGGCACCTCTAATAGAACGGCAGGTAAAAAAATTTGACGAAAAAATAGAAGAAATAAATCTTCTATTAGAAGAAATATGGTACTTATCATTTTATCTTTTAACTTTTTATTTCTCACTTATAAGATGTTTTTTGCCCGTTACGCACATTTGCCCGTTTCTTTCACTTGACACTTTTCCAAGTGATTTTCAGATATGAGTGAAGTGAAAAACGCTGCGCAATGACATTAGTGAACTTTTTTCACTTCACTCATATCTGAAAATCACTTGAAAGAGTGTCAAGTGAAAAAAACGGGCAAATGTGCGTAACGGGCAGATGTGCGTATCAGGCCTGCCCCGCTTTTTATACTGTCTTTATTTTGCCAGTCATACGCGGTTAGTCACATGCGCAGTGAATGCACTCACCGATCTTCTGGCGTGACGAGCCGTGAAGTTTTTGGGCGCGTAGAGCGTCCGCCGCGGCACCGGGCAGCTGTGAGGCCTGCAAACAATTTAACACGTGTTGCAGCAACTTAACTTTTTATTACATTTTCTTGTCATTTGCCATTTGTCTTACTTCACTTTTTACTTGTCATTTGTTAAATTACTTGGCTTTTATCATTAAGTAACACACACTCCCCCATCAACCCAAACTCACTGGAAGAACGAAAAAGGGGGACAATGGGCCATCGGGCGTCCGCAGCCGGCGTGCGCCGACCGGAAGTGCTCGTGCGCCAAGTCGGCCAATCTGACGTAGGGCTCGCCCGACCAGCGCGACCTCGGCACCGAGTCGGAGAACAGACGGAATGTGGGCGCGCCCTCGCCGATTATCGGGGTTGAGGGTTTGGTGCTTCGTCGGCGCTGAGGTTGGGAACGGTGGTTGAGGTTGGGTTGAGCCTGGGGGCAGTACCAGATCCTGTAAAAAGGCCTAGTAAAATGTCAAATGTCACGCAAAGTGTCGAAAGTCATGTACGTAATTCAAAGTCAAAGTAACTTTGGAAAATGGCAACACGTTTTCCGCAAACAGTTTGCCATTTTCCAGGGCATTTTACATGACTTTTCACACTTTGCGTGACATTTTACAGGGCCTGCGATTGGCGCATAGACGTAAGTGTGTTTAACAAACCCCTGTATTTACAGTATAAAGCCCAGTACAACGCCAGTATACAGTACAAAGCCCAGTATTATGTAGTATTTACACGCACTAAATAGTTTACCAGCGATATTTAGATGCGAGCACTCATAAATTAGCTTCGAACGCATTTGAGTTCACCGGAATGTGTCCGTCAAATGCATTAAAATGATCCATTCCGGTAAACTCAAATGCCTTCAAAGCTGTATGTGAACAACGTTTTTTCAAATTTTCAAATTAAATAAAATTAAAATTTAAGTGACCACCGGTGCGCACCAACCAGCACGAGCTGCCGCGCCGACGACACAGTGGCAGTCTCATTGAACGTGGAGTCAACCCCCAAAGTGCTCGGCGCGCAGGGGGTCACAGCAGCAGCGTGGCACCCCCCATCCGTTTGATTGAGTACATTGTCCACGCAGCGGCTGGGGCGCCGGCGGCGGGTCGAGTGCGACTTCTTGCCGCTGCGCACCCGACTTCCGGCAGTGGAGGGGCCGGGCGTCTGCACGCCCACGCGACCCCCGGATGGGGTGAACAGTGTCTGCAAGTGTGAGATTGTATGTGTCTGATACCTAGTTGTGGTGGACAGTTCGCAGCTTCACGGAGGTGACTAGAGATGGAAAAAAACGTTTATAAGAACGTATGTTTTACATTTTTATACGGTGACAACAAATTGGGAACTTTTCATACCGTATTTATAGTTTTTCACCGTCAAAATCACTGTCGTAATTTTTCAGACTTCAAAATCATTATCGCTCATGTGAATTTTTGCATATTTTCAACTACTTTTGGCTATATATGTGCTTATACGCTTATTTTTAAATCATTTTTCACCTATTTTAGCGATCTTTATCCCCTTTTCCTTCTACACCTTGAAAAAGCCTACAGGAACCTATATTGAACCCCCGCGAACCCCTCCCATCCTAAATTTAACTCCCGGCCATCCCCAGTCGTGACATGGTGCTTGGCAATCATTCAAAGCATTTTGTCAAAGCTTGCAAGGTTCACAGTTGTGAATACTGTTGTTGGACCATTGATTTGCACTACCACCTATCTTATTTTTTTTAAAGCAAATATCCCGCAGTGACGTTGTCAAGATGTGAGCGGTCAATAAGTGTTAGCATAGAAACCATAACATCCTTGTAAACACCTGAGATATAGTTTGCGATGACGTAGTGGCCGTGGCTGCGGCCATAGCAGCGTCACGTTTCAGCATTGCGGCGGTATTAGTGAGGCCTGCGAAAGGATGCATTTAATTTAAAATGGCGGCCCACACACTAGTTAACACCTTTGTGTCAACAGTCAACTGGTCTGTGTCAACTCAGATTTCGGCTTCACGGATCGCAGAACGATCTTCAATTGCACTTGACATAATATACACTTTTCAACATTGCCACATGTGCATTTCGTATCGCTAGTGTGTCAACTAGTGTGTGGGTCTTTTCAGCATAAAAAATCGACCCTATCGAAGTGCACTAGCATTTCAATATAGCGAATATTACCAGCTACAAACCTTCATTCTTCAGATGCCGGTACATGAGATACAGCAGCTCGTTCTTGTTGAACGTGATCTCCGTGTTCGCCACCACTTGCGCCTGCATTTGGCAAATTTTCAAAGTAATTTCCTGAAATCAAAAATTACACTGAAAAATTCAGTAGGGGACCACAAACCTTGCGCACTGAAGGGAGGGACCAGTCTTCAATTTTCAGTCCGCGCACAGAGGCGCCAGTCAGTCTCTCGAGCAATAGACGAATGTATCGAGTGAACAGCTGAAAGGCCTCCGATTGATTTTGGTCCACTGGCGTCGCCATGAGCACTGCATTGCGTCAATTTTTATGAGGGGGACTTATTCAAGGATTTACGGTATATTCATAACAATCGCCGACCGACTTCTAAAATCCACTCCGGGCATGTGCTCAATAACATTCCTCATCCTGGGCTCCCTGGCCAATCCGCACAGCGCCCTGGGGGCAGTCCCAGACCCTGTAAAATGCCCTGTAAAATGTCAAATGTCATGCAAAGTGTCAAAAGTCATGTGAAATGCCCTGCAAAATGGCAACCGAGTTGCCATTTTGCAGGGCATTTCACATGACTTTTTAACACTTTGCATGAGATTTGACATTTTACAGGGCATTTTACAGAGTCTGGGAGTGGCACCTGGCCGCGGCGGCTCTGTAGCAATCCGCAGCTGCGGCCGGCTCCCTGGCCACGAGCATGTCGCGCAGCGCGGCCAGCCCGTCGCGTCGCCGGATTTCCGACCACACAGAGTTGACAGAGTCGAACATTCGCGACTTGGGGGTGGGGGTGTCCACGGCGAATGGCTGCGGGGGGGGGGGATGTTAGTGGAGATTTTTTATGGGTTGCATTGGGAATTTTTTTGTATTGAACAGTCACATTGACCGCAATTTGGGACGGGTATAACAAATATATGGACTTAAGTTTTCATCGTAAATATTGCAAAATACACCGCGAATAAAATTGCCACTTGACAGTAAATTATGTAGCATTTTTTTGCACATGTAAGCTACCAGTACAATTTGGTAAAAAATCGCTAATTCCGTCGTAAGTTGTGATCGTGAACATTTCAGTTCCCATCTAACTCCCGTTTTCCAAATTTTCACGCACCTTGTCCGTTGGCGCGCAGCAGAGCATGCTCAACAACCGGAGAGCGAATCGTTTCACGTCTTCATGGAAATCTTGATTGTGCTGATCGAATAGCATCGTTATAAGCGGTCTGCAAGAAAGTGTTATTACATTGGTGAAAACAAGACTTAATGAATCGACACGAGGGATGGCCGATTTTGAGGTTTTTGTCAGACGAAAACGGCAGCTGAAATTTTTAGCTCTACCCCCGTTTAGTTTATGACCGAAATTTCAGAAACAGATAATTATGATTCAAACACAATTTGAGTTCACTTGAACGAACCAATTTCGACATTATTCAACAGCAGTAAGCCCAAACGCATTCTAAGCTGATATATTTATAACTCTCCAAAATTTCATCCGTAAACTAGTGTGCGTGGGGCCAATATCAACCATAAAACAAAACAAAAAAAGAAAAAAACCAACTCAATCCCATTGCACGACTGCAATCCAACCGAAGCAGACTTATTAGTCACAAGCAGCGTGTGATTTCTAGGCGCAATACACATCATAGTGAGCACATCGAAAGCGTCCCTTAAAGCGTCCATGATGAATATCTTTGACTCGTTGCGCCAGTCGAGCGACCGGCCGAGCACGTAGAGCAGATAGGGCATGAAGCCTTCTTTGGCGACGCGGTCTGTGGGGGGGGGGTGTTTGTGGTGAAATAGGGGGAGTGAAATGGGGGTGGGGTGGGTTACAGAATTGAGAAATTGAATTTAATAAAAGTTACATAAATTCTATCGAAAGTGTTTGTTTACATTTATTCGTGGTCGATTTTATACCATTTTATTTTCCGCAACACCGGTAAAAATAATAAAAAATATTGAAATTTTATACTCTTTACATTGTTGTATTGTACCTTTCAATTTTTCATAAATCATTTTAATAATAATAAATAGGCGCAACCGATTCAGATGAAAGGCAATATGGAAAAAGGTAATACAGTCCAAACTAACGCCGAACCCCGAACAACACTAAATATATAAATCAACCCATCCAAAATACACCCGATCCAAGCACTACACACCAGCTGGATTCCAGCTCCAATGGCTGGGCATCGCATCCAAAAGCAGCATGGACCAATCTCTGATATGATCGGCACCGATGCTCATGGCCTTGTGCGTGGTCCTGTCCCTGGCCGTGACAACCACCGGCACGGGCGGTACCTAGGGCCACTCACAGAGCCTGTAAAATGCCATGTAAAATGTAAAATGTCATGCAGTATACTCGGATGACATTACGCCGTACATTTTTCCGGAGGAAACACTCCATCATGACGTGATCACTTTCGTCGCCATCATCATCTCTAGCCATCAAATCGTCTTCATGACGCCATCACTTCGTCGTCTACACGCCTTCCATAAGTTCTCGGCTGGCCGTCTGCCAGCCGAAGACATAACTCCTATCTGTTTGTAGAGTATCGCGTCTGCCGAGTATATCTGGTGCCAGTTCCGCAAAATGAGAAGTGAAATGGCAAAGGCGAAGTGAGGGCGAGTGAACTGGCAAGTGAAATGGCGAAAGCGAAGAGAAATTACTTTTTCTTTTTTACTACACTTTTGCCAATTCCAACTTTTGCCAACTTGCCGTTTCACTTTGCCTCTGCCATTTCTTTTCTCACTTCTCATTTTGCGGAACTGGCCCCAGGTTTTGTAAAAATTCCTGGAAAATGGCAAACGAAAGTTTGCAATTTCCAGGGAATTTTACACGACTTTTGACACTTTGCATGACATTTAACATTTCACAGGGCATTTTACAGTGTCTGACAGTGGCACCTGCTGCATCACGCCGCGCTCGGCCAAGTTTCGCAGGGGCGACCGCATAGATCTGGCGCCGTCGCCCAACGCGAGACGTTTCAGGCTTTCCGCGTCCTTGTACAGATGTCCCATTAGGTAGCTGCGTTGAATGACAATGTGATGGATTCATGTAGAAACGTACTAGGTGCGGCAAAGACGCTAGACACACTAGTTGACAATGACACCAAATGCCAAATGGTTCTGATCCCAATTCAAAGTTTGGTGAGGAAACGCATTCAAATGCAAAAGTGTTGAATCATGTTGCACATAAAGCTGAAGTGTTCTTAAAAATACAAGTACATTAAGAAAATATAGATATGTGTATACAAAAATGCGCAGTGTCAGCAAGCTTTGAATTGGGATGGGAACCAGTTGACATTTGGTATCGTTGTCAACTAGTGTTTAAGGTGCAGCAGTTCAGCTGCAGCAATTAAGCCAACCACTTGAGCACAGAAATCACGGCGGCCAGCGAGCGCCGGCACATGCTGAAAACGTTGTCGCTCAGTTTTGGACCGTCGCCAGGTTCGGGGTCGTCTTCGTCGTCGTTACTGCCACTGCATTTCGGGGGTGCATTTAGACACATTTGTGCTTTTTAACGCAAGCGCGTCAAATTGCATGTGCTAAATCAAAGTTGCAAAGGCATAGCTGCGCAGCGAGTATTTAAATGCTTCCATTCCACTGTATTGCGCTGCTTTAGTTTTGCATGTCTGGCTTTGCACATGCAGATCGGCAAATAAGCAAGCATAAGCCCGCCTACGACATGAAAACAGAGAATCTGACAATTATACCTGTCCGAGCTTTCAACATCACGGCCAGATTCAACTGGCGGTTGGCCAAATAAAAATGGTCCCGATCCAATCATAGAAATGCGCATGCGCGGCTGGCGACCCCGGCGCCCAGCGGCTTCACGTTCACCTTCTGGCTCGTTGCCAGGTGGGGCGTCTCTTTTCTTTTTCGTGTCTTGGCTCTGCTGTTGTTCATCTGGCTGCGACTCGGTGTGCCATAGACGCAATGTGCTCGCCTAGAATGGATATCGCACTGAACAATTAAATACATAATAAAGCTGGAGTTAGCCGCAATAGGCTACACATTAGTTGACAAAAACACCAAATGTCAACTGGTCCCGACCCCAATTTAAAGCTTGCTGAAATTCAGATTCATTCGCAACATGATTAACCACTTTTGCATTTGAACATCATTCGTCGGCTCCTCAGAAAGCTTTGAATTGGGATGGGAACCAGTTGACATTTGGTGTCGTTGTCAACTAGTGTGTGTAGGGCTAATCGCACAAAAAACCAACATAATTAAGCACGGTCCTCAACCCGCTGCAATCGTCGAACACGTGCAGCATGGGCCTGTATCTGAACGCCTCGCACAGAAACTGGGTAGCATAAGTCCTGCCCGTTTCGTAGGACCTGTCCAAAATCCACAACATGTGAGTCATCAACTGGCGCAGACGTTCTTTTGGCTGGGCGCACACTTTTTCCATGGCGTCGTCCACCTCCGCCAGTGTGGCGAATAGTTGGGCTACCACTGAAAATTTGGGTGTGTGGAATTGAATGGATTTATGATTGAATTTTAGTTGAGTCGTAGTTACTTTCGATCAATTCCACAGACGAGATAACTTTGATGAAGAATTTTCGATTGTTCTTCGGATGCGATTAGGTATTATATATTCTATTTTTATATTTAAATAATGACTGATCCACGTGCGATATGGCGTATTATCTAGTTATCTGTCGATATACGATACTGTTGAAAAGTTCTCAAGCCACAATGTAAATCGAACACTAGCTTTACCTGGACTACAGAGTGACTCTTTGGGAACATTGAGCAGCAAATCTATACCGCTTCGGTGTACAAATTGTATAGCCATTTTGCGATGCGACACGACTCGGGATAGCAGCTTAAAAAATAAAAATCTGTTTTGTTTAATATTTTCAATAAAAATATTTTGAAAAAGTTTATCAGAAACGAACAGCGATTGCACCAAAGGTCAAATTAACGTCCTTGTTCTTTCTGGGATCCAGATAATCAAACAAAAAGCCCAGTCCATCACCCCAAACTTCAGCCATTTTGCGCAGAATCTGCAATTGATAAAAAAAACATAAAATGATTAAAAAACGCACCGCAAACCCTAAACCTCCAAAAAACAGGCACCAACCTCCGGTGTGCCTCCCCCAACCTCAAACAAATACTGAAACAGTATCTGTTGTCGCATAGAATTCGACAACGGCTTGAGCCTGTACATTTCCCTGACGTAGGGCGCGGGCACTGCAAACGAACTGTTCGATAGTTCGCCTAACTGCACTTTTGGAGGTTCCACGGTTAAACGAGCCCTGCGTTTTGATCAATTTGTGGATCGTGATTGTGAAGTCAATGTTGAACTTCAGTATTGATGTCGATGTGATGTGATGAAACTTGCTCATAAGATTGTTGGGCGATGTATTTATCACACCGAATATCGACACATATCTACATCAACAATGTCGATAAAATTTCACATGGGATACCGATACAAAAATCTCTATTCTAAATTTTACAAATGCAGAAAAAATGTGAAACGACAAAGATTTTCACCATCGAAGGGTCATACAGCGGGAACCCCATCGAAATCCGGATCTAACATATCACTAACTTCTTGGCAGGTGGTGACACGTTGCCGTTGTGTTCCTTCTCAGGACTCGTCACAGGTCCTTTATGTCCCTTATCAGGATTCGTCACAGGTCCTTTATGTCCCTCCTCAGGACTCGTCACAGGTCCTTTATGTTGCTTTTCAGGACTCGTCACAGGTCCATTCTGTTGTTTCTCAGGACTCGTCACAGCCCTGTTCCCGCTGCTATGCCGGTGGCCGCGAGCATTTTGCGTCACATTACCGCTGTCAGAGTTAACTGGCTCATTTATCGTCACATGTCCGTTACATTGAAACACGTCGCTCAATTTGGGCCGTTCTGAAGTCGCTTGGAATGTTTCCGACTTGAGGTCGCGAAAGTCAACTGGGCCGAGCGAGTGTGATGATATTACGGCGTCTGAAATTGGACGGGAATGGCATTGAGAGAAATTAAGACTTGCTTCAGTTCAAAGTAAGAAAAATCAACAATGACGGCGATATTTTGGACTCTGTCCAGCGCCATTGAACTTTTTATTTCAATTGCAGTTTTTGCTCAAAGTGCTCAAATTTTCCGAAAGGAATGCGGACTTACGCTTACTGTTAAACCCGCTGCGTGACGTTTACACGCACTTCATACTTTTTGGAGAGAACTGGCAAAGTTCCAACAAAATGTAAAAATAAATGGTGTGAAAGTCGCCTAAACAGAAAATACAAAATTGCATTGTGCTCGCCAAAATGAATTTTTTTTAAACGGAAGTGTCCGTACCGCGACGAAAATTATTTTAAAAATAAAAATAATAACAAAATCCCCAACCCCACTCACCAGCCTCAATCTGCTCACTCCTCAACACCTTCAACTGTCTCAAAACCAGCGGCGTAAGGGTAGCATTCTGTTTTCTCAACTCCTCCTTTAACTGTCTGCAGTCGACCTGACGGGTGATCAGCGCCACTGCGAAGTAACAAAACTCGTCTGTATCTTGCAGTCGGGATCCACTCCTGGTGACTCGATGGGTATCGTCGCTGGCCCGGCTAGCCACCCGGGATGCCTGGGTTTGAATTTTGGATGTTTGGTGTTTGGTGTTTGGTGTTTGGGGGGGGGGGGGGTGAAAAGCTCAGTTGTTGATATTAAAGAGCGAGTTTTTGGCAATGAGCCAATGAAATAGACAATTTCTTTAGTTGATTATTCGGGATGGCATAACCTTTAGTTGAGAAGAATCAATGCACTGTGAAAAGGTGCCTGTCATGAATTGAAGGTTCGGAAAAACACAATTTGAATTAATTAATTTACAAGCATTCACACATATGCAAAAGGAAATGAAAAATAATGATGAAAAATCGTACATAGCAAATAAATTTTGCCTTTGTAAAATTGTCACATTATATAAATAAATGTTTATGAACACCAAACATTGTCCAATAAAAACTCACCACAATTAATTTTTCCGCCGCTTCAAAGAGCATTTTTCTCGAGTCCTCATTTACAACAATGTCGTATACGCTGCCTTCGAAAACTGGTATGAGATTGGTCAACATTCGACCAGACGCGAGTCGCAAATGGGGATTACTCGATTGTAGATAAGCATCGTAAACCTGCGTTTAAATATGCATTTAAATGCCGCTGAAGTGACACTGGTCACTGAGACACCACTGAACTCATTAAATTTGAATGTAATGCTCCGACACGCGAGAAGCGACGAAATCATGCGATCGCAATAACCAACCAACTAACTTTCAAACCCTGTTGACAAAGATGTTTGATTTTCAGGTATTGTTTTCTAATATGATTTTTCGAATTAACTTTACCAAAAATAGTTTTCAATTTTTGAAATAGTTTTCGAAGCCTCAATTACCAAATTTCCGAATTTTAAATTAAAACATCGCTTTTTAAGTGCTTCTCTAGTGGTGAAATTAAAATGCGGAAAGTCCAAAAAAATGGAAAATTCTAAAACGTTTTCGAATTCATTTTCCCATCATTAAATCCCAAGCGCTTACTCACGCGTCCCGCGCTCCTCATTCAACTTGAACTTAGAGCCATGAGCAAAAAATAAAAACGTCAAAAAATCACTCAAAATTCGAACCTTGCTCATCAAATCGCCATTATCAGCCATGAAATCATCACTAAACATGCACTTCAACACGGCGTAGTAATCGGCATGGGCCTCCATCAGGTGGCTGAGCGGCAGCACGTTGATCGCCAGCGGGTCGGGATCGCCGCGCAGATAACGCTCTGTCTCCGCTTCTAATTCGTCCGAGATCCTGGGAATGAAGGGGAGTGATTTGAAGGCGTCTAAGGATGGCAAGCCATATTCTAAAAAAATTCAAAATTTCAATTTTTTTGAAGTTTTTATCTCACGCCAAAAACAAACACTTGAGAGCCGATTTTGCCCAGTATCTTTGGCTGAAAAAATAATAAAACGCAGAAACCAGATTCAATATATCAGTTACAGACAGATCTATTCATAGCGGCAGAAAAACAGTGTGAACGTGTCGGCGGTAATAGCGTGGAAGGCAGTAGAACAAAGTTGGATTCAAACGGATCTATTCGAAAACGCACTGATTTTGTGGAAAAATCGGAAAGTCACTTTAGGTTAAAAGTAGAAATTTTAAAAACTTGTGCCTAAACACAGAGGGTTGCCATCGTTAGAAGCGTCACGTAACTGGGTAGAAGTAAATTGTGTCATATTCGGTATTGTAGATTGGGAATATCCAAGAAATGTTATTTTCCGAACCAACATAAATACGTATAACTAGGGTTCAAACGGGATCCCGATCCCGATCCCGGATCCCATGAAATTCCGGGATTTACCAGTCCCGATCCCGATCCCGATCCCGAAACCCCAATCCCGATCCCGATCCCGATCCCGAAATCTCAAAAATACCAATCCCGATCCCGATCCCGAAAGTTTTCAAATCCCGATCCCGATCCCGAGAAACTCCCAAGTCCGGGATCCCGATCCCGGAAAAATTAGTGGAAATTATAAAAAGTGAAATAATGACGTTTTTGCATGCAAAAAAGTGGATGCAAACCCCCAGCGTCAATTTTATGCCACTTTTCTGGCATCCAACAGTGTTTTGAGACCTTTATGAACAACTGTGAATGCCAGAAAAATGGCCAAAATCTCTATCCCTAGAACCCAATCCCGATCCCGGAAAAATGCCTATCCCAATCCCGATCCCGTGACCCCAATCCCGGCCAATCCCGATCCCGAAATCTCAAAAAACCAATCCCGATCCCGACACCCCAATCCCGATCCCGAAATGTCAAAAAGTGAATCCCGATCCCGATCCCGAAAAGTCAATCCCGTTTGAACCCTACGTATAACTAAATAGTAGCCACATTTCAAAAACACCACCACCAATCAACCAACTTATCGAGCGTCATAGCCACATCCTCCAATTTACTATCATCCCCATCGTAACTCTTCCAAAAGGCGACCAATTCCTTAATAGCCTCCTTCCTCTGTTGAACGGTGCGCTGCAGTGGCTCGACGCCCACGACGGACACGGCGTTGGTGCACGTGTCGGCCGAGGGGCGCGCGTTGCTGTCGCTGGGCGGCGCCGACAGATTGGGCAGTCGCGCCGCTGATGTTGAACGGTACATGGCGCGGCTACGGCGTCGGAGAAAGAGATGCGGTGTGGCGGCTGGCGCCAGTCGCGGACCCTGTAATATGTCATGCAAGGTGTCAAAGGTCATGTTAAATGTCCTGGAAATTGGCAAACACGTTTGCCATTTTACAGGGCATTTTACATGACTTTTGACACTTTGTACGACATTTGACAGGGTCCGGGACTGCCCCCTGGTGCAGAGAAAGGCGGCAACGCATAGAATAAAATAGAGAGTATAGCCGAATAATGTGACGGCTGAAGCATCGAAGGGAAGTGGTTACGCACTTGAACCGTTTATTCGTGATGATTGCGAACAGGAACAGTAGTTGATAGTGGCCAGAGTTCAATTTATGGATATGTTTTGCGTTTCGAGTTGTCCTTCAGAACCTTTGTGGTTCCGCGGTTGCGGAGCCGATATCATCGAAAATTGTGATTTTTGGAAGAAAGGCCCACAACAAAAAGTTTGAAATTTCTAATCCTTTGAGCAATTCGTTTGAAGGCCAAACTTTTTATCCTTAAACAGGATACTGTTTGCTAAATTTCTTATCCCGGCACTTCTAGTCCAGCGCCAAAAAACGTTTTGGAGCATAAGTCAAAAGTTCTAGTATACCAGATGTTGAAGGAGACGTAAAATAATATTCACATTACATTAAAATTAAGTGGAGGCGTCTAATTCTAAAAGTCGACAAGTCCACAAAATGCGATTTTGAGTAAATCGCATTTTAAGTTCAAACCCAATTCCAGGCCTGTGGTGCGTGTCCAATTTGGCTCTCTCATGCTTTCCATTAAGTTCCATATGTTGACAATAAAGTGTCGAATTTTCAGCCCCTAATCTCAACCTATATGTGAAAAATGGGGTGTCCATAAAATTCCATTGGGTCAAAGCAAAACTGTTTTTGGGAGGGAAATAGACTTGTCGACTTCTTGTACGCGAGAACATTTTTGTTCCCGCCCGCGTTGCGCCTCCCTTATGGGAAATTTATGCACTTGTCGACTTTTAGAAATCGGTGCCCATAGTGGACTCATCACATTTCTTGCGTTTTTTTCCATAAAGAAAGGATGCGGAGGATGGACTTGTCGACTTTTAGTCCAAAGCTAAGTGGACTTGTCGACTTTTTGCCCAATTTGTTTGCATTTTTCCCAAAAAATGTTAAATTTGGCACTATGCCATATGGGCATGTGAGGTCAAAAAATTTTATGGAAAATGATGAAAAATGTGCGGAAGTAGCCCCAGATGACGTTTCCTGGCCTAACTCGAAATTTTCTTATTTTGGACTTGTCGACTTTTAGAATTGGACGCCTCAGTTGGATTTTCAGTTGACCGCTGGTTGACTGTCAACTAGTGTGAACAGCGCCATTAAGTAGAGACAGTGGCAAAATAAAAACTCTGCAGGTGCTGATTGTATAATAGATGATGTCAACGTCACATCACACATAGCGTTCCAAAAATCTCTGGGAGATTTATATTTAAAAAATATAATTAAATATAAAAAAATCTCTTATTTAATTATATTTTCTCCAGATTTTTTCAGAGAGATTTAATTATATTTTATTTATGAGAAAAAAATATAATTAAATCTCTCATTTATATTTATTTATATTTTCTCACCGTTTTTTCCCGAGATATTTAATTATATTTTATTTTTGAGAGATTTTCTGATATTATATTAAATTATATTTTTTGAAAATCACCCATTTTTTTGGAACGCTAATCACACATCACAAAAATATAAGTAGGAAGAAAACGATCCACAGAAAAATATAGACGCGGTGCGTAGAAAAATGCACTGAAGTACAACCAAGTATTTAATACCTTTTGGGGTGACCCAGGGCGTTGCATTCAAAATAAAAAGTTTCCTCTGAAAGAACACAGCATCGCGCTGGGTAGCTTTTCGTCATTGCATGACAGTTTTGACTGAGACTACGATCGAGTAGCAGAAAAACGACTCAGAATAACATAAAAACAAGTAATACAGCATAAGCAGCGGATAAAAATCACGACAACAGTAGACATCACACTCAAAGAATCCAAATAACACAAACCAAATGGACAAAACGGAAAAAAATGCAAAAAGAACGAATCACTGCTGAGAAGACTTGACGAAATAATTGTAGCCGCCTTGGTTTTGCGGCGGGCGCGCCTGTGTCGCAGTCGGCGCGGCTCCGCCCTGCGAATTGAGCACACCGCTGGGTATTTTTTTTGGCAATTTTTCATTGATATCTAACTTATCATATAAGTAATTTCTTTAGAAATAACTGATTTTGGCACAATCAGTACACCTAACCCAACTAGCCACATATTTGAATTTTTTTTCTAAATTAGTCGACCACTACTACACTACACCCACTCACAGACTCCTCCCCCCACACTGGGGGCAGTCCTGGACCCCGCTAAAATGTACAGTTAAGTGTCAAATATCATGTAAAAATCAATTACAACAAAAAAGAAAACATTTTATTATTACCGAAATTTTTACACTGTACATGACAATTGACAAATTTCTACGCCATTTGTCATGAAATTTGACACTTGACTTGACACTTTACAGGGCTCGGGACTGGGCCCAGTCAATCCGAATGTAAATGCAAATAACCATGTGCATAAGTCCCTGCATGGCTGCCTGCTGGTCGGGGGTCATGGCGCCGCCGGCCATCTGCGCCACCATCATCATCATCTGCGGCATCATCGACTCCATGCCTGCGTCAGCGGAAAATGGTGGGTAAGGTGAATTTGGGTTGTGTGAGGTAGAGATTGGCTCTGCACTAGGGTGTCAACAATTTTTTTATGGAAAACGGAAACAGACTTTTATTTTGCACTTGCCGGAAAACGGAAAAAATTTTGTCCGCGGAAAGCGGAAACGGAAATTTTTTTGCACTTGCCGGAAAACGGAAACGGAAAAAGTTTATGCACTTGCCGGAAAACGGAAAAAAATTTGCCTGCGGAAAGCGGAAGCGGAAAGTTGACACCCTACACTGCACACACACTAGAATTGGGAACTACAAAATTTTCGGCTCCGATTCTCGGTTCTCGCTTCCAAAATAGTGCTCGGTTCTCGGTTCGGTTTCCCGATCCTAACACACACAAAGCAGTTTTGAACACTTAGAGTTTACTGAAATGTGATGTCTGTCGGAGATTTCCAAATAACGCATTGCAGCAAACTCGAATGCGTTGAATTTATGAGTTTCAGTTGAAAACTAGGCACATTCTATTTGAGAGTTACAAACCAGGCTTGACTGCGGCCGCGTCGCTGTCGCTCGAACTGCCAGAGTCGCTCGACGGCTCTGCGCAAATGGAAACTTAACATAACACATTACATAAGTAAATACCAGCACAAAACGTTAATATTATCAATACGGGCGTAACTCATTATCTGTACACGCAAAATGAGTCGTGGAAAATGATTGAACATTAATAATGATGGAGTATTTTTGCCGCATTACTTGAAAGCTGATGGCAGAAGAATTCAAACTTTGCAATTGTGATTTTGAATAGGCAACAACGATTTTGAATTCTATTCTACATTAACAGCACGTGGAAACACAGACACAGTAAGCCCACCAACCCACCACCCACCTTTTTTCTTCTCCCTTTTCCCCTGCTTTTTCCTTTTCGCCGCTTTCGCCTTGCCATCGCTGCTAGAATTGCTGTCACTATCGCTATCACTGCTGTCGCTGTCGCTGCTAGAAGGCGGCGGGCGTTTTTTGCGCGGCGGCAGAGGCCGCCGCTTGTTTCCCGCCGCGCGACCGTTTTTGGCGGTGGTTTTTGAGCGGCCGGACGCTGCCGTTTCGTCGTCGGACTCGGCCATCTCGCCGTCTTCTAACTGGGAGGGAAATGAGAGTGCTTGATTTGGTAGTGGTACTGTGACTAGTGATGGAAGAATGCGCTTTTTTTAAAGCGGTTTTAAAAAAAGCTGTTGAAAAAAGCGCTGGCCATCTTTAACTGAGACTACTAACGAAAACTTAACATAACAATACATTGTCTGAAAATTTCTATACATACATATATTTTCCTCCATACCCTCATTTTGGACGATTTAGAAAAAAATCTAATGTTAATTTTTTTAAATTATTTTTTAAATCAGGGCGTTTGGCGGTTTCGAGTAATTTATTTATTTAATTGGAGATTTGAATATTTTTAATCAATGTGTATGATTCGTAATGAAAAATCACCTCCAACTGTGGGCTGACTGCTGGAGGTTCCGGTGACGGAGACCTGGGTTTTGTTACCACCGGTTTCTTCTTGTGAGCATCTTTTTTAGCGCGTTGTTTTGTCGTGGAAGGTCGATCCACATGGTCGATATTGTCATTCACTATAAATCAATAAATACATAAATGATGGGCGTATGGTGAAAAGACATATATACTCAGCCGTGAAACATCACGCAGTGAAAAACCCGCACTAAATCACCTCAACTCACCAATGTCATTAACCTTCTCCACCCTTTTTTCCGGTTCATTCACTGTCTGATTAACCTCAGCCGCGCCGCGATGCATGGGGCTGCTGGCGGCCGCCCTTTCATCATTACCCGCCGCCTCACGAGCGCTGCTTAAAAGGGCGCCCACGCCCAACAAATGCCTGCCCTTCTTCTGCCCGCCCTTTTTAGGTTTTTGCATGTCCGTGCTGAGAGATTTGAAAAATTAAAAAAAGGATAAACTTAACAATAATTCCATCTGGCGCAGTCCCGCACCCTGTGTAGTGTAAAGATAAAAAAAATAATCTAGTTACGCAACTTTTGACATTTTACATGACATTTGACACTTTACAGTGTGCGGCGGGACTGCCACTTGAATGCACCTGGGCGGCGAGTAGGCGGGCGCTGAAAGAACATATTGGCGGTCGGAACGAGTAGCCGGCTTGGCGCCTTCCCCCTCGCACCGCTGCTCGGCCAAGTACAGTTCCTTTTGCCACGACCTGCGTTTAAGGTTGTGCATGTGTGTTGATTGTGGAAGGTGTGTGGAGGTAATTTTATGTAACTTTGTGGCGTTGACAGAATTGCTATATTGTTGTTGAACTTTATAGTATGTCAAGTTCAAGTACTCATGCAGCATTCAGCGCTTACGCACACTAGTTGACAACTGATATTTTCATACTTGATAAATCTATTCTGAACAAACTTGAGTTATTTAGAATACATCATTCTTGATCTCTGTCTACAGTAGTTGAAGTTAACGGTCTCTACACTCATGTAAACTAAAATATTTTCAAAACAGATTTATCAACTTCGAAATTTTCAGTTGTCAACCAGTTTGCGCAGCGCCATCGCCACATCAACCCCCCAAACCAACCACAACCCCCACCCCAACCAACTTGATCAACCCCTCAATCACATCCAACATCCAGTCTGGCTGGTCGGGCCGGTCGCGATGCCAGCCCAACACGCGCAGCATGGCCGCGCGGCACTGCTCGTCCGAGATCCAGCCGTGCCGCCGCGACACCTCGTCCAGGATGGGCCACAGGTCTTTGACGTCTTGTACTTCGGCCCAGTTCACCCGCTGTTGTTCGAGCACCTGAGGGGGGAGGGGGGTGGAGGATAATGGTGCCGAGGAGAGTTGAGGATTGGTTTGGAATATAGTTGAGTTCGAGTCAGGGGTCTCCAAGATTTTGGCCCTCGCGGAGGCTGGATAGATAGCAAATCGCTCCTCCGGGCGGATAGATAGCTGAAAAATTTTCTGGGGGGGGCTGGGGGGGCACAATATATAGGCTTTTTCAAGGTTAAGAAGGCAGAAAGGGGAAAAATCGCTAATAATCAGTTAAAAGTAGCCAAAAGTAGGTTTAAAATGGCTAAAAATACGTATATAACCATGTATATAGCCGGAAAGCACGATTTTGAAGGTGAAAAACTATGAATCGGTGCGAAAATTAGTGAATTTGAGCGAAAATTGGGGCAAAATTTCTCAAAAACCACTCCAGATGGATAGCTGAGCGATTGGGGGGGGGGGGGGGTCTTTGGGGGTAGTAGCCAAAAATTTTGCCTCGGGATAGATAGATAGCTGAGCGGCCTCCGGGATAGATAGATAGCTGGCCGATTTGGGGGGGGGGGGCAGCCCCCCCCAGCCCCCTGGTTTGAGTTCTCATTTTGGTGAACTCGAAAGTGTTCAAATCGTTTTTGCAAGTTTCCCGAATTTCGGTGGTGTAGTGTGCGGCGTGAGAAAATGATTATGGCATCTAAATGTACAATAATCGGCAAGAGGGGTTGGTCGATTCTTCCGCATTCTATACGATGAAAAACCTGTATATTGAGCACCCCTCCAAAAAGTTGAGCAGTTTCAGAAACAAGCGATTTGCTACTAGTTTTTCAAAGTTTACAAAAACCTTCTTTAAAAAAACGTGTTTTTAAACAAACCCGGGTCTTTGAAAAAATTACGTTCTTTCCATCCCCATTTGCCATCTACCCAGCCCCCACGAGGGTCAAAATCCTGGAAACCCCCGCATCAGCCACAGACAAAAACAAACCCCCCCAAAAAGCGAACCTCTTCAATACTCTTGCACACTTGATTCAGGGACATCTTGGGTGCGGCGGCGGCCGGCGCACTGGATGTCTCGTTTGTGAGTGAAGTGGCGCGTGGCGACCGGTGAGTGTCTTCCCCCTTTGATCGATGGTAATAGTGTAAAACAAGATTCAGAGCCATGGAAATTTTGTGAGGGTATATCATTGAAAAATGGGTCAAAAAAATCTTTCAAGAAAAAATTAAATTTCTCTCAAAAAAACGCAGACAAAAATATAAAAAATACTAATGAGGTATTTTTATATTTTCTTAAAATAAATACAAAAATATAACGAAAACTGACTGGTAAAACTTGAAGAAAAATAAATAAATATAAGATTTTCTAAAAATCTCCCGAGATTTATACAATGGTAAAATGTACACACGTGAGGTGTCGAGCTGCCGGCACTTGTAGTTTCCCACGAGCACGTTTTCGAAACTTTCGCAGCGCGCATTTCCCTGTTAAAAATTGATTTTCCGGTAAAAAGGCACTTAAAAGCAGCACAAACGATGGCAAACACAAATTCAAAATTGGAAAACGTGATCGATTTTTTGAAGTTTTCGAAGTTCTATTTCATCGCTAGGAAAAACACTTAAAAAAGTTTTTTTTTATCCGAAGCTTCGAAAACTTTTTTAAGAAAAAAAATCGAGATAATCACTTTTTCCTGAACGTTTGCCATCGTTAAGCAGCACGCAAAAAAGGAACTTTACGAACTTGTGATTAGCAAGCGAAATGAGTCTCATTGGCCTTGAAACATCGCCATCGTCAACACTGAAATTATCGTATTCCGTTTGCGCCTGTTTCATGGCTGATTCTTCGGTGAAAAAGAGCAGCGCAATTCTCGACCTGCAGAATTTTTTGTATTTTTTTTTTGGGGGGGGGGGGTAAAGAAAACAAAATTTTTGATTGGCTGACCCGTCATTTTTCTTTGGATCCTTGTCAATCTTTATGCTGCTGATAACATCGGATTCAAAAATCACACGCAAAAATTTCTCATCCGCCGTAGGAAGCAGATTATACGCGTATAAAATTTTGTTGAGATCGGGGTGATCTGAATTAAGTGGGCGGAGCGAAAATCGACAGAAAACGACCCAACCAAATTTCGCATTTAATTTCACTCACTGTGGTCAACACCCAAAACTGTGTTTTCATTCACAGTCGGAGATTGGGCACCAGTGTGCTGATTCATTTGCTGGATGTACGGCTCATCTAAAACGGGTCGAATGTGCTTACCGCGTCTATGTGTTGAAAATGATGGCAGCGTGGAACCTACAGAATTTCCTGGGCGCCTGCACTTTGATTGCGTGATTGCTACAGGCCAACTTGTGGATTGTGGCGAACGACTCTTTGGCAATTGTTTCATTTTCGTATACCAGGTTCACGTACCTGCAAGAGATTGTCAGTTATATTTACTTCAAACCTTACTGGAAAGGGTATGAGCATTAGCATACTTTGCTATTTCACGATGGCGCATACAAGCACTACGGCAGTTTAGATTCTGTTTGTTAAGAAAAATGATGCGCGAGGCATGGAGCGGGCTTGCTTGCATATTGATCCTGAGATGAATTATTGGGCAGCTGCACTGCCAGTCTGGAAACCACTCGGAGGCTGATGCCAAGAATTCCGAATTAACAATTAACAATGACTCAGGAACAGTGGCTCAGGGAGGAAGAGTGGTCCCGGGGATCGAACCCAGGACCTCTCGCGCGGTAAGCGCGATCACTTCCACCTGAGCCACTGCTCAGTTAACAGACTCGCTGTTAACTGAGCTTTAATAGTGAAACCATGCGCGGGCAGTCTTATTTATGTGACTGCCGCGCATAAACGTGCATCGCGTATGGGGATTTCCCCCTATTTTCATTCCATATACCTATTCTTTCTGCAGATTACCGCATGTACGCATGTCAGCGACCCCTGGCGTGTGTATATGCCGGAACAACCCCCCCAAACCCTCCCAAACAACCCCTAGTGTGTGTAAGTCATATTATCATACGGTAATGAATTAAAATCGACGACGTCATGTTGCCTCAGCGACTTATGGCGTCGTTGATATGTGAATGATAAATGCATACACCATGTGTACAAGTGTCAGTACCCGTGTGAAAAAGAAAAAAATCCCCGCCAACCCCCCCCCCCCCAAAAATTTTGTTCAGTCCCATAATACTATCGCCGAATTATTGAACATAAATCCGTATTTGATGCTAGAATAATTTTTCTCTTGCAGCTTCGCGATTCTGCGAATCTGGTTTTTTGTGCCTGTGGGATGCGTTAGTCCCCGCCGCAATTCAACCAGAAATTTTTTACATGCTTTTTTAGAACACCCATTTATATTAACGTCACGAAACTGACCCCATCTTGCCGCCGTGATAATGATCGAACTTCATCTCGAACGAATGAGCCGCAGTGACCAGCCGCTCCACGTCGGGGTGCTTGAAATACGTGGCGAAATTCAACCCGTTTATGCGAATCTTGACCAAACCGCTGGACGACTGAAAGTGTTGTTGTGACGTGAGACAGGCGATAATGCACAGAAGAAATTGGACGAACAAAAATACGCCTAGTAAAGGTGTTCAAATCGTTAATACTTCTAAAACAATCAATTAGGCTAGCAATTATCACAAACAAAAGACATCAATTTGCCAACCTTACTGTCTGAAATGAGAACAAACACCGCAAAGCCTTTCCGTCAACTCAAATACCTCAGTTGACCGAACCAGGACTAACATGCTGCTGCCGCGGAGACTGATGCGTGGGTAGATTGGATTCTGGTTGACGCGACCCGCCCGCCTGCGCCGCATGGCCCTCATCTGCGCGAATGGATGTAGGTTGCAGAATGTTGGCAGGATGCCAGAACAGGGATATAGGCTGGTAGTGAACCCGGCGGGTACAAAAAGTCTATTGTTACATGTGAATAGGTTTTAAAGAGCGGAATTCACCTGTATTATTCGCCGCAGCATTGTCGCCGGACATTTTGACGCGGTTTCGGGCCGAAACGACTGGCGATACCGCGACCGGACGACCTTTTTCGTATTTTTTCCTGTACAACTCTGAGCAGTTAAAATTCACAAGATATACAATAATTTATGTCGGGCGTTAGTGCGTCGCAATAGAATAACCAGAATACTCGACTACCAAAACATTCAACTTGTACTTTGATAAGGTGTACGTTGATACGCTGTTTATTTTGATAGTGTGGGAGGTATAGCTGATTGAACTTTTCCTGAAATTTTATCTGACGTACGAGTGATTCCTGTAACGGGAGTTACAAAAAAAAAACATTTTGTTTAAGAATCTGAAAAATATACGGCGGCGATATCAACTCGCTGCAAATCAAACGAAGGTCAGTTCAATCAATCGAACTGAACGGTCGCTTCAAACTGGCAGTAAATACGTACTGAGATCACTAAATCGAACACCACCAATTTAATGCCCAGCCTGTGGGTCCGGTGTTTAATTAATCGCAGTCATTTTTTCGAATAACCGCTCATTCCCTCGAATAACCACACCAACGGCGCAAAAAAGACAATCATTATATCACAGTAAAATGCAATTTTCCAGTATTTAAAAAACCCTCACAATGCCAGTGCATTCATGGCGCACTTGCAAACTCACGTGTTTTCACGAGCATGCACAAAATTTTGGGCGTTTTCACTGGTTCGAGGTTTTAGTGATACTTTTGATTGTTGATTAAAAAAATTATAGCTGGATACTAAAAGCCTGCTGGATATATAACTCCCTTGAATGATACATGAACTAGGGTGTCTAATTTCCGTTTCCGCGGGAAAATTTTTACCTTTCCATTTTCCAGTAGCTGAATAAATTTTACCTTTCCATTTTCCGTTTTCCGGCAGCTGAAATTTTTTTACGTTTCCGTTTCCGTTTTTCCAGGCCATTTTTCCATTTTCTGGCTCGATTTTCAGTTTTCTGGCATTTTTCCATTGTTTTTCCAATCTGTATTTATCTTTTTCCACTATGGTGTTTTTAACTACCAGGTTCTTCTGTCATTCATAATTTTTATCTGTATCCAAATCTGTAAAAAACACAAAGTTATTTTGGACACATACTTTGCAGTCTGCTGAGTATACTTTTTACTGTTCAGTTACATCAAAGTTCACTTTTGCTAAATTATTATTGTTGTTGTAGTGGATTTTTGCTGCCTTTTGATGATTTTTTGTTGGTTCAGTTAAGCTTGAACTACAAGTGAAGTTACTGGCATGATTCATAGTTGCAGAATGTACAGCTACCACAATCAAAGCCAAACAGGCAAACCTGCATCCTTCTGCAAATTTGTCTATTACTGTGCAAATTTCACTTTATTTTTTCCGTTTCCATGAAAATTTCGATTTCCGTTTTCCGGCATTTCATTTTTCTGTTTTCCGGCTAACAATTTTTTTTACCTTTCCATTTTCCGCTGTGTGAAATTTTTTTACCTTTCCGTTTTCCGGCAGAAATTTTTTTTACCTTTCCGTAAAGTTAAAAATTTTTTAACTTTCCATTTTCCGTAAAAAAATTTTTTTGACACCCTAGCCAAAACTGGTCCAAAATCATCCAAATTGCTAGGGGTTTATTTTGGGAATTGGATGTGCTGATTGTTCGTTCACTTCTGGTGGTCAAATGTGGGCGCTGTTTGCTTTTTTATTTGAGTTTATTCCCACTGAATTCTGTTTGGTTTGCCGGAACTGACACAAAATTTCATTTACTTCACATAACACATTCTTGGTCGATTAAAAATAACATAATTATAGTCCAGTAAAGTTACATGCTGTGAAAAGTACTTTTATCCATTTTTAAGGTGCCAGAAAAATGAACTGATCACAGATTAATATATTCACATGAACGAAAAATGAAAAGTACATAAAAACATAGGTACTTTATATTCTATTTTATACTTTCGCTTATGTTGCGATATACTCCGGTAATAAGGACTGTGCAACTGTATTTATGTGGTTATTGGCGCCACGCACACAAGTTGACAACCGAAATTTCTCAAACTAATAAATTTTTCAACCACAGCTGAGTTTACCATAATAAATCATTTTCCATCTAAATAAATAGAAAGTAGTTGACGGAGTCCCCATAATGGTCAACTCAAATATGTTGATAGCAGATTTATCAGCTGCGAAAGTTTCAGTTGTAAACTAATCTGCGGGCAGGGATTACCTAGAATTCCATGTAAGCGTCACATTTACAGCGCGATGCAAATAATAACATTGGTTACTTTTAATGAATAAAACAAATGAAATAAACAAATGTTCAGCTTCGCAAACGAGTATATGACTCTCGAAAAAGTAGACAAAATTATGGCGGTATGACAAAGGAAAGAAACTATAGAAGACTCCCGCTTGGCACAAAAATGGGGCAAAAGCAAACGAAATTACTGCATATTTGACAGACTAAAATTGATTGTGTTACGGCATGCAGATGCGAAAGGCAGCAAAATAATATTCTCGTATTTATAACCGTTAACCGTCAAAATGTTAACTTTATAAGTGTATGGCAAAAATGTTTTGAATCCAAAATATGTGATATAACTGACACGTGAAATTTAATCAAGAGTTTTTGGTTAGCCCGATTCATTTTTTGTTCATGTATAAAACTATACTTCGGCCAATTCAATGCGTTTTTCCACTGGCCAATTACAGTTGAATCGAGCAGAGTATTGTTTAAAAAATTGGACTCAATTTGAATGAAAATTCAATTAGTAGATGAAAATGCCCTCACATGATTCAAATTCAAATCAAGCAAAATTATTATGTATATTTCAAATTCACAATAAACCACTCAAAATATACCAACGTATCGTAGTTACATGCGTATAGGTACACATTCAGACAGAATATCAACATAACCCTGCGAAAAATGCATGTACATCGAATCTACAATAAAATTTCCATCGAACAGGCTCCAAACTCTTATTAAAAGCAAGCGAACGTAAAGAAAAAGAGCACAATTTCATACGCTTAGGGGTCACACACGCACTAGTTGGCATCAAAATGAGTGTCTACTAAATTTTAGTTAATTATGTGATTTGAACTTTCTATGTGATAGAGCATAGTAAAGTTTATATTGTGACACTTAATTTTCGTTGTTTCCGTAAGTGTAATGCTTTAACAAAGTGTGTTATTTAGTTGACATTCAGTTGACATTTGTTTGCGTTGTCAACTAGCGTATAGGACCCTTACTATCATCTGGTGCGCCTCACACGTACCTCGTCTACCAATTGGATCGAGGCCCAAGTAAACACCTCAAGGCAGCGACACACTGCACTCTCCGTACTGCGCGGCGCTCGAATCGTCATCATCTGCATTGTTGTCGCGCTGCTCGTCGGGCGTGAGCAGCCGCAGCTTGTGGCTGATGTCGGCGCGCGTCCGCTCTAACAGCGCCTCTTTTTCTTCCCGCGCTTTGCGAATGGCTAATCTGGAGTTGTGGAGGTAGGTAGGTATGTGAATAGGTGATGTCCAAGGGTAAAAACGTGATGTCCAAGACAGTGTAAAATGTTATGCGAAGTGTCAAAAGTCATGTAAAATGCCCTGCAAACTGGTTTGACATTTTCCAGGGCATTTTACATGACTTTGACACATTACATCACATTTAACATTTTACAGAGTCTGGTACCAGAATGTAAAATACGCGCATAATTTTACCTGACAGCGACCAAGTCACGCTCGCGAGCCGACGCGCGTTTCCCATCCAATCGAACATCGGCGGCACGCCGGTCGAACGCTTCCAAGACACGCGTCCTATTCAACACACTTTAAAGTTGACCACTTTAACACTTTAAAGTGCAAAAGGGAAACACACCTGTACTCCACGGCGTGCGTGACGGGGTTGCCGTTGAGCAGGAGCGTGTGCAGCACGGGCAACTGGCCCGCGTGGCGCACGTCGGACGGGCAGCGCAGAGAGTTGTCGCGCACGTCGAGCAGTTCTAGTGAGAGAACTCGTGAGAGTCCTGTGGGTGAGGGAGATTTGTTTTGGGACGATTGGGTTTATTAAAAAGGACATTTTATGTGCCAGTAAAGTGTTAAGTGTCACCCTGTAAAGTGTAAAGTAAGTGTCAAATGTCATGTAAAATGTCATACTAATCTGTCAATTACCAGGCAAAATGTCATACTAATCTGTCAATTACCAGACAAAATGTCATACTAATCTGTCAATTACCAGTTAAAATGTCAAAACTTTGGCAACAAAATATTTTCTCTTTTTGTTCAAATTTGACATTTTACACTTTACGTGCGGGACTGCCCCAGAAATAAAGTTCACCTTCCAATGATCGTATACTGTTGCCAGTTAAAATTAGTCTCTTCACATTGCCCAATTTCATGTGCCACGATTCAACGTGTTCAATTCCGTTGTTACTCAGATTAAGCACCCGTAATCTAGCCAAATGTACCAGTTCGGTACCAATGTCAGTTAAACTGTTGTTCGACAGATCTAGGACTTCCACGTACGGCAAGAGGATCTACGTATTTGTGATGTTTTACACGAGTGTATGCGAAATGTAAAGAAAATTAAATTTGTCGAAAAAATTAAAAAGTTTTGAAAAAAACGCGGGAAAAAATGAGATGTGCGACCATATGAATCCATGATTTTCGAAGTTTCGACTGTTCAATGCTGATTTTGGAAAGAATAATTTTACTCAAAGGAGAGAGGAGGACTCACAATGGATGCATCAATTTCTTTCAACAAATTGAATGAAAAATCGGCCTCTTTAAGTGAATTCCATGTTTGGCACTGTTCCAACTTTATAGATGAACTACCGCAAGCGTCGAGCTGTCCACAGCACAATAATCTCTGAAAAAGCCACCAGAACACGATGCATAAGTAAGTTCGAAAATTACAGCACAATTGAAAAATTTAGAATACCGTATTTCCTCGAAATACCCCCCTCAAAATGGGCACTATGAATTTGTGGTCCGGGAAATGCATAACAGACGTTCAAAACACTTACTGTGTTACGTTAGAACATCGTTTATACCATCTACATCCTTATATAAGGCTGTAAAATCTTATAAATGGTGGTTACTGTTGCATTTTTCACGTTTTTTTCTCAAAAGTTTCACTCTGAAAAAATAAACCCCCCGGGGGTAATTCGAGGAAATACGGTAGACATTTTCATACCTTCAAATGCTTGACTGTGTAATGTACTATGAGACAAGTGACAGTCTCTTTCACATTTTCCATCCCACTTATCATAGTGGGATTGCAATCAGTTACCTACGTAGGCGTAAAAAACTTCAGTTAGATTTTGACGTTGTCATAGTCTATACATACAACAATTCAAAAGTAACAGACAGGTTAAAAAAACAAACCCAAAATGTTTGAAGCGACTTGCAAAACTGCAGACTGAAAGGTAATGACCTCAATTGAATGTTGCTCCGTTTATAGGACCCTCTGCCGCCGCCCCGAATTTTCAATCTGGTACGTTTGTGCAGAAATTCAGTCACCACACCGATATCGGCGCCAGATGCTGAGAAAATTGTGACAACTTTTTATTGGTGCTTTGTTTAATCGCTGAAAATGAAACTTCTTTAGCCAGTCTGGGCCAACTGAAGTGTAACTGTGTCGGTGTTGAGTGGAGCATCCTACTTCTAAATCACGATAACCATAAAAATCGATTTCTAGAAAATGGCATTTTGAGCTTCATTTCGAATTTTCTGCCAGTGATGCCAGTAAGGTTCCAAATGTTGATAATAAAGTGTCAATAAATCGACTTCTCGCCCGCGACAAAAAAAATGTTGCCGTTCCCAATAAATTCGCCTTATGGACAGTAAAACCATCACTCAAACTTCAAAAAACAAGTCGAACCCCACAAAGTAAATACCCACCAGCGGTGGTCGGTTCAGGCAAAGCGAGTCTCTGCGTGACCGCGTACAGTTGCAACGGCGTCAGCTCGACGAACCCGTCGGAGGCGGCCGCGCCGGCGGCGGAGTCGAGCTGGTCCGCCCACGACTCGGACAGGCGCTCGCAGATCGCGTGCACTTCCTGCGGTGGTAAGATTTTCATGTTTCTGTAAAGTGTGCTTAAATTTTTTGTGTGTTATTTGGTTAACATTCAGTTGACACGAATTTCCCATGTCAACTAGTGTGTGTGGGCCCTATCTGACAAGGATTTACTTCATTGATGCCAGAATTCATTACTTATCGATGTTATTCACTTTTTGGGTTCAGGTATTTCGCTCAATTAATAAAAAGCGGCTATTGCAGGTTCTTTCAACAAACCGCTCGCATTTCATGTGTGAATAAAAGTTCGAGTACACAATGGTATATGTCCCTTAAAAACACTAAATACGTCAAATGCAAGGTCTACTGATGAGTAGGGTGGCATAATAAACCGCACCGTACCGCGTACCGCACTTTTCGTATTTACCGTACCGTAAACCGTTTACCGCAAAATTGAAGATTCACCGCACCGTACCGTACCGTTTACCGCACAATGGGAAATTAACCGTACCGTACGGTATACTGCAAGGCCGTACCGTCTGACACCCTACTGATGAGCTGATGATGACTCTTCGCTATTATCCACCGGTATGAATCGCGCTACTATTTCTATTACTATGATCGTAACTTCTATTCATCCTTTCACACTGACCATGAAACTTCTTGAAGATGAATGTGTAAATCTATTATCCAAATTCAAAAGAACTCTAGTAACTTCTTTTGATTCACAACGGCGCAGACCACACAACAGCGTACGTTAAACTATAGTAAAAAAAATAAAACAAAAAACCTTGACATTCTCTTCAGTATCCACTCAGCTTAGAAACATATAATCGTAAATAGTAAAATATGAAAGGTCTTTATTGCCCTGCATTTGAATACATCGAGGACAACCATATTTACGATGGTGGCAACATCATGACCACTTATGACATGAGAAATGATGATGTGGGTAGGGTGACAACTTTTTGCTTTTTCTCAAATTTTTTTCCATTTCCATTTTCTGGCTGCTAAATTTTTTCTGTTTCCGTTTTTCTGGCTCATTTTCCGTTTTCCAGCTCAATTTTCAGTTTTTCCACTTTTTTCCATTTTTCGGCCCTAATTTTCCCATCTTTTTTCCATTTTCTGGTTTAATTTTCTGTTTTTTTTCCACACCTCATTATCCCTTTTTCGGCTCAACTTTCTGTTTTCTGTTTCAGCCAAACTGGTAAACATTCATGCAGGTTTCCAATTATGTGAATTTTGTGTTCTTTCCCGTGACACCAATCCCAATCCCGAAATCACAAAAAGCCAATCCCAATCCCGATCACGAAAAGACAACCCCGTTTGAACCCTAGCAGTGACGGGTCATGTAAAGTGACCAATCAACGATAAGTTACACGTAAACATTTGAGTGAAGATATTTGTCCATTAAATCGTTATAAATTGTGTATTCGACTTACAATTTTGTTACTTTGTTTAAAATTATTACTTCATGCAGAATGGGCACCCAATTGAGTGCAGCGGCGGCGTGCCCAAGGCGGTCACGTGCGCCGAGTCCGTCTCGGTGTGGGAGCCGGGGCGCAGGTGCCGCATGGTGTGCGACCTGTTCTGCTTCGTGCTGTGTCTGCTGGTCATGTGCGTGCAGCTGGCCGCCCTCGACTACTACTTCATCCAGTACCTCGAGCAGGTGTCAGTTCCGCAAATTGAGAAGTGAGAAGTAAAATGACAAAACTGAAGTGAAATGGTAAGTAAATGATCAAAAGTGAAGTAAAAAACACAACTAATTTCTCTTCTCTTTTGCCATTTTACTTCGCTTTTGCCATTTCACGTTGCATTTGTCATTTTACTTCTCACTTCTCCAGTTGCGGAACTGCCCCCAGGACTACTGGCACGCGTTGATCGCTGGCGACGTGATTGTGGTCTTGGTGATGGTCTGGCTGCTCGGCATCGCCGTCAGGTACAACCAGCGGTGCATGAAACACGCTTGCAGCACAGGCGAGTCATTTGTCTTTGTCTTTGTCTTTACAGACAACTGTCAACGTCACTTTACTCGACTCGCAGATGCAAACATAAAGTACGCATACCTCGGTTGGGGCGCCTACTCCACACTTTTGGTGGGGAAAGTCGCGTGTACTTTCATCCTGTATGCCGACCAAATTGGGACGAGGCCCTTTCTGAGCAGGGGGGTCTACAGGGCCAATCTGGCACTGAGCGCAATCGTATTTCTGTTGTTGCTGGAGGCGCACCACTACACACGTTTAGGCAGCCATAGGCAACATTATCTGAACCATCTGTCAACAGCAATATCATTGGACATCTTGGATTCAATCTTTTTCTTGAATATTCTGTTTAATAGCAAGGTAAGTAACAGAATAGACAACGCTGTTCGTGCATCATGTTTTTAACTTATGATTAGGGTTCTAGCGGGACCACGGTCCCGGTACATGGATCGGCAATAAGTCGGGACTGGGGCGGGCCCGGTCACGGTTCCCACATCCAAAAATTTCTGGTCCAGGTCCTGGTCCCGAACACCCAGCCCCAGTCCCGACATAGAAAATTTTTTGGTTCCAGTCCTGGTCAAAACCCAGTCCCAGTCCCGACATTGAAAAATTTCCGGTCCCGGTCCGAAAAACTGGTCACATTTGAACCCTATTTATGACCAACAAAAAGAGCGGACTATTGATTGTAAAATCGGTGCGAACTCAAACACAAATTGCAGATATACAACTGGGAGGTGACCGACGGGCTCTACATAAGCATACTGGTGCTCGCCTGCATCAACTTCATCTTACCCACTTTTGCTCTATTCAAACTGCGCTACCCCCACTGGCTGGGGCAAGAATACTCCGAACTATACGCGCTCGTTTATACTCTCATTGTAAACGTGCCATATCTGGTGCCACTCCCAGACCCCTGTAAAAAGCCCTGTAAATGTCAAGTGTCAAGTAAAACACGTTTGCCATTTTACAGGGCATTTTACATTACTTTTGACACTTTGCATGACATTTGACATTTAACAGGGCTTTTTACAGGGTCTGGGAGTGGCCCCTGGTGATCAGAGTGTTCATCTGGCTACATCATTGGGACATACATCACTTTGGTGATTCTACACTTGATAATCACAATCAAATGGAGAATGAACACTATGATATCGGTGCTTTTGTGGTAAAAAATGTCATCGTGATTTACATAGCGGCAAAGGAACTTTGCCAACGTGTTCTGTTGTCCATCCGCTAGCAGCTACATATTTATATGGAACCTGGGGTTGGCGAGTACAAAATTTCTAATTCACAGACAGTGAATAGTGAAATTTGAAATGCATTTCAAGTGACAAGAAGGGTTCAAACGGGATCCCGATCCCGAATCCCGAGAAATTCCGGGATTTTGTGGTCCCGATCCCGATCCCAAAGCCTCAATCCCGATCCCGATCCCGAAATTTCAAAAGGCCAATCCCGATCCCGATCCCGAGATTTTGATCCCATGTCCCAATCCCGATCCCGGACAAATTCACAAACACAAAAGGTGCCAGAAATGGCACTTTTAAAGGACCATTTTGTATGCAGTTTGCAAAAAATTTGCGCGCAAGCGCGCATTTCCCCACCTCCCTCTATATCTCTGTTGCGTGGGCATGGACACCACTACAAATGGACTCGATACAGTGCCCATTACCATAGTTTAAGGTTAATACACATGCATATATGGTAGACAGTGGTGTGAATGACAATGCCAGGCAGCCCATTGCGCAGTGCCTAAATGAATCTATAGCATTCTTTTGGATGCCAATATAATCCAACGTTTCTGGCACCCATTATTTTTGGTGTTTTGGATCATTTTGTGAAATATCAGGGGAAAAACCCTGAAAACCAATTTTTTTAGGCCTAAATCCCGATCCCGAAAGGTCAATCCCGATCCCGAAGGGTCAATCCCGATCCCGAAAGGTCAATCCCGATCCCGAAAGGCCAATCCCGATCCCGATCCGGAAATTTCAAAAAACCAATCCCGATCCCGAAAAGTCAATCCCGTTTGAACCCTATTGACAAGTTAAGTTTCAAATGTCCCACGGCAGGACAAGTAAACTGCCTACCCCCCCCATGAACACTTTCCCGGAAATTCGAATGCAGTGCGTTTGAAACCCCGTTCATTCCCTGCCCTATTTAGTTGATATATTTTTGTAGCTGTATGTTGAGCTATTTTTGTTAAGTGTTCCTGTGTTGTGTCCTGCGTTCGAGTTATCCATGCACCACATTACCTAGTAAATACGCCGTTTAATGCTCATAACAAGTGAACAGGTTTTATGTCCATAACTCACGTTCAGCTATGTACTGATATAGAAAATCGCATAGATGCATGCATACACACAATACATAGGTATTTTAAAATCTGTCAGCAAATACTGCAATATCAGAAAGCCGACACAGTTCAGAAAGTATACAACAGTAGAGCTCAAGTATAGCGGAAATGGTACGGCCCTCCCAGCTCATGCTTTCCGGACGGCGCCCATGCACTTAAATACGTTGATACGTCATGTTGATTTACCTTGAACCTATATTGCGGTTTTGGCGCGGCACTGGTTCTGGCGCGGCGACCATTCAATAGTGCAAAGACACGGGTGATTTCTGTGGGCATCGTCATTGCTCACGAGGACAAAACAATCATACACAGTCTGTCATCGACCATTCCACCCATTAAAATCAAATAACCTCAACAGTCACGCATTCAAACCCCCCAAAGTCCACTAAAACCCCCCAAAGTCCATTAAAACCCCCCAAAAAGAACCATGCTTGGTGGTTTGAATCCATGGTACAGCGACGACAATCTAAGTTATGAGGACAAAGACGACACGATCACATACACGACACCCAGGTGCCAATCCCAGACCATGTCAAGTGTAAAAAAGTGTCAAATGTCATGTAAAATGTCATACAAAGTGTCAATTATCGTGACAAATGTAAAGTAAAGTGTCAATCGTCATGCAAAGTTCAGTAACCAGATCTTCTTACTTTACATGACACTTGACACTTTACTTTACACTTTACAAGGTCTGGGACTGCCCCCAGCGGGGCGCAAGTGGCAGTGATTCACGCGTCAAGGCCGCCCAGCGCCGTTGCGGAACCGGAAAAGTGGATGTATCCACCTGTTGGTTTGGTTGTTTGCGTTGGGTTGATTTTTGGTTTGGTTGAGTGGTTTTTTTGTGGATCTTGGATTAGGGATAGATTGTATTTGTGGAGATGTTTGGCTTTGTGATAGATTTATGTCGATTTTGAGCAATTTTTTTCGCTGTACAAATTTATGAGCATATATGCATGGCCACTAAGAAATCTGCATTCCATTGGAAAACTGATTCTCACGAATGCGGATCAATATTCAGCCCTCAAATTTGTATAATATTTATAAATAAGGATATTAACACAATAGTAACAGGAGTGAAAGTATGTTGCACAAGAAAATTGGCTACTTGCTACGTAGAAGCAAAGCCAATCTTAAGGCACAAAAAAAAGAAAGAAATTTTCTGTAGAATGCCTTGTCCAAACCAGTCCCCCAGAGAGAAATGCATTGCAGTAGAATATAGCGTAGATAGGCTTAGGTTTGGAACAAAACTTTATAACAAATATGGAACCGCAGTGAGGGATGGTCGGAGTTTTTAAACCGTCTTGAAAAAGCAACAACGTTCTCACAGAAAAACGTTTTCATCCCTAGTTCCCTTGTAGGAACCAGTGAAAATTCCGCCAATGACAATATTTGCCATTTGTGTTTGCCCAGAAAATCCTAGGAAAAAAAAATTGCCGATGCATAGATTCACACGGATACAGTAAAATGAGTAACTAATGTCAATAACCACCAATGCAGGTGTGCATATTTGATGCCGCAAACAAATATGTACATAAATATTTCTGCGCAGTGCACTAAGGTAAAACTCGAAACTTGTAAATATTTGTCCCTGTGAGAAACTGCAAGGTCAAACTTCAGTTGGAAATTTTATTTCGCACAACAGCGTACGTAGTGGACGCTGAATGTACACATTTACTCTCATTTCTCCAGTAAAAAATTCCTGCGTTCACTGGAATTTTCATGCGACATTTCACAATCATTGCGTCAATTTTATATCATCACGCAAAAAAGCAATATTAAGGAAAATCGCTATTCAAACGACTCTTGAAAATATTTTAAAACAGGTTCCCTCACAAATTTAACATGTAAATTTCCCAGCGTGTACGATCCAGCACTTTCAGCCGAGATGCAAAACCGAACAGACAAAAGACGCCTAAAACACGTCACAAGGATAGTGGTGGCAATGAAAAAATATGATTTTTGCAGGTGATGTAGGAAATTCCAACCATGTTCCAACCTGATTTAGTATCGCAGCGCAATAAATTAGGAGATCTAGGACAACCATATCTATTCCAATCTATTCTACGGTCTAATCTGAGAAAATTAAACACAACCTCTCCAGTCTCAGACAAACTATGATTGAAATTTTGAAACTTTGAAAAACATTTTCCCACCATTTTTAACACCGTTCTCGCAGCACAAAATGCGGCAACAAAATGGGCGCGCCGGGGGCGAAGCCATAGACCTAGCCGAGTGCAGCGGCGGCGTGCCCAAGGCGGTCACGTGCGCCGAGTCCGTCTCGGTGTGGGAGCCGGGGCGCAGGTGCCGCATGGTGTGCGACCTGTTCTGCTTCGTGCTGTGTCTGCTGGTCATGTGCGTGCAGCTGGCCGCCCTCGACTACTACTTCATCCAGTACCTCAAGCAGGACTACTGGTACGCGTGGATCGCTGGCGACGTGATTGTGGTCTTGGTGATGGTCTGGCTGCTCAGCATCGCCGTCAGGTACAACCAGCGGTGCATGAAACGTGCATGCTCCACCGGTAAGTCTCTTGTCTTTGTCCTCACAGACAATCGGGGGTCTCCAATGGGGGGGCTGGGGGTTTGGGGGGGGGAACCCCCCAAACCGCCCAGCTATCTATCTATCCCGGAGGCCGCTCAACTATCTATCTATCCCGAAAGCAAAATTTTGGACTACTACCGCAGTATGCATGCCAGCATGAATTGTGGATGCGGGGTGGATGACATTGTACCAAATTTTTTGGCTACTATATCCTGAACCCCCCCCCCCCAATCGGCCAGCTATCTAGGTTCTGGAGCGATTCTTGAGAAATTATACCCTCCAGAGGAGCGATTGGCTATTATGTATCCAATGCCCTGGAGGGTCAAAATCTAGGATACCCCTGCAGACAACTGTTAATTACACTTGTGCCTCGACTAGGGTTGGCCGATGTTTTTTTTAAACGTTTTTTTTATTAAAAAACGTTGGTTTTTTTTAAAAAACATGACGTCCGAAATGTTTGTTTTTTTAAAAAACATCGGCCGAAATTTTTAGTACTAAGCACTAGGTATTTTGCAAAATTTTTGCGCGCAAGCGCGCAATTTCACACACAAATTGACATTGGTGGTTGTTTTCATTGGTTTTGTTGCATTTTTAGTATCAAAACATCCATTTCTATGTGCTACCATGGGTGAATAAGCCGACATATGTTGCTGTAATATATAATATTGAGGTAATGTGCTTCCATGTACCTCCACAGTGTGTAACTTCACTCCCAAAGTAACAACCTCCTTTTATAACCTTGTTTGATCACCATTCCGTGCCAAACTTTACCTGAAGTCACGAACATTCGACTATAAGGCGATATACGAATGATATGTAGACGAAAAATGGATATTTTTGACACAAATCACCACTTATAATGCTATCCCATGGCTCCACAGCCATTATATGGTCATATTTAACATCACATAGTATTGCCAGTGTCTGATATACCTATATATGTTGACACTAGGTCATATCTGGGAGCTTTTTAAAAAAAAACGTTGTTTTTTTTAAACGTTTTTTTTTTTTTAAACATCGAGTTAAAAAAACGTTTTTTTTCAAACCCTAGCCTCGACTCGCAGATGCAAACATAAAGTACGCCTACATTGGCTGGTTCGCCTACTCAATTTTACTGGCAGCAAAAATCGCCTGCACCTTCGTTCTCTACGCCGATAAAATCGGAACGAAGGAGTTTCTGAGCCGGGACATTTACAAAATCAATTTGGCACTGAGTGCAGTCATATTTCTGCTGTTAATCGAAGCGCACCATTACACGCGATTAAACAGTCCCAGACAACAATATCTGAATTATTTGTCCACTGCGATATCATTGGATCTCTTGGATTCTATCTACTTTTTGAATATTTTGTGGAACAGCAAAGTGAGTTAAATTGGTTTGTTAGCAATGAGCATGTCACGTAGAGTCCTAGTGATAAAAAGCGTCAGATAATTTGTTGGTAATTATAAGTCTGATTGCTGGTAATTATAATGCTTATTTCAGCCAGGATTTTCAGTGAGAAAAAGTCCGATGAAGTTTGTTTGTATGGGCCAATTAATCTTCAAAACTATATACATAAAAATTCTTCATAAAATCCAAAATATTAGATTGATAGTTTATGTCAAGCAAAAGTTTAGAACTTCCGCGGTAAAAAAAACAGCCCAAAAATGATGACACTTGACTTTGATAAATTTTTTTTTTGTAGGAAAGTGACGATTTTGAGTTTCAATATATGTAGATTCCAAACCCACTTTAAATGATTGTACGTGGGGAATTTTGGGCATGTTTGGTTCTTAATCAAAGCAAGCTGTCTGTCTGCGTCACACTCAAAATTCAGGCGCCATACTTATCACCCACCAAGTTCAAACAAAAATCGCAGGCGTACAAGTGGGACGTGTCCAACACGCTGTACATCGCCATGCTCGCGCTCACCTGCATAAACTTCGTCCTACCCACATTTGCTCTACTCAAACTACGCTACGCGGCCATGCCAAAATGGCTGTGTTTGCCATATGAGAAGGTTTACGCGCTCATTTATACTCTGATTGTGAATGTGCCCTATTTGGCTATCAGAGTGTACTTGTTTGTGCAGTTCAGAACTGACATTGGACATGGAAATGATAGTGATTCTAGTGGCGGTGTGGACTCTGTGAAGACACAGGAGGATTATGATATGAGCGTTTTTGTGATAAAAAATGCAATCATGATTTTTATCTCAGTGAAAGAGTGCTATCAACATGCTTTACAGTCAGTTCACAGGCGGTGATCACAACTTATCACATGCATAGCATTTTGATTCAGTGGGTGATGTGCCTATGGATTTTGTGCCTAACTATAGTTTTTTTAATTGATCCAAATGAAAAATGAAGGCAGATGCGCGCCAACAACACACGTCAATTAAAAATTGTTTGGTTAAAAACTAGTGATTGGTATTTATGTTGGTTTACAAAATAATAAAAAATGTGAAAATGGCATCATACGATCCAAGGCGACTGAAAACGAAACTCACGCACAAAATAACGAACCCCAAAATGAATCCAAAAACACAAACAAAATACTAAAACAACTCACATACTGATCGAAGTCGAGAAATCTGCCCAATAACTTCGGAATGGCAGTGAGACGGCGCTTCTGCGCTATGAATAGCTCGAGTTGCAGAATGGCGCGCAGGTACTTTTCCAATTCCGACTGCCTTTCCTGCAGGAAATCTTCATCCTGAAAGTGTGATAAAAATGATGCTTAAGGATAAAAATTGATGAAAGTGTGAAAATTTATTCAAGAAATTGACAAGTGGCCTTGTAGATTTGGACCCTCGTGTAGGTTCAGGTAGATAGTAAATCGGTCCTTTGTGGGGTGTCAACTTTCCGTTTCCCGAAGGAATTTTTTACCTCTCCGTTTTCTTACTATGTTATGTTAGAACAGGATTCATGCTGTTTACGTACTTATATAAGTCTATATAGTCTTATAAATGACGGTTTTTGTTGCATTTTTCGACGTCTGTGTACGTTACAAACAGCGATTTAGTACTAGGATTTCAAAAAATTTCTGGCGAAATAATAACCCCCCCCCCCCAAATTTCCACTCTGAAAAAATATACCCCCGGGGCGCCGGGGGCTAATTCGAAGAAATACGGTACCTATCTATTTTTCGGTAAAATCGTTTTGACAACCAATTCGTCCGGAGGGATACATAGCTGAGGTATGGTACAGATTTATATTTAGCTGGAATCCTCTACCAGACCCCTGAAATTGACAGCGATCATTAATTTGCTTTGCAGTAGAAAAGTGATGCCGGTACAAATAGCATAGGTCAGCCAGACAAACGTTAGGAAGGTTACTTTAAGCTTTGACCAGAACCTTAATCTTAGTATGGCGCAAACCCGTGACATGCTAAGTTAAACATCTTAACTTTATTCACTTGACCAACTTGATTTCCAATGAGCTTTTTCCCAGGCAAAATGCTTTGTTTGCGCAATTTTTCACAGAATCGCTCTCTATCGAACTTCTCAAACTCGCTGTAGCGTCGCTCCAAAGTCCATGATATGTCGCCCACATTCACTTGGATTATGTAACTCTGAAAGTGCGTAGAATGTTGTGAATAGTCATCATGCAATGGTTTTAGCTTTCATTTCTGTCATGTGTCGCACTGTCTGATAGATGCTCTAAACCACCGCACAAACGTGTATATCCTTACCCAAAATTTAGCATGTGTCAAGGCATAATAAAGTCTTGAAGAAGGCTATCAAAAAATCCCCAAACTGCAGAAAAGTCTGCGTATTGACAACTTCAATCAGTGACACATTCACAGAACCAAACCAACCGTATAATCCCCATCTTTAACATGTTTGTGGCTGAGAACGCGGACAATTTTTGGCGCGTCTCTGTCCGGCTGCGTTTGATCGGCGCAAAACAGAGCCATCACAGCTTTTCATTGCGGGGAAATAAGGCGACCGTCAGTCATGGGGCGAATTGGGAGGAACCGCGGCCGGAAAAAGACCAATTTTCTACCGTAATCCATGAATAGAAAAGTAATTTGGAGGTGGAGTGTTCGGATGTTTACTGTAAAGATGTCATAGATTGCTATGTCTGGTAGATTTATGACGAAAACGGCTCATGAATGTTTATTTTACCCATGTTTCGTAAGCACAACTTCTGTTGAAATCATTTTCAGAGTACGAATGTGTCGACTTACTTTGCAAATATTTTTCTTTTATTTTGAATAGTCTATTACATTAGGAACATTGGGCAATATTCTTCGCACAGAAGTCTACGAGTTTGACTCAAAATAGATATACAAAATACTATATGTTGATAAATGTCATGTTCATACTCAAAAACTGCATCAAACGGCGCATCCAAACGAATTTTCTGCAACATTTCGTATGCAGCTGAACAGCGTTTCCTTCCCGCGGTACCATAAAAGAAATGAATTTGAAAAACAAGGGAATTTGAAAATGGCCACTGGTCAAGTTTTATCGGCGCCTATTGTCCCTGGTTGTTCGTACGCCGCACCCGTAGAAATAAATCATTTTAACATGGGGCCGGCTGGTCAGGAACAAAGATGGTTCTCAACGGACGATATTTTCATCCTATTCAATTGCAAGAAGGTTGTCAACATTTTGAAGGATTGTGAGTTTGATTTTGTTTTGGAACTCTGGCACTAATTTTTAGTTAGACATTGAATGGGGTTTTCAGGTGTTACTAAACTATTGTTTTTTGCTCTGGTCAGGTGGGGAATGGGAAATGTATGTTTGTAGGATTGAACAAATACAAATGGCACCGTTGCCAAAAATTACCGACACAATTTCTGCCAGTATCGTTGGGGAGATTACTTTTTAAATTTTCAGTCGACGTATTCAAAAAAGACTGGTGGCCAATTTCAATGGACGAGCGGCCCCATCGCCAAGAGGAACGAAAGCGCGCGCTTGAGAATCTGCTGAAATACCTGGAAAATCAAGTTTGCATGAGAGCGGATGTGGGCATGAAAAAAGGTAATTAGTATTTAGGAATGTCCGAAGTTTAAACAAAAATTTTATTAATAACGTTTTGAAAAACGCAAGCATTGAAACTGTTGTTGTTTTTCAAAATAATTTTTTTTTAGTTCGTCTGCACTGGGTATTTTATAAATTTTTCGCATACAACTTACTATGGGTGGTTGTTTTCATTGGTTTTGAGGCATTTTCCATGTAAAAGCTTATTCATCCTATTTGTTTTTCATGAGATTCAATCCATTTTAGATAAGCCGTGTATCCAGCAAATGAATCAGCAACAATCAATGAAAACACAGTTTTTGGTGCTGACTACAGTGAGTAAAACTAAAATTTAGTTGGGTCTAGGGATGGCTGGGGGATTGTTTTCCAAAGTTTTTTTTTTAAAAACCTCAGCCAAATTTTTTTAGTACAATTTCGCATACACACTACCATTGGTGGTTGTTTTCATTGGTTTTGAGTCATTTTTAGTGTAAAAGCTTCCATTTCATGATGATATTAGGGTTCAAACGATATATCGTATCGAGTATCGGATATCGACCATTTTTTAATCGAATATCGATATCGAAAATTTTGAAAAATATCGAATATCGACCATTTTTTCGATATATCGAACCTGTATTGTGTCCCCAAATTTACTTTTCATTTTCATTTTGAGATGTTTATGGTTGATCTGATGTGCTTATAGTATTGTATTTGATGAGTAAAAGTACAGTATTTATAATGTCATTGTTGTTGGAGTGCTAAATTTGAAGCCAGAAAACGCTGATATACTTTTTTATGCAACATGCCCTTAAGCAATTAGGTTAGGATGAACTGTAATATCTACCAATTGTTATTTGTCTGATACACATTGATTCATCATGTTTTTCTTCTATTTTCTACCATTGAGTGATGTAAAGCTTGTTAAAATCACTTGTACCATTCAAATTTCAGTAAAGAGATGATTAAACATGTGTGCAACCACATGAAAATACAATACGCCACTTGAAATATGCCTTGCTATACCAAAATCATATCGCAATATCGAATATCGAATATCGACCATTTTTCAATATCGAATATCGATATCGAGGTTCCATATCGTATCGATATCGAATATCGAGTTTCAGAAAAAAATATCGAATATCGATATCGAAAATTTTGAAAAATATCGAATATCGATATCGAAAAGTCGTATCGTTTGAACCCTAGATGATATTGTGTTATAATAGGCTATGTGACCATGTGTTAGCGTTGATATTAGGGTTCAAACGATATGACTTTTCGATATCGATATTCGATATTCGATATTTTTTCAAAATTTTCGATATCGATATTCGATATTCGATATTTTTTCAAAATTTTCGATCGATATTCGATATTTGATATTTTTTCTGAAACTCGATATTCGATATCGATACGATATGGAACCTCGATATCGATATTCGATATTCGATATTGAAAAATGGTCGATATTCGATATTTCGATATTCGATATTGCGATATGCTTTTGGTATAGCAAGGCATATTTCAAGTGGCATATTGTATTTTCATGTGGTTGCACACATGTTTAATCATCTCTTTACTGAAATTTGAATGGTGCAAGTGATTTTAACAAGCTTTACATCACTCAATGGTAGAAAATAGAAGAAAAACATGATGAATCAAAGTTTATCAGACAAATAACAATTGGTAGATATTACAGTTCATCCTAATCTAATTGCTTAAGGGCATGTTGCAAAAAAAAAGTATATCAGCATTTTCTGGCTTCAAATTTAGCACTCCAACAACAATGACATTATAAGTACTGTACTTTTACTCATCAAATACAATACTATAAGCACATCAGATCAACCATAAACATCTCAAAATGAAAATGAAAAGTAACTTTGGGGACACAATACAGGTTCGATATATCGAAAAAATGGTCGATATTCGATATCGATATTCGATATTTTTTCAAAATTTTCGATATCGATATTCGATATTTGATATTTTTTCCAAATTTTCGATATCGATATTCGATATTTTTTCAAAATTTTCGATATCGATATTCGATATTCGATATTAAAAAATGGTTGATATCCGATATTCGATACGATATATCGTTTGAACCCTAGTTGATATAATATGCAGCCAATGTGCTCCCACATACTTCTACAGTGTGAAACATTACTGGCAGTGTATTAGCCTTCCCTTGTATCTTATTTTATGCACTATTCTAGGGATGGAAAAAAGCGCTTTTTTTAACGGCCCCGCAAAAAACGCGCTTTTTTGCTTTAAAAAAAAAATGTCAAGACGTTACCTAAAAAGCTCCCAAATATGGTTCTGAGTCAATATATACAGGTTTATCAGACAAGTAGCAGTACTTGTGATTATATATAGTCATAGAATGGCACTGTAGTCATGGGATAGCATTATAAGTGCTGATTTCTGCCAAAACAAACCACTTTTATGTCGACTCATTATGTATATTGCCGTTTGTTAATGTTTTGTGACTTCAAGTGAAGTTAGGCATGGAATAGTGCTCAAATAAGGTTATAAGAGAAGGCTGATACATTGAGACTGATGTTTCCAACTGTGGAAAAGTGTGTGGAAGCACATTGGCTGGATATTAAATACTACACTGACATATCACAATTCACAACTTATGACTACATAATAGCATGCAGGAATAGAAGGAATGCCACTAAAAATGATCCAAAACCAATGAAAACCATCACCAATGGTAACGTGCATGCGAAATTGCGCGCTTGCGCTCAAAAAATTGCAAAATACCTAGTGCATAAGTACTAAAAAAGCGGCGTTTTTTTAAAAAAGCGCTTGAAAAAAAGCGCTGGCCATCCCTACACTATTCTATTCCCAACTTCACTTGAAGTCACAAATGTTGAACAAAAGGTAATATATTTACATAACAAGTCGACATAAAACAGAATATGTTGACAGAAATAACCACTTAAATATTATGCTATCTCATGGCAAGACAGCCATTCTAAAGATGTATATAACACCACAAATTACTGCCGCTTTTGAAGCTTCTAAAAAAATCTATTTTGAAAAACCGGGTCGTTGAAAAAAAGGTAATTCCATACCTAGCTGGGTCTAAAGATAGAAAGAAGTGTTTTTAAATGGTCTGGGTGCTTGCGTCTTTTGAAACTAGTCTCAAAAACCCGCTCGAAGATCTTGCCACGCCTCGTTCCATTATTATTCTCCCTTTTTCAGTGAGAGCACTTCTGGCGGCCGTCAGGGAAATCGACTGGAAGGGACGGCGCCTGGACAGATTTGAACGGCTGGTGAAAAATGCCCTCACGGAAAAATGGTACCGACTTTGCAGCGCCATCGCATTGCTGGGGAATCTGGAAAAGTTGGCCGAAGCTTTTGGACGCTTGCCAAATAGTTCGCGGAAGGAAAGCAGTTTGCGGATGGTGAAGCAACTTGATCGCAGTCTTTATGAGGAACTTGTACCAGCTGAGGGTGCGTGAGTCTATTTGCCTTCGGCATTGTGAGTTTGAGTTGCGAGGGTAACACTTTTCTATATCGATATTCGAAGATCGAAATGCTCTGATGTTCGATATGATTAGTCTATTTTCGAGATACAAAATATCGATGTTGTATACTAATTATCGGTGTGAGGATGGCATTTTATATGAATTATTCGTTCTGCATTGAAAAGTGTCACGATGGCGCACAGTAAAGTGAAAAAATTTGGTCTACATTCGAAAGGTTTTGCACGCAGAATTATAAATGTGGTTGCTTAATAAATCTTAAACATTATATAAATAAATCTTTCAAACTTGCACTGATAGATGTCTCTCAATTCAAAAACACGATTTTCAAACATACCATTTCCGCACTTGTGGAATCAGAAACGTTCAGACGCGGAACAAAACTTTTCTGTATATACCGTGTAGGGTTGGAAAAAAAACGTTTTTTTTTAACTCGATGTTTTTTTTATAAAAAAAACGTTTTTTTTTAAAAGCTCCCAGATATGACCTAGTGTCAACATATATAGGTATATCAGACACTGGCAATACTCTGTGATGTTAAATATGACCATATAATGGCTGTGGAGCCATGGGATAGCATTATAAGTGGTGATTTGTGTCAAAAATATCCATTTTTCGTCGACATATCGTTCGTATATCGCCTTATAGTCGAATGTTCGTGACTTCAGGTAAAGTTTGGCACGGAATGGTGATCAAAAAAGGTTATAAAAGGAGGTTGTTACTTTGGGAGTGAAGTTACACACTGTGGAGGTACATGGAAGCACATTACCTCAATATTCTATATTACAGCAACATATGTCGGCTTATTCACCCATGGTAGCACATAGAAATGGATGTTTTGATACTAAAAATGCAACAAAACCAATGAAAACAACCACCAATGTCAATTTGTGTGTGAAATTGCGCGCTTGCGCGCAAAAATTTTGCAAAATACCTAGTGCTTAGTACTAAAAATTTCGGCCGATGTTTTTAAAAAAAAAAACATTTCGGACGTCATGTTTTTAAAAAAAAAAAAAACGTTTTTTTTATTAAAAAAACGTTTTAAAAAACATCGGCCAACCCTATGCTTGACATTAACTATCAATATTATATTTTGGATTTCATGAAGAATTTTTATTAGCAATTTACTACAAATTTCGGCCGATGTTTTTTTTTAAAAAAAAACATTTCGGACGTCATGTTTGTTTTTTTAAAAAAAACGTGTTTAAAAAAAAAACGTTTTAAAAAAACATCGGCCAACCCTAATACCGTGCAACAATTTCCGTCTGCATACTTATTCCCAATAAATTTTACCAAATTTTCAGACCTGGCGCTCGACGGCTGCTCGCTTTATGGCACCGACGAATTAAAAAGTCACCTGCGGCTGCGCATTTTTCTGTGCCGCCTAAAAAGCGCATCGCCGGAAAATTGGCACATTGATTTGCTGGCAGCCATGGACGCAGATCCTGATTTGGCTCCCGTTAGAGAGAAGATTTTGAGTGACGTTGAATATGAAAAATTCCTGTGTGAGTTTTGACTTTTTACGGTGGAGAAAAATTAATCAAACTTGAGTTTGAGTGACTGATTTCTTTCAGGCGAACGCGACAATCAAATCGCGAAGGATAAGGAAGTGAATATTTTAAAACGAATTCACGAATATAATGGACCGAATATGCGGACAATTTTCAGCGAGGATCGCCGAAGGGACATTGAAAAGGAACTTCTCGGTGAGCCAATATAAATATCTTGTTTTTTTTTGCCCCGCAGCACTAGTACTGTACTGCAAAATGGGGGAAAAAATTACCGTACCGTCGTGCCGCATACCGCACTTTTCAGATTTACGTTTACCGCTATATGTAAAATTTGCCATTTACCGTAATTTTACATTTTACACAAAGCATTTGTCACATGAACTGCATTCGTTCATCTTTGCGATAAACACCAGTACTTGTGCGGTTTTCTGATCTGTCGTCCGGTGCCTACGCTTCTATGCTTTTTGTTGCTTTTTTATAGTGATTTTGCAACTGCTTTTATCTCTCTCAGCCGCTGCGCGTCATGATGATCACGACAAAACAAGAGGTAAAATGGTCTTAGCATTGCGCCCATATCAAGAGGAAATTGTTGACAAAGTTATGCCATCAGTTGACAAAGTTGGGACATCAGTTGACAAATTTGGGCTATCAGTTGACAAAGTTGGGCAAAGTGCCATCATTTCAGCGCCCACTGGTTTGTTTATATTTTGCATATATGTTTTTATGGATGTCGTTTCATTTAAGGTTTATATCCTGGGGAGGGGGTTCAAAAGTGTGAAACTCGAAAATCCTACCGAAACATAAATAAACATATTTCGAAGAAGTGGAGAATTCGTTGGTAGGCTTGTGGTCGTGGCATAAAAATGTCAGAAAAGTTTCTCATATTTTAGTGTTTGCAAATTTACAGGCAGTGGAAAAACATTCATAGCAGCGGAACTAATCAAAAGACACTTCATCGCGAATTTGAAGCGGCACAAGTACACCAGGTACCAGTCCCAGACCCTGTGAAATGTCAAATGTTATGCAAACTGTCAAAAGTCATCATGTAAAATGCCCGGTAAAATGGAAAATGTACACTTTGACACTTTGCATGACATTTGAAATTTTACAGGGTCGGGGACTGCCCCCAGGGTGTTGTTTGTCGTCCCGCGACAGGTTTTGGTTGATCAACATCCACCCAAACTTAACCAGATGTTTGCTAACGGCATCGAGTGAGGTTTTCTCTTTTTTTTGTTATTTTCTCCATTTTTTACCGCGGTGATCTCTCTATCTCCTCTAATTTTGTCGCTTTTTTCAGTGTTAACGGCGTGCAAAAATTTCTTCGCGTGAATGGCGCGCACGGAGGCGAGGAGGAGGTCCTGGAGAAAATTTTAACTCGACATGTTACGGTGGTCACTCCGCAGATTCTCGCGTTGGTTTAAAAAAAATTGTTTTTAAAAAGTTTTTTTGAAAACCAACCGTTATTTTGATGCGCAGGGACCTTTTGCTGTACAGCAGCCGTGGTGAAGGTCTTCGCTGGGAAGAAATTACAATGGTGATATTTGATGAGGTGCATCATATTGCTAGTGGTGATCACCCATATAAAAGTTGGTGTCCGGTATAGCCTAATTTTGAGGGAGAAAAAGGAGAAAGAAGCTTAAAAATAGCGGGAAATTGTTATACAACCACATTTATAACTACAAAATATAGCTGAAAATAGGCCGAAAAACAACAACAGATTAACCAGTGAATTTGATGGTGAGAATGGGCAAAAAGTTATTTAAAATAAGTTATTTTGAGCGGAAATTGACGGTAAAATTGATTAAAAATACTTAAAAATTTTACGTTTTCTGGGTCAAAAGTACTTTAATCACGTTTATTCTTGAGTAAAGGTAAAAAATTGTACCTTACATTTTCTGTACTCAGGGGGTGGGTAAAAAAATAATTTAGGTTTACATATACTTTGAAAAATGTTCGGTACTTTTAACGACTCCGTTGTCACCCCCCCAAATGGGCAACTCACTCGCAGTTCTTTGCACCAGTTACTTGTCATACTGGGAAAAAGCCCAAAATCGCAACGGCATACAAATTATCGGCATGTCTGGCACAGTGGGTCCACGCACAACCGAGACTAATCCATCGCTGGTTTGTGATGTAGTGAAATCTTGGACATTTTTGCGTGTTAAGAAGCCGACAAACATAGTCGACAAACTTTACAGATCGATCGACATTTGCGTCGACTTCTGGCGCACGTAGACAGCCGAATGCCGGTGGTCCGAACGATTCAGTGTCAAGACTCGCTACAAAGTCACTTGAATCGGATGACTTATGAGGGTGGGTTCAGTGTGAATTGGGGTTCAAAGGGGATCCCGAAATCTAAATATCCCAATCCCGATCCCGAAAAACTTATCAACTGGGATCCCGATCCCGAAAAATTTGGGGCGAATGATAAAACAGTGAAAAAATTACATTTTTCACTGAAAAGTGTGAATGGGAATATCCATTATGCCTTTGATCAATGCCTTATCTGGCTTGACATTTTATTTTTTACTTTTTTTGTGAAAAATGCGAGAAAAATAATATATATTAGAACCTTGACGTTGAAATAAATCACAGCTGGAGTCTACGAGGCCGCGCAACACCCGGTCGCTTGGGCGCTACTGCAGATAGGAACCCGTTTGATGGTGTCGCTTTTGGATGCGCTGGAAAAGGCCCTTTTTGTGAAATTGGATGAACTGCGGCGCGGCGGAAACTTGGACAGGGCGGCGCAGCTGCATTCATGGTGGCAGTGTAAGATTACTAAGACCCAGGGCAATATGCCGGTTTGTCAGTGTCTTGTTTGTAAAATAGTCTTTTTATGATGGGTACTTGAAGATTTAAAATGTTGTTTTTAAATTGGTTAGTTTCACCGGCCCTGTGCCGATGCACAAGTTTACCCGGTGCACGAGTAGCAAAAGTAGTAAAATGGCGCAATGGTGCGGCTTACTCTGGCGCCCTCAAATGGCGCCATTCGATTACTAATCATGTGTATTCCTATTGCTGCCTACAGCTGCTGGGTCAATGGCCCCCACACACTGGATGACAACTGAATTCGTGTCAACTAAATGTAAACTGAATTTAAGTGATACTGTGATTTCAACTTATCTATCTGATAGAGCATAGTTAATTTTACATCATGACTAGGGTTGGCCGATGTTTTTTTTTTAAACTTTTTTTTAATTTAAAAACGTTTTTTTTTTTAAACATGACGTCCGAAATGTTTTTTTTTAATAAAAAAACATCGGCCGAAATTTTTAGTACTAAGCACTAGGTATTTTGCAAAATTTTTGCGCGCAAGCGCGCAATTTCACACACAAATTGACATTGGTGGTTGTGTTCATTTGTTTTGTTGCATTTTTAGTATCAAAACATCCATTTCTATGTGCTACCATGGGCGAATAAGCCGACATATGTTGCTGTAATATATAATATTGAGGTAATGTGCTTCCATGTACCTCCACAGTGTGTAACTTCACTCCCAAAGTAACAACCTCCTTTTATAACCTTGTTTGATCACCATTCCGTGCCAAACTTTACCTGAAGTCATGAACATTCGACTATAAGGCGATATACGAACGATATGTCGACGAAAAATGGATATTTTTGACACAAATCACCACTTATAATGCTATCCCATTAGGGTTCAAACGGGACCGCGGTCCCGGTACATGGTTCGGCAAAAAGTCGGGACTGGGGCGGTCCCGGTCCCGGTCCCGACACCCCAGTCCCGGTCCCGACAATTAAAAAAGCCAGTCCCGGTCCCGGTCCCGGTCCCGACCACCCAGTCCCGGTCCCGGTCCCGGAATTTTAAAGCGGTCCCGACAAGGGATGGAAAAAACGTATTTTTCAAAAAAAATTTGCCAGAAATGGCACTTTTCTAAAGCGATTTTGTAGGAACATCTAAAAAAATTTTTGCGCGCAAGCGCGCAAATACCCAGCCAATGATAACTATGTATTTTTCCAGAATGTGACAGTGTTAGAAAGGTCCCCAACATGATTCTAGTACGAAATATAGGTATATAAAGATACCTATATTGTAGACGTTGGCGCCAACGCCAGCGCCAATACTGCCATGGCGTTGGCGCCTACAACTGGCGCCGCCCCCCCTCCCAAAAAAATCCTGCGTACATTACGTTTCCTCATATATTCACAACTTCAAGTGAAGATGGCAATGGAATACTGCTTGAATAATGTTATAAGAAAAGGCTTATACATTGAGAGTGGTCCTTCACACAGTGGAGGTGTGTGGAACAACATTGGCTGGATATTACATACCAATAAGGTTCAAACAATACCGCGGTGCCGGTACCTGGTTCGGAAAATCCCAGTCCCGGTCCCGACCCCCCAGTCCCGGTCCCGGTCCCGGTCCCGACAATTGAAAAAAGCCAGTCCCGGTCCCGGTCCCGACCCCCCAGTCCCGGTCCCGGTCCCGGTCCCGACATTAGAAAATTTCTGGTCCCGGTCCCGGTCCGAAAAACTGGTCCCGTTTGAACCCTATATCCCATGGCTCCACAGCCATTATATGGTCATATTTAACATCACAGAGTATTGCCAGTGTCTGATATACCTATATATGTTGACACTAGGTCATATCTGGGAGCTTTTTAAAAAAAACGTTGTTTTTTTAAAAAAACGTTGTTGTTTTTTAAAAACATCGAGTTAAAAAAAAACGTTTTTTTTTCAACCCTAATCATGACACTTCATTTTCATTGTTCCTGTTAAGTGTGATGCTTTTTACAAACTTCTTGTTTAATTCAATTGACACTGAGTTGACGCGAATTTGCGATGTCAACTAGTGTGTGTGGGCCCAATATGGCCCAATATATAGGGTTTTGAAAGCTTCAGAAAAAAAGGAAGAGAAAAATCACTAGATAGTATGTAGATAGCTGGAGCGTTTGGGGGTAACCCCCCTCCAACCCCCCAACAATAGCTAAAAACAAGAAGATAGGTGGCCGATTTGGGGGGGGGGGTGGGGTGGGTTTAGGGCATAGTAACCCAAACTTTTTCCTCCGGGATAGATAGATAGCTGGGCGTAGGGTTGGCCGATGTTGTTTTTTAAACGTTTTATTTATTTTTTAAACGGTTTTTTTTAACACGAGGTCTGAAACGTTTTTTTATTAAAAAAACATCGGCCTAAATTTTTAGTACTGAGCACTATGTATTTTGTAAAAATTTTGCGCGCAAGCGCGCAATTTCACACACAAATTGACATTGGTGGTTGTTTTCATCGGTTTTGTGGCATTTTTAGTATCAAAGCATCCATTTCTATGTGCTACCATGGGTTAATAAGCCGTCATTTGTTGCTGTAGTATATAATATTCAAGTAATGTGCTTCCATGTACCCCCACAGTGTGTAACATCACTCCCAAAGTAACAACCTCCTTTTATAACCTTGTTTGATCACTATTCCGTGCCAAACTTCACTTGAAGTCATGAACATTCGACTATAAGGCAGTATACAAATATGTCGACAAAAAATGGACATTTTTTGACACAAATCACCACTTATAATGCTATCCCATGGCTCCACAGCCATTATATGGTCATATATAACATAACAGAGTATTGTCACTTGTCTGATATACCTATATATATTGACCCAGTGCCATATCTGGGAGCTTTTAAAAAATCGTTTTTTTTAACATGGCGTTAAAAAAAAGTTTTTTCCAACTCTAGCTGGGCGCCCCCCCAAACCCCCCTTTCCTACCCCTGCATTTGCACATTGCAGCTGTCGCAGTGGGCCAAGTCGGTTTCGCGCGGACTGTCGCAGGAACCGACGGACAGCATGGAAAATGTTGAAGTTCAGATCACTCCATCGAGCGGCGCGGCTGGGCGTCTCCATTCCAAACCGATGCAACTGCGCAGGGAGCACTTTGTGGATTTGCTCAAGTTGATCGAAGTTTGTTGTTTTTCGCCTTTTTTTCCAGAGTTGTTAGAATTACTGAACTTTTTTGAAAATATACGTAAACGTAAAGTATTAGGTTGTAAACTAAATAACCTTAATTTTTTTGCGATTTCACATTCTTGCATCCCATTCTGTTGTACATTGACGGATATTAATGCCGTTCGAGAATGTTGGGGTTTGGGGTTGGGGCTATGATGGAATCTTTTGGTTTGCTCGAATAATCCCCCAGTCCCGAGAGAAGGGGGGTCTATAAAAACGTGGTCATTTTGAATGGTTGATCTGGATGTTGGACGGATGTTTGAAGCTCCATACATCAGCTATTTCTGGGCCGATCTGGGTCGATCAACGCTTAAAATGATCACAATAACCTGGAGATTCCATTGTGATCTTCAGATCATCTGTACATTTAATTAGATATCCCATACAAGAAAATATTGCGAACTCTTGTCTGAAATTATCATTTTGAAAATGCATAGAGATAACCTGAGCAGCACAATGGAATCTTCTGGTTATTGTGATCATTTTAAATGTTCATCGGTGAAAATCGGCTGAGAAACGCTCTAGAGTTGGAGTTTTGACGTTGCACACACGCAGTTATTTAAATATGTGGATGGGAGCCGAAAGTATTAAAAGTAATATAAGTAAACAAAAAAGCGCGTCCGCAGATATTCAAAATTCGCCGGAAAAATGGACGAAGTGGTGCGAGTGGTGTACATTCACTTCTGTAAGTACCCCCTCGAAATACCCCCAAATTGAGTGTAAAGTGCACGTACATGACAAACACTGTCGTTTGTGTTCTGTGTAAACTGGGAGTTGCAAAAAATTCTGGCGGAAAAATAACCCCTCTCCTTGAAATACTCCCTCTCGTTTTAACTCCCCGCAAAATTTCTACTTTGAAACAACTCAATAAATCCCCGCCGGGGGGAGGGGAGTATTTTGGCGAAATATTGCACATAAAGTGTAGTTACACTCGGCGAACATCACACTTAGTATGAAAACCTACCATAACCCATCTGAACAAGATCTGAAGTTATCACAAGATTTTATTCACAAAATTATGGTAAGTTTCCATACTAGCTGTGCTGTCCGCCGGGTATACTTCATCAATTTATCCCATATTAAATGTTCTAAAATACATTTTCTTTACGCGTATGCTGTAAAAATGCACGCGTACATGTGAGTACGTTGCTTTTTTTAAAAGTATATGTAAACGTATTCACCGCGTACTCGCGTACGCGTATTTTTCGAGTAAACGTACGTACCTTTTAGCAACTCTGCTGTTTTCCTGGCTACATGTTGCGTTTCCACTTGGCAGTCGATGTTAGGTCACGTGTTTTCATGTAGGTAGGATCCACGTATGTTCTAAGCGAGCGTGTAGAATTGCCAGTATTTTCTGGCGGCAGCACTAACAGCGGAACTGACCAAGGAGCACTGGAGATTTTACGCATTTTTAAAAAACACTGAAGCATCGAATCCGTTTTTTTTAAACATCAGCTGAATCTTTCGTTCTAGGGACTATATTTGGGGAGGTCTTAAAAACCCATGTTTAAAAACGTGTTTAATTAAGAAACGGTTTTTTTATCACTGCAAAGCATCATTGCATTTTGACCTTTTTTACCAGCGCGTGGGCGACGCGGCGGACGTTTGCAACAAGTGCGGCGTGCCCTGGGCGGCCAAACGCCTCGAAGACGTCCACGCTATAAGACGGCGCCTGTTAAAGGCCATGGCCGGAAGTTCATTTGCGGAACTATTGAGCGATGAAAATAACATGCAGTTAAATGTGTGGAAGGAATGTGGTTCGTTTTTCAAATTTAAAATATTGATGTGTGATTTTTTTAATCGCATCTAACATACTTTATCTCTTGTCATTTTCAGAGCTGTCAACTGCGCCTGATTTTGAGGCGGTTTCCCCACTTTTTCGGGTACTTTTGGGGCAGCTTCAAAGGGAATTCGAAAAGGATAGTGCATCCCGGTAAGTATAATATTTGTGACATATTGTCAATCCAACGGAGTTGACAATAAATTTTTCAAAAAAAATTATTAGTTCATATATTTCATAGTATTTTATAGAAGTCGTTTATCATGCCTAATTGTGTGAGTAATATCTTCATATCAAACACTTTTTTGCCATAATGCGCCAAGTTCATATCAATCATCAGTAAAATTTTAGATTCAAATTTTTCCAGCCCCATTATTCATGAGCAGGGTAGGCAAAATCTCAGAAATAAAAATAATGATAATAATATGGAAAAGTGAAGATAAAGATAAATGAAACGTGAATAAAATTCAAATAAAATATTTTTTTACAATTTTAGTAAAAATAATCTTTCTAAAACCAACCCTGTTCACGAAACCTTCATTCCAGATATCGCGCCCTTTTCTCAAAAATCACCCCCACCTTGGGTTGGAAAAAAAACGTTTTTTTCAACGCCATGTTTGTTTGTTTTAAAAAACGTTGTTTTTTTAAACGTTTCTAAAAAAACCGTTTTTTTATTTTGAACGTTTAAAAAAACGTTTTTTTAAAGCTCCCAGATATGGCTCTGGGTCAACATATACATAATTTTGCAAAATTCCTAGTGCTTAGTACTAAAAATTTCAGCCGATGTTTTAAAAAAAAAACGTTTCGGACCTCGTGTTTTTTATTTAAAAAAACGTTTAAAAAAACATCGGCCAACCCTACCTCCACCTCACCAAACCATAAACACAGCGCGATAATATTCGTGGAAAAGCGAATCTTGGCGCGCGACCTGTGCGCCGCGCTGTGCGAACACCTGAAGGGGTACAAGCCCGCGTTCGTGACCAGCGCCAACACCAACGACGGTACCAGCAAGCTGGAGCAGGTGGACACCATTGAGTTGTTTAAAATGGGGCGTCGCAACCCTCTGAGTTAGTGGTGATTGGGGGAGGTTTTTAGTAGGGTTGTTTGGTTGCAGTGATATGTTGATTCGATGGGAGTTTTCTTGACTTACACTGGATTGTATGGATACACTGGATTGGATTGGGTTCGGGTATTTGAAGATTGTATACTGTAAATCCTCTAATAAGTCCCCAGGGGAGCTATTGTTCGTCAGTCTTTGTTGAGTGAGAGGAGTTATTTGTCATCATCAAAATATTAAGTAACATGACCGATTTTTTGTATTGATGCTGCGGAAGAAAACATATATCTAAGAGCACATACCTACAATAAAAAAATTTTACCCATCTTGTCATCTTCCCATAGTTGTTGAAACGTATTTACGTTTACTCTATAAATACGGATACTCGAGTACTGCGTAAATACGTTTACGTTCCCTCCCGAGAAAAATACCGGTACGAACATACTCGCGTAGTTTTTGAAAGTACGCGAGTACCGAAAACGTATTTAAGCGTAGGGTTCAAACGGGATCCCGATCCCGAATCCCGAGAAATTTCGGGATTTTTTGGTCCCGATCCCGAAGCCACAATCCCGATCCCGAAATTTGAAAAAGCCAATCCCGATCCCGAGATTTTGAAAACCCCAATCCCGATCCCGAAAAAATGCCCCAATTCCGATCCCGGAAAAATTCACACGCACAAAAAGTGCCAGATATGGCACTTAAAGGACCGTTTTGTATGCAGTTTGCAAAAATTTTGCGCGCCAGCGCGCATTTCCCCCACCTTCCTCTCTATCTCTGTTGCGTGGGCATGGACACCACTGCTAATGTACACGATGCAGTGCCCATTACCATCGTTAAAGGTTAATACACCTGCATCGTTTTGTATGCCAATTTAATCCAATGCTTCTGGCATCCATTGTTTTTGCTGTTTTGGGTCATTTTGTGAAATATCAGGGAAAAATCCCTGAAAACCAATTTTTAGGCCTAAATCCCGATCCCGAAAAAACGGCAATCCCGATCCCGAAAGGTCAATCCCGATCTCGATCCCGAAATCTCAAAATACCAATCCCTATCCCGAAAGGCCAATCCCGATCCCGATCCCGAAATCTCAAAAAGCCAATCCCGATCCCGAAAAGTCAATCCCGTTTGAACCCTATTTAAGCGGGACATAAATAGAAGGTGACATTTCGACAGACACAGGGGTCTCCAAGATTTTGGCCCTCGCGGGGGCTAGATAGATAGCAAATCGCTCCTCCGGAGGGAAAAAAGTTCTGGGGGGGCTGGCGGGGGCACAATATATAGGCTTTGTCAAGGTTACAAAGGCAGAAAGGGAAAAAATCGCTAATAATCAGTTAAAAGTAGCCAAAAGTAGGTTGAAAATGGCTAATAATAGGTATATAATGATGTGAATAGCCGGAAAGCACGATTTCGATGGTGAAAAACTATAAAAAGCTGCGAAAATAAGTGATTTTGAGCAAAAATTGGGGCAAAATTTCCCAAAAACCATTCCAGATAGATAGATAGCGGAGCGATTTGGTGGGGGGGGGGGGGTCTTTGGGGGTAGTAGCCAAAAATTTTGCCTGGGGATAGATATATAGCTGAGCGGCCTCCGGAATAGATAGATAGCTGGCCGATTTGGGGGGCAGCCCCCCCCCCCCCCCTAGGAGACCCCTGGACATACAGAGTGGGACAAATATAGGACATTTCCCTAAGAAATAGTTATTGGGAGAAAAAAACACATTTGATGTATTCTAGAGTAAAAATTGACAAAATTTCTGATTTTTACGTTTTGTTAGAAAAAATACTCAGTTTTACGTTTTCTCAGAATTTTACTCAGAAGTATTTTACTCACGTTTTACGCAGTGTATTGAAAAGTATTTAAAAAATACTTTACGTTTTCTGTACTCATGGTTGAGTAAAAATAAAATACTTTACGTTTACGTTTACCTTGAAAAAAGTTCAGTACTTTTAACAACTCTGCATCTTCCATCAAGTTTTATTTTCCCGCCAACCGAGGGGGGACTTATGCGAGGATTTACTGTAAACACAACAATCAGATTTTAAGATATAATTTGAGATTACATTATTTTGCAAACCGATAAATGTTTAAAATTAAATCTGTTGGAAAACACAAATTTCCGTCTTCAGTTCCATTTCTAATTGGTCTTCTCGCTCCAAATTATAAAACAATTCAAATCCCATCGCAGTTGCCACCACCGTAATGGACGAGGGCTTCGACATGCCGCAAGTCAACATGATAATTTCGTACGACGAGTACGTCAGCGAACAAAGTTTCAAGCAAAAAGCCGGTCGCGCTAGGGCCAACGGCAAAATGGTTCTGATTACTGGCGATCGCAAAAAGTGCATCGCGTATGATCGATTGAGACCAGGTGCCAGTTCCGCAAATTGAGAAGTGAGAAGTACAATGGCAAAAGCGAAGTAAAATGGCAAAAGTGAAATGGCAAGTAAATTGGCAAAAGTGAAGTAGAAATAAATACGAAGTGATTTCTCCTCGATTTTGCCATTTTACTTCTCAATTCACATCTCTTTTGCCATTTCACTTCGCATTTGCCATTTTACTTCTTACTTCTCCATTTGCGGAACTGGCCCCAGGATTCGGTGCCGAAGCACTTGAGAGGGCCATGTCGAAAATGGAAGAGTTGTACGATGCTGATAACAACAGTTTTTCTAAGAGTATAGGGCGGATTCAGAAGGATTTGGTGAAAATGAATCGAGTGCCATCAACCGAAGGCACGGCGTCAGTGAGCTCTGACGCGAGTTACTACATCGAGTGCAGAAGGTACTTGGGTTCAACTATTCGGGATGGGAATTGTTGTTGTTTTTTATTTTCGGGGTCGGGATGATGGTTTCGGGATCGGGTTTGCCATTTCAAATTTTCGGGATCGGGATTAAGGTTCAATTTTCACGAAGAATGTCTAAAAACACACTTGGATCCAAGAGAAATGGCATAAAATGCACATTCACATTTCTCAGTGCAAAAAAGTCCTTTCGTAAATTTGGCTAAAAAAATCCGGGATTCTGGCTTGAAAATTTTCGGGACCGGGATTCGGATTTGCATTTCAAATGTTCGGGATCGGAATCCCCTTCCAACCCTATCTATTATACATTTCCCAAAACAATCTCCACCCGCGCACATAAACACACAGGTGTTTCCGGGTTCTATGCCAGAGCCCCTCCATAAGTCTGGTGGGCTTCAGCGGCTACGTGTGCACGGACGTGTCGCTGATGCGGCTGCACCTGGCCGAGCCGTGCAAGCCGACCGGCCGCGGCGGCCTCATCACCGTGGGCCAGCTCAAGTGCAGCGACGGGTGCGACGCGCCCGTGGCCAAGCTCGTGTACAGGCGCCACCGACGACTGTCCTATTTAGCACCGCTCGTGAAAGTTACTAGTGTGAGATTTCGCAGAGGTGAATGGGTTTTCTCATATTTTTCACTTTTAGAAAAAGTTTTTATGGAGGTACATGGTGAAGGGTTTTCGGGATGGGCGGGATTAATATACCATTTTAAAAATGGAAACATCAAAACAGTTTTTCAAAATGGCAGCTGAAATTTTCAGTACTAGTTCACCAGATAATTACCGTATTTGCTTGAATAGTTCCCCCCTCGAAAAATCCCCCCCCCCTCCTGCAAGACGAGTGTAGAAAAAAGTAATTCCCCCCTTAGAGATTTAGACAATTTATTGTCCCCAATTTTAACAAAAAATGGCACATTATTGTGTTAATGGGCCCACACACGCTAGTTGACATCGACACCAAATGTCAACTGGTTCCGATCCCGATTCAAAGCATGCGTTTGAACATCACTCGTCGGCTCGTCAGCAATTTTTGAATCGGGATCTGAACCAGTTGACATTTGGTGTCGATGTCAACTAGCGTGTGTGGGGCCGATAAAGCATATTCCATTAAATGCGTCGATAGAAACATGCGTGATAATTTTTACGAAATAATAATGCCCCCTCGAATAGTCCCCCCTCAGAAAAAGCGAAAAACATTTCCCCCAAGGGGATCGTTCAAGCAAATACGGTATGTTTCATTATTGTCCAAAAAACAGTCGAATCAACCACCCGCAAACCAAAACTCCGCCCACATCCCTCCGCAGTTCTCCCCGACGGACAAAAGGGCCCGCCGCTGGACTTTCGCAAGTGGAAAATGGCCATGGAGAAATTGGCACTGTGCCCACAAGTCATCACGTCTACGCAAAAGGACGCATTGCAAGTGATTTTGCTAGAGTGGCATCGGGAGAAAATTGGGGCCCGGGATGACGTCATTGGCGAGATGTGCAACAATGGGGAAAGTTTGATGGAGAGAGTGGGTTATGAAAAAGCCTCCAACTTTCCAAAGGGCGTGAATGGCAACAAAGGTGAGAAAAAGACGTGCTTCATTTTCTGGGTATTTTTGTTTGTCTTTTCTCTTGTCAATGTTCATTATGACCGAGCAGTAGTTAGGTAAAGCCTTGTTAGTAATGGCGGTTTTAACACCAGTACTCCTACACACAGTAGTTGACAATGGAATCGGGTGTCAACTAGGGTTCAAACGATATGACTTTTCGATATCGATATTCGATATTTGTTTATGAAATTCGATATCGATACGATATTGACCCTCGATATCGATATTACATTTTTTAAATTCGATATCGATATTTTTAAAAAAAATTTGATTTCGATGTTGAAAAATAGTCGTTATTCGATACGATCTATCGTTTGAACCCTGGTGTCAACTAAGCTGCTACCTGGTTTCGATATGGATTTTAGTACCTATATGGGTCGCAGAATGATGTTCAATGACATACCTTAAATTGTCCACCGACCCGCTTACTAAAATCTGAATTGACGTGAAATTTTGAAAATCTTTCACGGAAATATGTAAAAAAACGCTGCCATTAAAAACGCGTTTTTCCACCTATTTTTGGCAAAAACCCGCTCACACTTTTATATTCCAGTTGCCTCATCGGTGAACCGCTCTGCCGACAGCCAATCTACTGTGGATTGTTCATTGGACCATCCGAACACCATTCAACATGTAAACTCCGCCCACGCCGCGCCGCAGAATGGGCAGCCTCAGTTAGGGTTGGTCAAAAATATATTCGTTTTAGCTGCCTTTTTTGTTTTTGTATATAAGTCGGGAACTAAAACTCAGGTGCCAGTCCCAGCAAACGTCTGAATTCGATAAGCCACCTGTCCGGGTACCCGGTTCCGGTGATGACTGCGTTGAACGGCCCGGATCTGATTTTAATGTTGATGCTACTTCGTTCTGCTTTGAAGGTGCCACCATTTGAGTGTGTTTGTGTCTTGAACGGGCTTTGTGTGTTGTTTGATGCATTTATTATTTTTTATTATCGCAAATGTAGTTTTTCCCTGTTGTAAATATTGAACTGACTAGACTTTAAAATAGTAGATTAGATAGAGCTAGTGTAAATAGATAAATAGGTAGTTGACATTAGGGTGTCAACTTTCCGTTTTCCGTTTCCGCTTTCCGCAGGCAAATTTTTTTCCGTTTCCGTTTTCCGGCTGCTAAATTTTTTTCCGTTTCCGTTTTTCCGGACCATTTTCCGTTTTCTGGCTAAATTTTCAGTTTTTCTGGCTTTTTTCAATTTTCCGGTTCAGTTGTCTGTTTTTCCAACTTTTTTTCCACTTTCTAGCTCAATTTTAGGTTTTCTGTTGTAGCCAAACTGGTAAACATGCATGCAGGTTCTCAATTATGTGATTTCTTTTCTATTTCTAGTGAGATTTCTGCAAATTTTTTTATTTCCGGATAAATTTCAGCAAATTTTTTTCCGTTTCCGGATAAATTTCAGCAAATTTTTTTCCGTTTCCGGCAAAATTTCAGCAAATTTTTTCCGTTTCCGGCATAATTTCAGCAAATTTTTCCGTTTCCGTTTCCGTTTTCCGGCCTTTTATTTTTCCGTTTTCCGTTTTCCGGCAAGTGCCAAAATTTTTCCGTTTCCGTTTTCCAGCAAGTGCCAAAATTTTTCCGTTTCCGTTTTCCTCCAAAAAGTTTTTGTTGACACCCTAGTTGACATGAATGTGTAAATGTAGAATGATGTATCTACAGTGGAGCATTTCGCTGTAAAATTATGTCACTTGCATTGGGTGATGATTATGTCGCTAATGACTTTCTGTATGTTTCACTGCACATTTACAATGTATCCTACTGGCCCACGACTTAAATGACAATCATTCATATTTACCGTATATCCTCGAATAAGTCCCCTGGTGAAAAAGAACATCAGCTGCAAAAGAATATTTACATGCTATTAAAGAACAATACCTAAAACGCTATTTATACACGGTCGTCTTTCCTACCAAGGAGGGGTATTTTTTAAACTCGAGGAGTTTTTTTTGACGATATACGGTATTTCAAATGTTATGTTCTTCAGAATGCCATAACTATGCACATAGTCACTGAGTCATTTATTGTGAACTTTACGTTTTAGGTTGTAAATGTATTTAATTGGCATATGTAGTTGTGTAAACTTCCATGAAACTCGCATTGTTTGTTTCTGGCTCACGCGTATTATTATGAATGATGTTTCTGTGGATTTATCTGGAAAATAAATCGTCCTAATTCATCATGTCAGGCGCACGTGTACTTTCCTTATAATTATGGTAAATAGGTAAAATAAAAATGTAACACAGCTTATTAATTTCCGTTGTAACATTCACCCGCGAAGAGTGATTTCCTACAATACCCGTAGATTATCACGCCATTTAACGTGTAAATACTATTTACAGCCTGAAAACCGATTTTCTCATGCAAAGCGCTCTGGCAAGCGAAAGCGCCGCTTGGCTGCATGCACTCACTCATTAAGAACTGGCCCAAATGGCCGCTGGGCAGCTAGTGGTGGCCTGTTGCCATGGCGCTTGCCGCGTGCGCGTGGAGTTAGATTTTGGATGGTAAACAAATTGGCGGCCCACACGCGAGTTGACACATTCTAGCGTGTGTCAACTGCTCTTTGTCAACTCTGATTTCGCTTTATAAGTCGCAGAGCGATTTTTCAAGGCACTTGCCGCAATATTTGTATTTCAACATTGCCATATGTGCATTAGGAGGTTGCTCTGCGACACCTGAAGCCGAAATCTGAGTTGACACAGACCAGTTGACACATGTGTCAACTAGTGTGCAGTCCGCCAGTACGCCGCCGTTGCTTGTTGTCTGTGTGTGTTTGCGCATTCGCACTCAAAACTGGTTACGGGCACCGTTCCTTGGGGGCAACGTGCTGCAGCTGTTTTCAAATGGCGCCAGAGTTCCTTGGCACTACAGAGAAAGAATACCCAGGCTCTAAAATCGGTGAAGCGTTTCCGTGCCATCCTACCCATTGGCGCTGGCGCCTACAACCCGCCGCTAGTGCATGCTTACATATTTGTTCTGATGTGCACATGCACGCGGCCCACTCACTCCGTTCGCGTGGAATCGTCATGTCGCTAAGCAACAAAGCCTGCGCCTAGCTGCTGGCGGAACTGACCCGTGTATTCTGCCCACGGGATTTGTGTACACGAGATATCAGAAACTTTTGTGATATATTGGAGCTATAAACAAAAAGACTTGTCACATTTTCGCCATCTACCGACGGGACCGTTTATTATCAGCACAAAAAACGTCTCGCACACGATAAAGCTAGCGTCGCACCAGCGTCCGCCGTCTGAATCACTGCACTGCGTCGATGGAGTCGCGCGGCCCACTGAACCTGGTGCCACTCCCAGACCCTGTAAAGTTTAAAGTGAAGTGTCAAATGTCATGTAGAATGTCAAGCAAAGTGAATTGTCATGACAAATGTAAAGTAAAGTGTCAATTGTCATGCAAATTTCTGAAATAAAAATTTTTTTTCTGATCTGGTGCCAGTTCCAGACCCTGTAAAATGTCAAATGTCATGCCAAGTGTCAAAAGTCATGGAAAATGGCCCGCAAAATGGCAACCGAATTGCCACTTTGCGGGTCATTTTCCATGACTTTTGACACTTTGCATGACATTTTACAGGGTCTGGGACTGCCCTGATTGACATTTTACTTCACACTGGACACTTCACTCCACACTCTACAGTGTCTGTGACAGCCCCCAGATGTCATCCGACGGCTCGGCGCACTGCCGCCTGCGGCCGGAGGCGCGCCCCTTCTACAGGATGCACGTGGCCGGCACGGGCGTCGCCGCCGCCCTCAACTTGAACGCTAATGCGGCTGCCGCCGAGCATAGGACTGCTGGGGGACGGGGTTACGGCCATAGGGCTGTAGACAACGACCTGCCGCCGCAACCGTTTAGGCCTGGTGGGTGAATGCGTGACAATTTTTTCCTGAACTTGCACTTTATTCATTGTATGAGTTCATTCCGTCAACTCATGTAATCTAGGTATTTAACAGTTCAACAAAAACAAGATACCTATTCATTCGACAATTCGCATTCATCAGCATCCAAATCACTCAAGTACCGTATTTCCTCGAAATACCCCCACCCCGGGGGTTTATTTTTCAAAGTGAGAATTTTGAGGGAGGGTTAAACGAGGGGGGTCTACTATACTGCCAGAAATTTTTTGAAATCCCAGTACTAAATTGTCGTTTGAAACACAGACGTCGAAAAATGCAATAAAAATCGCTATTTATAACACTATTTATTTATTTACGACTCGTTTATAAGGGGGTTTAAAAGTTCATAGTGTCCATTTTGAGGGGGTATTTCGAGGTATTTACCGGTGGTCGGTATTTACCGCCAAACATTACTCACCATCACCATAAAAAGTGATGAGTCGATCACGCGCGGACCAAGTGACATTTTTCGAAAAGATTGCAGATTCGAAGTAACCCCGAACCCTGGGAAGTATGCTCTTAAGCGCCAAATTTAATAATGCAATTTTCCCATAAACTATTGCATAAAACACTCAACTCCTCTGCCAATTATTAAGAAGTGCCAGGCGCCGTGTGGTTGCAAAAAAATTACGGGGCATGACTTTGACAAACTTGACAGTTTTCACTTGACGCGTCCTGTCATATATACTGCACATTGGCTTTGGATGGCTATCAGTTGGCCATATTTGTTTGCAAAGTCCTAATTTATACTTTAAAATTGTTCCTATTCGTGGCTCAGCACGACGGCGGCCGCCCCCAAACTTTGTTCACGACAGCGTGCTGTTTCCAGAAGAGAAGAGACCCACGCCGAAGCCCACCTTCTTGCCAGACAGGCTCGACCCGGCAAAGCTGATCAATCGATTACACGTGTGTTTCCATCCGCTGTCTAAAATCACAGGGAATGGGCACCGAATGCAAATTGGCTCATATTGACGCCTCGAAATTTCAATTCCAACACTAGTTTCGATTAGTCAGCGATGCCTTTTTGCACACTAGTTTACTTACTGGCAGTAAACTAAAAGTTTAGTAAACGCCTAAATCAACTTTTAATGGGATTTGAGTTTACTGGCATTAGCTTTTCGTCAACTACAAGTACTGGAGGTTACTGGAATTCGTCAACTACAGTTCAACTAATCACTCATTGCAGTTGACTAAAATGCGTTCAATGCTGGTATATGAGTTTTTCAATTTTTACTAAGTTTTCAAAATTTCATCAGTCAACTAGTGTGTGCAGCTACAGCACACTAGCTGTATCTTTGCTAAAGGCGAATTATTTTCCTCAGCTCGCTTATATGGGGTAATTATACAAGGAAACATGATTTATATTTTTCTGCAGATCAATGTAGCCCCAGAAATGAACACCACATCTGACCATGTTCCTGTCGCTAACGGACATCACCACAATTCGAGGTCGGATCACCAGACCAATGGTGAAGCATCAGCGCATCACAATGGAAACCAATGGAATGCAATCAACCAGAAGGAATCGCTGCAGGCGGATGACACTCAATATATGAGCAAAACCCCTGAGGCACCCAGACCAACTACTTCTGCGGGGCAAGGTATAATAAATAGCGTATTTACTAGAAATAACCCCCCCCCCTCTCGAGATACCACTAGTGATGGAAAAGCGCCAGAAAAAAATGCGCCACAGAAAAAGGGCGCCAAGCGCAAAGGGCGCCATGAAAAATTTGAAAAATAGGGCGCCAGGCGCCAAGCTAAATAAGTCTGTATATTACCCTGTGTGTGCTAAAAATATCTCTCCATCAATGCAGGGCACCCATTCACTCCTTAATTCACGTTTTCCACGATGTAATCAAGAAAAACGAAACTAGGTAGTAAACAAAAAAAATTGCACTAAGTATAGGTACTCCACATGGCATTCAAGTCAAACACAATGAAGATTGTTATTCGACGAAAAATACATTCACGTGAAATAACGCAAATTATGTTTTCTTGAAGTCAATGAAAAGGGAATTGCGACGATTTGAATCCATCATTCTCAGCTTCTGATTAGTCAGACGAATCTTATGCACCGTTGGATGAAAGATTTTCATCCACTCACACGACTATGTCCATTTATCTGGCGAATTTTGATAATCCGTGGACACGTTGTTTATAATTTTTTCATCTATGCAGCAGTCACCTTGAAACCCTGCCGGCGCCATTTTGGCGCCCTTTTAAGGCAGCCAGCGCCAATGGCGCCACAGAAACAAGGCGCCAAGGGTGTCATGGCGCCTTTGAGAAAGTGGGCGCCAGGGGCGCCACAGAATACGCCAGGGGCGCCATGGCGCCATTCCATCACTAGACACCCCCTTCAAAATTCTCACTCTGAATAATAACCCCCCTGGGGGTATTTCGAGGAAATACAGTAGTTAACTTTAAAACAAAACATCAAAACAATCAAAATTAAAAAAAGTTACAAATCCCATCCAGTTTCATTCGCTCACCGCCCACCATCATCCCAAAAGCCGGGGACAAAAAACTTCCTCAAACTGAACATTGATGCAGCTGGACAGGCTGGAAAATTGAGAAGGTCGCCATCGGCTGGTGCTGCACTGGACCAGAGGCCGCGCAGTGCTGGCACTGGCACTGTGCCAGCTTAGTGAGTGACAGTGTGAAAGAAGACTTTAGGCTACTCCCAGACATTGTGAAATTCCATGCAGTGTTAAATAACCGGTATAAAATAAAATAAAAATTTCACTTTTTACATTACTTTTGACACTTTGCATGATATTGAACAGTTCACAGGGTCTGGAGCGCCAGCGGGGGTCCCCAAGATTTGGATCTTTGTGAGGGTTCCCATATTTAGAACGTAAACAGCATCTCGTCCAAATACCTATAAGAAAAAATTGGGTGAGGTATGTACAGGTTTTTTAGGTGTAGAAGCTTATCAGTAGTGATCGAATGGCGCCGGCGCCATTTCCGGATGCCACGCCATGGCGATCCATTTCAAACAGTCTTAACAGGTAGGCAGTTAGCTGGCGTTCTTAGGATTAACCCCCCAATCAGAGAACCTTCAACACGGTGCCCGATCTATGATCAGCCATCAATAAAAATATGCTTTATTTACAGTCTGGTAGAGCGGAGAAAATGGCTGGACCAACGACAGGAGGAGAATGAAAGAGAGATTACTGGTGCACCACCGGGGCATAGGTTGATGAGTGACGAAGAGAGAAGAGCCACGCTGCTCGCTTTGAAGCAGGGTGAGTTTTTGAGCTGTTTCTGTAATTTGGTGTTGACCTTTGTGGCAAGGCAACCAGAAATGCATTCAAGTTTGGTGGTCAATTCTGTTCATATTCAGTTCGTGGCGTTGATTCGCGTGGTAATTTTTATACACTAACGAAAGAATTGCAAAATTGCACTCGCCTCAGGCGGGAATTGAACCCACAGCTCTCGTATTCAGTACGAGTGCCCTAACCGCTAAATTACAGAGGCGGCTGGGCTTCAGTCACTATAAGGGGCTGACATGCTGCGACGGTAATGCCCCCAACACTAAAATCGACGAATTTTCACATTTGGAGGTCTTTAAACATTTTTTTGCTGCACTGAAGAACAAACAAGTTTGCAAATTTTTTATTCCTCTAATTACCAAGCGCCAACATCACAGCCGAAAAAGAGCTCTGGGTTGAATGGAACAAATTGCCGATGAGATCTGACAGCATAGAGAGGCTGCAAAGAAAAATTGAGATGGAAAGGCAGATGGATGAAGTGCATCAGGCTATTGAATTATTTTCAAAGCCCAGAGTTTTTATATCCAATGATACAGAAGATACAGGAGCTGAATGACTTGTGAATTGTTGATATTTAAATAAATATTATGTTTTGATGGAAACATTTTTGCCATATATTTACCTATGTTCAAATAATGCAGCACTTCAATGTGGATATGTGGATGTGAATATTTATGTACTATTATACATTTATTTATTTTGCATGCTTTCCATGTCAGGTTTATTGTTGACTGTGGGAAATTATCATCATGGATGAAATATCATTATTCATTTGCAAGGATGTTTGTAGAAAATGTGATGGTGTACTTCACCAGAGACCAAAGATTTAGCAAGCCATGCAGACCAGGCTCTTCAAGATTGTTATTTGATGTGATGTCTTTCAGCTAATTTTTCGCATTGATTTCATGTAGTTTTAAAATTTGGCACAATGAGAGAGAATTAGGTGCATTTTTTGAGATTATGGGGAACCATTTGATGAGATATATCGCAAAGTCACGACCATCGACTTAGTGACATAAAGATGCAACAACGGGGAGTAAAGCAACCCAAAAGTGTAAAATAGCACAGCCAGAAAAATCCCCGCCGTAGCAAGTGACAGCACTAAAAATTAGAATACAAACATACACTCGTCACTAAAAATAATAAAATAATCACAAAATAGGTACCTAGTTATATAAATCATCAATTTCATCTAAAAATCAAATTACCATCAAGGCAGCGACTTTGAAACGCGCACCACAATAATGCCGACAATAGTGTTTGCAATCATTGCAGCACAAGCGATACCGGCTATGTATACGCTGTAGCCAACTTCTGTATCCTTGTCGATTTGTATGGATTGTGTTGTCTGGATCTTTTCCAACCTGCGTCGTCAATGAGGCGGCTCTACACATCAATTTTGGATCGTGATACTTTAGAAACTAATATAACGTATTTACTCGAAAAAATTCCCCCCACTTGAATAATTCCCCCACTTGATTTCCAGAGCATTTGACAAATTTACATATCATCTTTCGATAACCTATTACATTGACTACCACCACGCCATCGTGTCATCTCACAACTCCATCCCATGGCGCCAAACACACAAACAAACAAACCCCACCACCCAAACTCACACGCCATTTTCCTTGGCGTAAACGCCAAGCGCCATGGCCAAGCCAGCCGCAGCCAGGGCACACAGAATGGGCAGGGGCGGAGTCAGGCAAGACTTGCAGCAGCAGGCCGTGCAAGCGACAATGGACCAGGCGATGGCGGCCAACTCGAACACCAGACTGGCGATCATGCCCACCAGCACGAGCTTCTGCCACGGCCGCAGCTTGGACTATAGATGGGGGTTAAAGAGAGATTGGGTGATGCGGCATTATTGGAACGCATTTGAAAATGAAGCTGGCTGCAATTGGGCCAGTATAGACTCCCAGAGCCTGCAAAATTTCATGCAGTGTCAATAGTATGTAAAATCCCTTGCAAAATGTCAAATTGCCATCTTTTACCGGATATTTGACATTTTTCACGTTATTTTACATTACTTTTGACACCGCACGACATTTCACATTTTACAGGGTCTGGAAAGCGTGGCACCATTAACGATGGCAAAAAAAGATTCGAAAATTCGAAAATATTTTCGAATTTTTTCGGAATTTTCGAATTTTTATTCCACCACTGAAAAAAACACTTAAAAATCGAAAATTCGAAAATAGTTTTCCAATTTTTCAGGGAATTGGAGGACATAAAACCCATTCTTATGTTCTATGTGCTAAATCGATCGATGATCGATACGCGGTGCGTCTGAAAAAGTCTATCGAAACGAGAAAAAAACGTCAATGAACGTTGAAATGGCATCGTAGCGGACCCATAGCTGGAATAGGGGAAGGCAGTTTAGGGGGTGGGTCGACCAGACTTTTGTGTCGCCCCATTATGTTGCACGTCAACCAAATTGTTTTGTTTCCTTGAATCGTCCCCCAGTCCCAAGATAAGGGGGGGGGTCTTTAAAAAGGTGTTGATTTTACATGGCCGAGATCTGGCTGGTTGACTTTGAAGCTTAATACCTCGGCCATTTCTTGGCCGCTTTGGACCGTTAATAATTTAAAATGATCTGCACAACCTGTAGATTCCATTTTTGAAGCTGGATTAGTGATGTATAAATTCATTATGCCAATTTGACCCAGTATTTCAACATGTAAAATAAATTTTTTCTGGACATCATCATACCGTATTTCCTCGAAATACCCCCAGGGGGGTGATTGTTTCATAGTGGTCCCGTGAGAGGGGGGGGGGGGGGGTTAAACGAGGGGGGCGGGTATTTCGAGGGGGGGTTATTATTTCGCCAGAAATTTTTTAAAATACTAGTACAAAATCGTCGTTTGTGATGTATACACTGCGGTAGAAAAATGCATCAATAACTGACATGTATAGACTCCTTAGACTAATAGTAGTACGTAGATGGTATAAACACTGTTCTAACGTGATTACGACATTGTTTTAACGTGTGTTCTGCACTACGCAGAACACAAACTGCAGTATTTGTCATGTACGTTCTCTTTACACTCAATCTGGGGGGGTATTTCGAGGGGGGGGGTGATTGTTTCACAGTGGTCTCGAGAGGGGGGGTCAAACGAGGGGGGGTATTTCGAGGAAATACGGTATACTTCATATAAATACTGTATATCCTTGAATAAGTCCCCCGGGGGTATTTTTTGTCAGTGATTTTGAGGGGACTTATTTGAGGGGGAGTTATTCGAGGGGGACTTATTCAAGGATTTATGGTATATATATATCGTATTTCCTCGAAATACCCCCCGGGGGGTGATTTTTTCATAGTGGTCCCGAGTAGTGATGTAAAGGCACCGGGGCACCGGTGCCCCGGTGCTGGGCACCGAAGGGCACCAGCACCGGTGCTGGTGCGGTGCCATTGCAATCTTCAGGGGTGCCATGCCGGTGCCGGTGCCATTTTTTTCAGAATAGCACCGGTGCCGGTGCGGTGCGGTGCCATTTTTTGGCCGGTGCCAAAGGTGCTAGCACCAGGGCCAAAGTAAAAGGCACCGGGAAAGGCACCGGCCAAGGCTTCATGTTCTGTGCAATTTTGTCCATAGTATGTGCTTATTCATATTTCAAGAAACAGCGATATATTTACCCTACCGTTTTTGCCTATTTTCTAAACCTCCCATCAAATAAATATGGTTGGGTGGAAAAAGGGTCGATTTAAAAATACGGTCATTTTGGCTGACCAATGACCGTTTTTGTTTGCACAGGAGATTTGTGCAACATTTGCATGTTCATTTGCAGTGGATCAGTGCAAAGGACGTCGATAAAGATCGTGAATTTAGCAGGTGGTTCAAATATGAATATTGAAGTAAGTTAGTGATGAAAAATAGGTATATTGATATGTACATGAAGAATTCGCAGTAAAAATTGCAACTTCTAGTTCAGTATATTGTAACTTGTCATTTTTAGTAATCTCCAAGCTTTTGACTTTCATATTTCACATGGAATTAAATAACCGTATTTAGTATTGTGAATATTCAAAATTCACATTTCCACATTTATGTTCTGCCGGTATGGATAGATACGCGTAAAATTTATGTTTTAGAAAAAGTTTTCACTTCACTTTCTGGGTCCTTAACGTAAATACATGTCATGCGTTTTCGTACAAAACTTAGCAAAAATCATCGACGGTTCAACATGTTAAACTTTCGTGTACAGCCCCATTTCGTAAATACAGAGCTGATGCTGTCAGCGGATTGCACGCATTTAATCCATTGTGTACGCATTATCCGGCATCGATGCCCACTTCAAAAGTCGAGCCGAACTCCGCCTCATCGATGCATACCGTATTCTTAAATCGACCCTTTTTCCCCCCTGCGATAAATATACCTACTGTGAAATCCATTATACTCGATACGTGATCTGATGAGCGAATCTAAAATTTTGTTGAATTTTAAATCATTTTTATATTTTATATTTATCTTACTTGTTTGTTCAAAATTTGTTGTCAGTTTACGACAGAGATAGTTCCGTTTTCTGTACAGCAACGACTCCGATCAGTAGACAATAGTGGCTATGGACATTGCAGTGAATTGAATATTTTAGCTTTCATTTGTAATCATTGTAATTGCTTCATGAAAGTGATTGCCACATCATTCTGATCATTTTAAGTGCTCAACCATCAAAATCGGTTGAAATTCATGGAAATATGCACTTCCAAACGTGAGACCACTGAGAAACTGCCCGATATTTACTTCAGAAATTCCAGCCCGGTGCGGTGCCTTTCGGTGCTAGCACCGGCAACCTGCCGGTGCCCTTCGGTGCCGGTGTCATGTTTTCCAAAAGGCACCGGTGCCGGTGCGGTGCGGTGCCATTTTCTGGCCGGTGCGCCAGGGTGCCAGGTGCCCTTTTCATGCGTTGGCAAAGGTGCCGGTG